>BLFN01000057.1:4035252-4037752 GCA_014634225.1 Acropora yongei | reverse complement strand
CAGTCACAAGACACTAATTGACGTCACTGCGTTACTGGACCGGAACTGCCTTTTTTTCACAAAAGAAAAGGTGTACTAAAAATAGATCAGTCTGTAAAAATGCCGTGAAATAGGCTTGGTATTGGAGTTGCAAGCTCCTGCTCATCGGCTCCTGCCGTTACTTACCCTCGCCAGTGTTTATAGCGCAAATGCTAGGAGGGCCGAGCAAGCAACTGAAACAAATAAGTCAAATTGAACATAGCATTGTTAAGAATTCCAACTGGCTAAAGGCAAACCAGTTGGCTATTTACAAGCGTTGCCGAGGATTTGAACTCGGGGCTCCGAGAATCAAATTCAGGTGGTAGTCAGAGCGGGGCTCGAACCGGGGACCCCATGGTCGCGAGTCCGACACGCTGACCACTCGGCGACGCTGCCTCCCCCTCCTGAAATCAAATGAAATTGGCAAGGCAGCAGCAAAATATCCGGGTTTTAGCCCTAGCTGGGGACATTGTGTCCTGTTCTTGGATAAGACACTTTACTCTTACAGTGCCCGGGCTCTCTCCACCCAGGTGCATAGGTGGGTACCGGCGAATTTAACGCTGCGGGGTGAAAAACAACCCTACGATTAATCAGCTTTCCAGAAACAGGGATAAACTCTGGCTTGATGGGCCACTTGACACGTTGCAGACTTGACGTACCTTATACTGATTATTATCTACTGTTATGTACAATTTCTTACATTTTCCCTCTACTTTGGCGCATGGAAGGTATCACGCTGGACACGAATTGACTTCAAACATTTAAAGAGCTTGTGCAACTTACTAATTGGTAAAATGTTTGGATCTTTTGGTGTAATGCCTGTGGAGAATTTGGCCTTCAAAAGCTTCAATATTTCTGTGTGGCAAAAGCGCTAATGAGCTCATACATTCTTTGTAAATGTTGAGCTTTTAAGCCCGCGTCGCTCAAAAAGCATTCAATACATCGGGCTCAAATTAATTGGGACAGTTAAAAATGGTGTACATCAGAAACTGTATCGCTTATTCTAGTTATTGTAAAAAGAGATTCCTATACATTGATCATGATGGGCCTACTAAATAGGCAAACAAATCAGTCAACTGCGCGAATCCTTTACCTTTCCCATTCTCCTATTTTTGCCGATACGATGATCTAAAAGAAGACCTTCCGGGTGACGCTTTGGGCGAGCCAGGTGATTTAAAAGAGGACGTTCCGGATGACACTTTGGGGTTGCCAGATGATCGAAAAGAGGACCCTTTCAATACTTTTCGTCTACCGGTTGATTTAAAAAAGGGTCCTGGTGATGTTTCAGAGCCTCTAGATGATCTAGAAAAAAGTTTTGATGATGTTTTGGAGCTACTAGATGACCTGCCAGGCGATGCCTTTTTAGGCCTGGCGGGTGACCTAGGTGACGATCTGCTTGAAGACTGCTTCGCACAACTTTTATCATGGCTTTTCTTTTGGACCGCTGCACAGGACACACAACCATCTCCCTCGCGCTTATACAGCTCAGGGCGGTATCCGATCTTCCTTGTCAGACATTGCATATACTCTCCATCTTTCGATTTCTGTCATTGTTCAGAAACATATTTCATCCTAAGGTCTGTTTCTTTTTGCTTTTTAAATTTGCCTGCTACCCTCTTGTCGATGTCGTCTTGCTTTTGACTTCTATGCTCTTGTAATCTTCTCTTCACGCCGTTAGATCGGCCTGCGCAAAGGTATTTCGTTTCACATCCTTGCGTTTCGTCGATGACGTAAATGCCAGGTACCTTGTAAACTGAAGACACGTCATATGGTAGCTAGAGGTTCTTCGATAGCTTATCACATATTTGGCCGTCTCTTTTACTAAGAACCTGGGGACAAAACAAATTCAACTGAATAATTACCGTAATGATTCGATTTATCAATTGCAAAATAACTGAGATGCTATGCAGGCTCTCATTGGTCGATAGTTATGTTTAGATGAATGTATGAAAACACGCAGCCGCTTTAAGTATTCTTGAAAAATATTTTTAAAACGCAGAGGAGTACTTATTCCATATTTACATAGCCTCATCGAAGCACTTCAAGGGTTAGAGAATTATCGAAAATTAATCAAACCCTTGACTGCCTTTAGGGCTTGCAACTGTCTCGAATTCTCCGAACCCCTCCTATGTTTAGATGTGGCCCTGTAAACAAGGAAAAAGTACTTTATAGCCTCATTTCAGAATTGTCCGTGAGAAAGTGTCTCAGAAACTAAACTGTGACGTTTTTCGGAGATCTATGGATACATGTTTTGCTTACGGGTGGGAGAATGCGGCCTTGTGTAAATACAGTTGTCACGTGTTGCAGTTAATATTTTGTTGTCAATTTTACGTCGAGCATGCAATTCCTTTTGTATCGTATCTTACGTCGTTGACGTATCGATCACGTACTGGGACAGTCTTGTTGGAGGCAACAAGCCATGTCAACAAAGATGAATGTAAGACATTGTTAAGTTACTTACTGCTGGAACAAGTAATATCAC
>BLFN01000057.1:3929642-3932142 GCA_014634225.1 Acropora yongei | reverse complement strand
TATAAAGAACTGACTGGCCGATTTTTAAATTGTCCGTGTGGTGAATTTTTAGTAATATAAAATTTCAGGCGACTATTTTTTACTTGGATTTTTGTAGAAAATTTTTACTGGCCACAATATAAAATTAAGAAATTAATGAACGACTTGCACGTATAATTGTGGCTGCGTAATTTGAGATCGAGCAATATTAAACATCTATATTAAACATTGCGCGTCGCTAGGTTATCAGGTTTCATTTACGACTTCCCGAAATTAGCGTACTTTCCTTGCATCACACTTGCTTTAAAATATTAACTACGAATATCCATCGCACAAAAAACAACGCAAGCAGGTTAACGACCCACGCCGTGTCAATTACGCAGTGTCGAAGGGAAATCTTTGCTTTCCACAATGCTGTTGTCCCAGTTGGGTCCAGTGAGTATGTTCTTATTACTTTGAAATCCTTTATCGATTTAACCGAGTAAATTACGTTTGCCATAAATATCACATAAATATCACGAGGCTCTAGGCACTCTATGCGTGTCGAGTATGACTGTTCTAGTAAAAGCGCTGGCATCAAGTTGTAAATTTTAAAGCGCCACTCTCTCGGCATATGAAAACAGAAGCTCCAAAGGTGGGGGTGAATTTCCTTGGATGTGCTATAAATCAAACAAGAGACAGTTAATTAAACAAGGGTGATCAAGCAACTTTTATACAGAACGGAAGCCTTTTTTTCCATAAAAAAGTCTTTTCAACTGTTGTCGTGACAGAAGCTACAGCGTGACACGCCTACATAAACAGGAACCATAAACTACGAACGAGAAACGTTTTTCAGAAATTTTAGAACGTGAAATTAAAAAAAAATTAACCATTCATCTCGCGTTATTTTCTTAAAGTTTTTCAAGTGCTCGTATTTTTCCACTTTTACTGATGACAAGATTGAAAATCAATGTCTAAATTTTAGCTGTCCCAGAAACTATGTATAAAATTCGATTTTGGGGGGTTGAAGTAAGAAGTCACATTTTTAAGCTTTATCAATTTCATCTGTATCAGCCATTTGTGTTTTAACAAAGTGTCACACAGAGCAATACAGACTACGCCATGTAGAAGACTCTGAAAAAGGAAGGGGGGATCAGCAGGTTGTGTATTTGTTTTCTTTAGTCACGCAATTTAAGCTAAGCGTCTGAAACACTTAACAACAGGTCAACCGAAAAACCGTGAAAGAAACGTGGAGGGCCATAGGCAGTGGGCACGGGTCATAAAATGCTTCGTTTTTTTTTTTTTACCTCGTGCCCAGGCCATAGGCCGTGGAGACGGGATATAAAATGCGTCGGTTTTTTTTTTGTATTATGTTTAAAGCGAATGAAAATGGACAAATTGACCGATACTACCCTTGAAGCCTTGCGACCTTCGCGTGCTCAACGAAACCTCGAAGAAATGATGCGAGTAAGAGGCGAGTGGGATTTTTGAAGAATGTGTATCGTAATGTCCGTAAAGCCTACTTTGACAAACCAACTACTCAAAGTGAATTCTGCTTTGAAAATAATATTCTCTGTAATCAGTGTAGTGAAGGAGAACCAAGTTCGAAATGAGGAAGACAGCACTTCAAAACAAGCTCACGTTAAAAAGTTATAGTTCGAATCGTAAACAAACAGCCGAGCGGACTTCTGATTTCATCAAGTTTTACGCTGTTTTAGAGTTGTTTGAGGCCAATTCTGGACTTCTTCAAAATGTTTATCGGCTCTAAAGACCACTGTGAATAATCAAGAGGTAAAAAGAAGTTTATACAGGCTGCAATATGTGAACAATTTACCAAAGATTATATTTGCATGTGCTTGCCTCGCCGATCTCTCGCCGAGTTCAACTTTATCGGTCTTGTTGAACATCAAGAAAACACCTATTCGATTTTATAAATATTAGTGACCATAGTAGATTAATAAATTCAAACCTATTGCAAAGAAAATCTTTATTTTTTTGCTGTGTTTTAAAGGATTTCGATTTAATCAACTACAGATGTCAATATCGCAGGCCGTGAACACACAATATTGGATTGGACTCTGGGGTGCGGAATAAAGGAATCCCGATTCTTGATCATGGATTATCTTGATGTCTGGTATAAGCTCTATTTGTAAATAACATTATTTCCAGTCCTTTGAATTTTACCAACGCTTTCTGGAGCTGCGCTGGTAATATATACACAAATATTTGAAAACCTATAGTTTATCAACCTAAATTGGGGGGTGGGGGGACAAAAAGCATTGCATCAAGTTCTTCGCACAGTGGCTAGTTAAGACCCATTCTACAACGTATTAAAGTTTTCTAACGATTTATTAAAGAAAGAAATATGTGTCCCAATTTCTGTTTGAGGGAAAAACTGAGATTCAAGTCAAACAAAACTAACTGATTTCCCAAGGGAGTAGTCATTAAGTGCTTTGTTATACATCCCCAAAAGGTAACAAGTTAGCAGCAAGTTATTCGAAGAGTTTTTTGCTTTAGGGATGGACCATTAGAAAAGTGATGG
>BLFN01000057.1:3795789-3800789 GCA_014634225.1 Acropora yongei | reverse complement strand
CTTTATGCAACGGGGAACAACGCAATAAGAAAACTGTGAAGAGTCACCTTGAAGCCTTGCTTCAGACTCGTGGACATAACAGCAACGAAGAAACTGGAGAGGATGTTGGTGATGTTTACCATGCAGAGGCTAGTTTTCTGGATGGTGG
The DNA here is from genome assembly GCA_014634225.1 of Acropora yongei. Classification (NCBI taxonomy): domain Eukaryota; kingdom Metazoa; phylum Cnidaria; class Anthozoa; order Scleractinia; family Acroporidae; genus Acropora; species Acropora yongei. Next base: position 3,800,641 of record BLFN01000057.1, on the reverse strand, counting down.
GTCCAACCTCTCCTATTCTATGTTGCAATCTGAAAACCCTTCTATGTCAAGCTCACACATTCCTGAAAATGATGGTGTGTTACAGGCAGGCTATAACAGTGACATGGATGATATGATCGACTCTGAGCATCATTCAGAGCCATCAGGATGTGATTCACCATCTACATGTGATGTTCATGGTATTGACTCTGACGATCCTAATGTCCATGAGCCAGTAGATGTTGGAGAAGATAAAATCAGAAACTTTGTGCTCAGAAGATTGCTCTCTAAAATCAAATTTGGTTGGTCTCAAACAGAAACAATGGCTCAGATAAGAAACTTTCATGAAATACTTCATGATGAGCGCATCCCCCAGAAGCCGTGGCAGTCAGTCATTGCATTTTTAAAGAAACTAGGCTATCAAGATCCTCGACATTACAAAATTTCTTGTTCCGAAGATCACATGCACCTTCCTGATTATCAGATACCATGCAACGAATGTGATGAAGACTGGTCCAGTTGCAATGACCATTATTTGGATATTTTCTTAGATTAAGCAACAGTGACTGCACACTTGGCTCATCGGAGAGAACGCGATGAATGGTTTGGTGGAAAGGCAGAAGATGTAACTTTGAAGGAGATATGGCATGGCCAAAGGTTTGCCGATCTTTCATTCTTCTAGGACACTGAAACAGAAACTCTGCTTACAGTATCATGTCCAAACTGTGGAGACATTTTAACCACTGAAGAAATTTGCAATGCCGCTCTTCCTGGAAGTTCTTTGAAAGATCCTGTTCAAATCTGCTGCAGTGAATGTCGGCTAAGTCTTGTTCATACTCCACACTTCATGAAGGGGAACCCTCTTAATCAAGCTTTCATTTTCCATGAAGATGGTTTCAATGCATTTGTTAAAAAATATAGAGGAATGGCCATTATACAGCTATGTAGTGCCTGTACTTATAAGAATGAGCACAGTAAAGGAAAGTACTTTTAAGTACTTTGAAGCTGTAAACTCGATCAATGGATATGAATACGCTCATATCTTGTGTGTGTACAGTGACTGGCAAACTGGTCCGTATTAAAATAGTCCAGCATAGAAGCGGTCATCCACTGAACTCGGGAATAAGGAAAGCATATAAGGTCTTAGCTGGAAATTTATAATCGGAAACTTGTATCACAGTCCTTTTACCTTTTCAAGTTAGGGGAAATTTCAAACAATGACAGAAAACTGTAACGTACATGATATTTTCGACCTCGTACCTAAAATTCAGTTCACTCCTTATTCATCCTCTTATTTTGCCGTGCAAAATGGAAAAAACTACTACACAATTTCTTGGATCTAATCCTGAGCCATTTTTCTCAGTATTTTTGTTTTTTTGAAATTCTACTCATAACAACACTGTTGGAATGTTTTGTGGATCTATCCTATTACAGAGAAAAATTACTGATGGTTATCCACGTTTGCCTTTTCCCAAAGACGGTCACATATTGTCTGAAAAGAAGCGCTTACAAGTAAATGTCACGCTTTTGAAAGCAAGAGCCATCCTCTGGTTAATCAAGGTTCTCAGAAGAGCCGGCAACAAGGGAAAATCTGCCAGCTGTGAGCACGAAGGTTGCTTGTTTTGAAATGGATAGAAACCATTTTAAAATCCAATGCGTGTGTGTGTATTTAGAAATCTCAGTGATTATGCACATCTCTTATTTATTTCATCCAAATTCAGTTTGATTTCTACTCCAACAAACGACATGTTCCACGAAATTTCGCTCCCTCCCCAAATAGACTGTTGCGCGAAATTTCACTTTCCCAAACGAAATTTCGTTTTCGTTGTCCGTGCAACAAAATGCCATGCAAAATTTCGCACCTTTGTCAATGATATGGGAACAATATGTGCATCAAAATATCAACAAAAATTCTGTTGAAATTCGACAAAATTCGCTCTCATTACTTTTGCACAGTACTGTAGAATTCGAAGAAAACTTTTCTTTTGAATATCAACAATTTAGCAACAATGAACTTCAGATATGCTGCAAGCACATCAAACTGGGATCAAAAGCCAAGTGTGAGATAATTTTCACGTCAATAAAAAGAGGCATTCTCTCACCGTCAACTATGAGCTACAATGTCAAGAACTGAAAGTATTTCCGTGTCATGCCGTGTCAACAATACAAAGCTTTTTCGTGTCAGGCAGGTAGAAGAATACAAATCAACAAGGTAGCACCATATCTTTTGTTTTGCTAGAGAAGTAGACGCAATCACGGCTTTTAACACGCTCAGCGTGTCGTGCGCGTGTCATCACCAAAGTGGCTAAAATCCTGTGGAGGGTCATATATTGTAAAGTTACACGTTGGTTGTTTCTGATTTTATTAAAGACCTTATCTATCTATCTATAGCTCATAGTAAATGTAACTGTTAACTAGCATGTATGGTTGTAGATATTTTCTTGAAAATTGAACACTCCTCACTCAATTAAGGACTATATGGTATAGCAGTCATTAAGTCATTTTGCAATGGACTAAAAGTCTGAGGATGCTGGTTTTATGCGTAATATCCAAAGTTTATTCTCTGCAGTCTTACAAGAGCCAAAATTATTGGAGTCTAAATTGCTCTCAAGGTCTAAAATGGAAACAAATAATAATTATTATTATAACAAATCGTTTTCAATGCTCTTTGTGAAACATTATAAATTTTTCATTAATCATAATATTCTCATTTTCAGGTGGCAAACTGGGATGTAGGAAATGCCTTAATTTTCCAGAGAGTTAACATTAGGGAACTTAAGCATCGACGACAAAATGGCAGGACGACGACTGCCGGAAGTGAAATTTTCGCTCGCCAATGTTCTGCGCAGGCGTGAACTAGCTTGAACGTCGTCCAGGGATCGTCGACGACGAAATTCTTGTGGGTTTGGCGTTCTCGTGAAAACGTAAGTGCAAAACAATGCTTTTTGCTTATAAATCACTTTTGTTTCCCATTTTAAATGAGACACACTGAAAGTAGAACCTTTGACGTTACCAGTTGGCCAATTGTTGAATTCTAAGCACGAATATCCTTTCAGACCGAATCTTTTGAGAATTTAGCCAAGTGAATTGATATTTAGTGCTTTTTATCCTCTTAGGTTTTGAACTAAAGTATTTCACCCGCATTTTATTCTAGCTACCGCTAAATATTTCCAATGGACTTTCCAGCATGATGTGCTAATGTGCCGAGAAGCTATTGTAAGTGAACCTTACAATTTCAGAGTTAGAAGTCCAGAGAGAGGACAAGTGTGGGATAGCATTGCCGCTCATCTCAACAGTCTTAATCAGCCAAAGTTTAAAGTCACTGGAAGAGCAGTTCGCGACCCCTACACCCTACTAACTTCACGACATAAACAGAAACTTCGCGACGAAGAAAAGGCGTAAGGAAATGAAATAGAGGAAACAGAACTTGATATCCTTTTGGAAGATATTCTTGAGCGAGAAAAAAACACAAAAGAAAAGATCGACGAGCACAGTGCAGAGAAAAAAGCGAAAGCCGCTCAGGAGAAAGAAGCTGCTGAAGAAATCAGGCTCCAAGCACTGCAAACATTGAAAGATAAAGGGAAAAGAAAAAGCGAGGACGAGAACCAAAAAGGACCCAAGATGAGAAGAAGAACATCTGATGCCATCGAGTTTTTGGTTGAGAAAGCAGAGAAGGATAGAGAACTGAAGATGGAAGAACTGAAAATCAAAAATAGGGAAGTGGAGATTGCAGCAGCTAAACAAGATGAGGCAGCAAAACAACAACAGTCTATGCTTGCTTCCCTCATGCAACAAATGGAACGACAGCAGCAGCTGCAACAACAAAACATCCAAGCAATGCTCGCTCAGCAAAACAATCTGCTGATGGCAATGCTGCAAAATAGCAAGAACAACTCCAAGTAAGCCTAGACTTCCTTAGTTTTATATTTGCTAGTTATTTATCACAGCCTACTTGGAGTTGAACTTTGCTGTTTTCCAGTGCTGTGGCATGTTCGTTTTAAACCTGTTTAAACCTTTAGTATGTTGAGCTGAGAATTACCTTTACGCCTTTGCGATTATCATCCTGCATTAATGTTAAAAGTCATAGTTATGTTTATTCCAGGAATACCCAAACTTTTTGGAAGGGTGTTTACACTATGAAGAATTGGATGATTGAACACAAAAGACATCAGCAGGATATGTTCCCTTTGTATTAGCTTTTGGATCCATAATAAAAATGCTGCTTTTTAAGTGACCTGTTGTTGAATGAATTTATTTCATTTAATTTTAAAGATGAGCTACACAATGAACAGGCAGGTTCAATTTATTTTCACTTTACATTTGCATGTTACCCTCCTTCACAAAAGTAATACTTAGTTGTATGCTTTCAAAATAAATTTCCACAACACCATACGTGCTGACCCTGTTTAAGTTTAACTGCAATAAGTAACCAGAACTAAGCCAAACTGATCCCCTTGGGGTCCTCAGAATTTCCAAATGTTCCTTAGGAGGAGGCATGGATGCTGGCTGGAGTCATGATAATAATGTTTAATTGTTACAGTCTGTGATCCATGATACACATAATATTTCCACAATGACTGTAAAAACATGTTTTCTTATACATGCATTTTTTGTTTCTTTGACATTACAATTTATTATGCATTCTGGGCTTCAAAAGATAGGTAGGCTGCCCTGAATGAGCTATATAATACAAAGTTAGTTTATTATGTAAAATATGTCTGTAGAGCTGGTGGTCTGAGGTCAAAGAATTCTGATGTCATGTTGCCATACAAACATGTGATTGCATTTCTAAGTATGACTGCAACTACATACATCTTGCCTACACTGTTTTGGAAAAGTTTGAGATTTTTTTAAAATCATTGAATTTGAAGGA
>BLFN01000057.1:3754244-3756744 GCA_014634225.1 Acropora yongei | reverse complement strand
ATAAAGTTCTGACTTACTGGGCTGTAATGGTGATATGAAGCATTGCTACGTAGCTTTTCCTTGTCGTGAAACATGTCAGTGTCCAGCAACTCACATAGGAACAAGCCATTGGAGTCTGGGTTGACTGCGATGTTGAACGAAGCACACTTGTGTTCAGCCATGCACGCGAAGCTGCAATCCAACTTGTCTTCCGAAAAGGACGTTGCAATTTGGATCGCTGTTAAGGAATGGTAAAAAGATGGATGGAAGCCTCCGTAAGCAAGAAATCCATTTTCAACCCTGTATGGAGCCTCTTGGAACCAAGCATGAAGGATTTTTGCGAACAAGAGAAAGGAACACAATGGAATAATCACACGTTTCATTTTTAGTACATGACTCGGTCGAATGACGTGCTAGTGCCACGAAGCACGAAGAGCAATACGCCTTAAACCCTGCCCTACCAAGTTCATTTCTAATTTATAGCACCTGACGCACAATTATGAGACCAGGTGTCATATTCAGGCCATACGTGCCCTACAGATGATCATATTTGAGTCATAAATATTGGAACATGCAGCGGAACCGAATTCTGTTAACTGAATTGCGTGTAATTATATATGACTTTACCAGATAAGTCAATTTCGATTCCGAGCGACTCTCAGTTCTTTGGAAGATATTTATTACTTGCTTCCTAATATTATCAATTGAATTTTGCGTTTACCCTCAAATGTATTGTTTATTTTTCAATTGTAAACAATTACAATTCTCAATTTTGCTATTAATCAAGCAGATAACAATTCACCACCTCTTGACAGCTCAGCGGTTTCAAATGAGACCCAACACCCAAGGTAAACGCCTGTAATCGGACAGGTAAAATGTGAGTCTTAACCAGTCAATCGAAATTAATTACGTAATGCCTTCAGCCGATAAGATATGACTGCCTAACCCAAGCTAACCAATCAAAATCAAGGAGGCCGAGTGGTTAGGGCTCTACTGACACCATGTGGCGCTGCAAACTCCAGAAACTAATAGAAGGGAAATTTGAACGGTTTGGCAGCAGTCAGTGCCCTGAGGGATTTTTGATACAATTTCAATATATTAACTAGCCATTTTATGTAGTAAGGACAACAGAGTTTAGTACTATTTGATAGTACGCTTTGATGCAAATTGAAATGACCACTTCAAGTCGTGTCCTTCTGTAAACCGAAACTTCAATAATTATAAGAAACAATATTTAAATTGAATTTATGATTCAAGATACATGATGAATACAGTTCATTGCACTAATTTATATTACGTTATTGGTCAACAGGCATAATGGTCAAAATATATTTTTCTTGAAGTCAAAACCCCAAAATTAAGTGCATTCCAGTTTTCCAGTTGACTTGTTATTCCTCAGTGTGTCAAGAATATGCATGACCGAGTTTGGAAACTGGCTCTTGTTCAAGCGTTTCAGTTCAATTGTTTAGGACTAGGCGATATGTTGACATGAGGTCTCCATTGAAACATAGCAGAGCTAATTACATCAGGACGACTTCGACAACAGCGAGAACGACAGCTGCAAATTTGATTATATAACCTTGCGTTTTTGAAATTATCCCTCGAATAGTCCAAGTCGCGCTTAGCTTGTAAAATATTTGCAAAATGTTTCCTGAAATTAAATTGGTATGAGCGGTTTGCAGATGGAAACAGGAAAGAAAAACTTGTCGTCAAGTGATCACGTCGTCCACACAACTATAAAAACAGGTCATTTCAAATCGTTGATTAGGCGAGAACGGCTTGGAAATGTACAAAAATGAACTGAAAACGGCACGTGCAAAGCATGCAAAACCATCGTCTTTTATTGTTAAATATGCAAATTTGCCGTCGTTATCTCTTTTGACAAAGTCCGCTGTGCCTTCTTGCCTCGATCTAATTGTTTCAAACAGAAGTTACATTTTTGACTCAGCATATAATCTTGTTGCTACAAACGATACAAATAATGCCAGATCAAATAAGGATAGATTCTTTGGCAAAACCTCCGCAACGAACAAGAATCTTAAGGTCTAGAAGCCATAATTTTATATTACCTAAAATTAAGACTGAGCGTTTTAAAAATGTGTTTTTAAACAGATGCTTGTACCGTTAGAACTTTTATATTTATCTATCTATATATTTATATGTATGTTTTTCTTAGATACTTAGGGTTTCATGTATTTTACAATTATAGATAATTCAATTTTTCAGATATAAATTGTAATTAAGAACGTTTGTATTCTTAATCAATAAAGTGCAATTAAGTTCAGCAAACCAATTCAATTCAGTTCAATTCAAATAGAATATTGCATTTTTCTTTCAAAAAACGTGAAATCAAATGGTGATAATATCATTATTATCATTATTAAAGACAAAATTTTAATTGTCATGCAATAGAGGGCTTGAAGTTCTCTCTGTTTTCGATCAATTTTTAATCCCAAATTTAATTTAATTTACAGTAACATCTAGCAAATTTAATTAATTTTCCAGCCAAAATCACTTCGAG
>BLFN01000057.1:3727255-3729755 GCA_014634225.1 Acropora yongei | reverse complement strand
TCAACCTTGTATGGAGCCTCTTGCAACCAAACTCGAAGGACTTTTGTCAGCAAAAGAATCGAACAGAATGGAACAATCACACGTTTCATTTTTAGTGCCCGACTTGTTCCGAATGATGTGCTAGTGGCCACGACGCACGAAGACTATACGCCTTAAGCCCTGCCCTACCAGTTCATTTTTAATTTGACACCTGACGCCAATTATTATGAGTCCAGGTGTCATATTCAACTCATAGCTGCCCAACAAACGATTATGTTTCTGTCATAAATATTGGAACATACAGCGGAACCGAGTTCTGTTAATTGCTTGTATTTACATTTTTACTTTTAGTATCAGATAGGTCAATTTTTTCAGTTTTCTCCGTTTTTTCAAAATATATTTATTACTCACTTCCTAATCTTATCATTTGAGTTTTGCATGTCCCCCTTCATATTATCAGCAAGGACTTCTTAACATATACCTACAGCAGAATCGAGTTCTTTTAATTCCACGTTCAAAGCCTTTCAAAAACTGTGGTCTTTCTCTGTTAGACATGTTTAAAATTGTGACACTTTTGTCGCCATCATCACTCATTTTTGACAAAGTGCGCTGCGCTTCCGCTTGTCTCAATCTAACTGTTCCAAACAGTAGCCGCATCAATGCTCTTGTCTCTGACTAAACATGTAATCTTGTCGATACACATCACATAAAATAAGAGGGTTCTTTAGCGAATAGAATACTGAACTTTTCTTTCAAAAAACGGAGGGTTGTCCAATATACACGAACTGATACGACCCGTATAATGGCATATTCCTTTTAGCACGTGGAATGGTCATAATAACATAGCAGGCAAAATTTTAATTATCGTGCACTAATGGGCTTTAACTTTTCTTTCTCTGGTTTTCGATCAATTATTAATCGCAACTTCAATTTATATTTACGGCAACATATCAAAACTTCTATTCCTTCCACTCCGGAAATCCATAATCCGTGCCAAACGGGAAGATGTGATGAGATGTTCTTAATATCGCATGCTAAATAATTTAACTTCTGAAGAAATAAATAAAAAATTATTCATTTATTTTCTTGGTGTGGTATCTTTTCAAATATTCTATACTTGGTCCAGTTCTTTAAAGATTTTGCCACATTTATGCTTTAACATTGTTTACTGAAAACGTGGAATGGAATGGTCATAATAACATTATAAAAAGCAAAATGTTAATTGTCGTTCATCAAGGGGCTTTATTTTTTCTTTCTCTAGTTTTCGAGAAATTTTTATGCCTTTAATTATTAATACTTTATTTTAATTTACAGCAACATATCGAAACTTCAATTTATTCCTCTACCGGAATCACAATGTGTCATGTGTCAATCATGTCATGATTCCGGCACTGTTACCAATGGCCTGTTTCTCGCAAGTTCCAACAATTTTTCGTGCCCGAAAAGCTAGTTGTAAAACTGCAGTCCGCTTGTTTTGAAAATCTGATCTTTTCACATGTTTTTAACGTAAGAAAAACCCAGAGGATTGCAAGGTTTGTTGGCTTTGAACCTCGGCGTTGCGAAGATATAAAGGGAATTGTAGCATTCGAAATAGGCCCCTTTAAGTTTCGGTACTTCTGAAAAACAGGGGCCTGTATTCCAAATTATACAAGAAGAACGAAATATTTGATAAGATGCTTTCAATATCGCATGCAGCGAATATTATAGATGCTGCGTCAGGGAAAGAGTTGGAATTTACTCTCTAAATAATTTAACTCCTGATGACGGAAATAAATAACAATATGTTAATTTTGAATTCTTGCTGTGATATCTTTCCAAATACTCTTTACCTGGTTCGGTTCTTGAACGATTTTGCCATATCTATGCTTTACTATTGCTTAATGAAAACGCAAAATGTCTCGTATTCCAACATATATAAAGTGAACATATTTCAAAATGAAAAAAATGTCAATTCATTAATGAATTTGTCAACCGCTTAATATTGGAGGGCTCAATAAAAACTCACCTGTTTATTGGTTGTAGTCGCTAGAATGCCATGGTGTAAACCCTTTTATTTGATAATTTAGCTCCTTTGTGTTTAGTTCCCTTTGGGTTTGTTTTGTCACTTTCAAGTTAGCGCATGTTCATTAGTAGTATTTTGCATATGGCCTATAAATACCTTTCGTGATCCTTTATTCGGGCCGCCCTTTTCCTTTCGTTTCATTTGCAAGTTGTCTCAAGCTCTGTTCAAGTCAGTTTTCAAGTTTGGTTGAAGTACTTTCAAGTTTTCCTGTCGTCACATTCGTCTTGCGAGTACTTCAGTACGGTCTCATTTCTAGTTTGTCCGTTCTCCTTAGTTCAATATAGCACAATGTTCTGAAAGATATCAAACGCTTGCGTTTTAGTGGCATCGATGACATCAAAGTGATTTCTTAAAAAATGGGTCATTTCTTTTAAGGAAAACTTTGCAGTGAGATCAAATCTTCAGCAATGAAGCCCCAAGTGATTCATCGATCCTGATGGTGAACGAGGCCTCGAATTC
>BLFN01000057.1:3650307-3652807 GCA_014634225.1 Acropora yongei | reverse complement strand
AAGAGCAAAGCTTTAACATCCCCAAGGGCACCCGGGGGGAGGGGGAGCAGAAAGTGGGGAATTTTACTAGAATAGCGTGGGGAATTTGAAACGGAAGAGTCACCTTCCGAACAAGTTTTCAGTTTCAGCGCACATAGCCTGCGTAGCATGGCGGTTTTGTTTGCTAAGTAATAAAGGCGGGCGAGGGCAGAAAAACCGCGAGGAGATTGGGGCGGGAGCAACTTAAAAATTTCTCGCGGCTTCGCCGCTCGTTCTCACGCGCCTTGCGCGCGAGTTTCGCGGGCGCCCGGCTACGCAGGCTGCAGCGCACATGTCGTCCAGAACGGAGAAAATGGAGGAATCTAAAAGAATATTCATTGCTTTTGCGAGCAAACAAATCGCATGAAAGGAATGCAAAAACCTAGCTGAGACCGGGATCTTGGTCCTCAAAAGTTAGCAGTCAATATTTTGCCTGTAGAATGACGGTTGATAGGGAGAGCTTCAAGCTATTACGAGGACGACAAGAAGGTCACAGACTTGCATATTTGACTGTGAAAAACATTATTTTAGCATGCTTTGTAACACAGATCTCCAAACCACTGATACCAATTTAATTCCAGGAAAGTTAGAACACCGTTTGCAAGCATAATCGAGAAATGCTTGCAGAAAGGCGAAGTTAGTTTTTCACGGATGACCTCGGTTATGTCGACTACGTGCTTGCTTAAGCTCCCTCGTACTTTTCCTGTGATGCTTAACAGAATGCTTAATAATTTGACTTTCGTTTATCTTAATGAGAAAATATCTGTTTTCATTGGAGAATATTGTCACATCTAATATCTTGAAACTTCAGCTGGTTTTGATTCCTCAGGAACTGGAAACACGTAACAAAAATAGGCCCCATCCTTAGTGATACGTTCTACTTTGTGTAAAAGGATAAATGACAGTTGCGAACAAAATACAATTTTTAGTATATTTTTCGGCTAACCGTTAACTTTCCCGATTTTTGTGGTTAACGGTCAGCTTTTTTTGCTCGTTTTACGGCAATTGGTTTTCCTTTTTTTTTTGGCCCGTTTTACGGCTAAATGTAAACCCATTGTGGCTTTCTAAGCAGTGTTATTTAAGGTATAAACGAAGAATAGAGAGCGTGAAATGTAGAGGAATTTAGTTTTTTTCTGTTATAATTAGTAGCTGCCTATCAATGTTTAGGCTTTTGGCCCGAGGGACGGGAATTTAAGCGATGCACGGTAGGCGGGGTTGTCAGGAAGGGATTGATCGGCGCGTTACGCCATGTTGCTTTCCAAAAATTGCTCCTCCAGAAGTAGGCCACTTTCGATATTTTAAAAGTCAGCTATAAACAATAGATCGCAGCATGAGGGAAAAAACCCCACAAACACTTTACTTTGTCCCGCAGCCTCGAACTGGGGTGGATTGTTTACAGATGAATTTTAAAATTGACTTATTCAACCTTCAGAAAGCAAAATGGCTGCCTTGTCACGTGAGTATATCGGTGTTTTGTCCTGCTATCTGCAGTTTTTACAGAGCGCGACCTGTTGGGGTTGATAGTCCCGACAGGGACAAAGACGCATGCGCGTTGGCTCTTTAGCCATACAGCTGTAAATTAGCGACATTGCCTGTGTCGAACAAGACCCGTCGGAGGGATCATATGATGGTTCAACTAGAGCTTCCACTCGCTGGTGTCTTGAACATGATATTCCAATCCTAAAAGATAAGAAGAAATAGCAATATCACGTTCATTTGGATTTCCAACTATTTGAAAATGTGAGAGAGACAGCTGGAAATTGACGACCCCAGCAGATTTAACTTGCATCATCATTATTATTAATTTTATTATTGTTATTTTCTGCTTTGGAAAGAGAAAGAAGCTGGAGCTTATTAGACTGCGAATGGTCCGGATTTCCGGTGAAAGATAACTCGGAAAACACCAGTGATCAGGGGCCTGTTTCTCAAAAGTCCCGCAACTTTTCGGGCCTATTTCGGGTGCCACAATTCCCTTTATATCTTCGCAACGCCGAGGTTTTAAGCCATCAAACTCCGTAATCCTCTTGGTTTTTCTTACATTAAAAACTTATTAAAAGATCATCTTTTCAAAACAAGCGGATTGTAGTTTGACAACTGGCTTCTCGGGCCCGAAATTCTCTCGAAAAGTAGTTCCATTTCTTCTACCGCGCACCGGGAGCTCAGTTGTTGAGCATCGGGCTGTCACGAGGGAGGTCGTGAATTTGACTCCGACCGGACCAACACTCAGGGTCTTAAAATAACTGAGAAAAAAGTGCTGCCTTTGTAATTACATCAGCAAATGGTTAGACTTTCAAGTCTTCTTGGATAAGAAGCCCTTCTTCTCGAAGGGCTTCTGTGTGAATGAGACCACAATTGCGTATAGCAGCCAGAAGTCAGGCTACTTAGCCAAGTGCTGGAACGGCTATAAAGAGGCTTACTACGAGTAACGTACGAGTGCATGTATTTTGCCTACTCTTTTATGCCTTCCCGATACAACTTGCAG
>BLFN01000057.1:3599418-3601918 GCA_014634225.1 Acropora yongei | reverse complement strand
GACAACTAAATCCTTAGAAAAAAAAAACGACATATTGCTAGAGTTGCAACTCTTCGACATCCCAATCCTAGCGTTATGTAACACGATCGTTACTGTAACCAACTATACCCTAGCAAATCAAACGTATAACGCAAATGTGCATACAAAGTTTCTTTGCTTTGATTTTATCGAGATGACTGAATGAGAGAGCGCACAGGCACGAGACTAAGAGGACACGAGCGTGTTTTCTGAGTCTCGCGCGCGGGACTTCGTTAGCTTGCTTATCTCTCTAAAATTCGAGGCTGCTCGCGGTCTAGAGCATTTGCCTTCCACTACTGTAGCCCAGGTTTGATTCCAGATTCAAGACACTTTTTGCATGGGTTGAGATTGTTCGGTTTCTACTCTAGAATAATTTTTTTTCTGGGTACTCCAGTTTTTCCGTCTCACGAAAAAGCTATATTTTGATTTGATTTCAAGAGTTAGTGTTCCGGAAGCAACAGAGAGCTTGTGAGCAGCTGAATACATGTGAGACATAAAAGCGTAACAGTATAGCAAGAAGAAGACATGGTTGACGCTACTCTGGCTTAAAATGAATACAACTTAAAAAGTTACGAGTTATGAAAGCCATTGAATCGAACCTTTCAAAGTTGCATTCATTTTAAACATGAGTATAACGAACATCTGATTGTCCACTTGGTTGGCGAGTAAACTGTAATCTACCTTAGAGCTGAGAAACACTTATCGGAGAGTCAATTTTGTGGAGGGAGGGGAAACTCGAGAAACTGCCAAAAACACAGATAACACGATTGGATGCACACTCCTTAGAACGATAAGTCTTTCAAAGTGTCCTGCAAAGTCTCCACTCAAACTGCCTATCAATGATAATATTATTAGGATTGGCACAAGGGGCTGTTTTTATGTCTACATGGGGAGAAAAATGAAGAAACAGTCTTTTTGTGCATTAGAATAACTGATGTTGAAGATGGCAAGAAGGGCAGCCACCTTCTTTGAAAACAAAAGAGTCCATCAGTCCTTTTCCATGTACTTACTGATTCTGTGATATCTTCCAATGTGGCAGAGAAGGATTCCACAAGCTGTGGTGGTAAATCTGATACAAACCCAACTGTGTCCAGAAACAGGACTGTCATTCCACATGGCAGTTTCCCAGGATGAGCGGTGACATCAAGAGTTGCAAACAGTTTGTTTTCTGGCTGCATTTTGGCCTCACCAGTCAAAGATTTTATCAGTGTTGTTTTTCCTGCATGGAAGGAAATAATACTATTATCGTTTACTTTGAGAATCTAAAATCTGAATGCTTAACCTAAAAAAAACTAGCAATAGATTGAAGAAAAACATATCTTTTCTTTTTTAAAAAAAAAATGCTATTTTAAGTGGACCTTTACAACTGAAATAATAATTATTGGGGAAAATGCAGACCTATTCCTCACGAGCTGAATCTGGTTTAGAGGTCTAGCTGCCACAAGTCTCCAAGATCTCAGTGGCTGAAAATCAAGTTAAGTGACTCTGAAGATGGCTTCCATACAGTTTAGTCTCAAACAACAGTCCTCAGGACTCAAGTCACCCAGATGATCATTTTCAGTCAAGGTATGTTACTTCTGGGTTCAAACCATTTTCTTAATATAAAGTTACAACAACTCTCACAGGCTGCCCCATCTAGAATTTTATTTTGTACTCTATTGAACACAGATGCAAAAGAGAGAGAGAAAAAAACTAATATGAGTGAAAAGTTGAAAAGACATTCTCTGGATAAAAGATTTAAAAAACACTTAGCTTTTGATTGCCATTCTGCAATCTTTAAAAAGTGAAGAGTAAAAAGCAGAGAAAAAAAATATATATATATATATACAAATATTTGTATTTATTTATTTTCGTTTGTTATTTTCGCACCTTTTTGTAAATATATATATATATATATATACATTTGTATAAATAAATATATATATATATATATATATATACAAAAAGGTGAGAAAATAACAAACGAAAATAAATAAATACAAATATTTGTTTGTTATTTTCTCACCTTTTTGTATATATATATTTTTATCTCCGCTTTTTACCCTTCACTTTTTATAGATTGCAGAGATTTATTTAACCAGAGAACATCTTTTCAACTTTTCGATTATGCCCCCTGATTACTCATCAATTTTTAAAAGTAATATAAGTATTACATACCTGCATTTGTATAACCAACAACTGCCACTGTTGGCATATGCCTTTTATGTCGTTCATGTCTAACATGTTCCCGGTGCTTTTTGATGGCTTGTAGCTTCTTTTTCAGTTTTTGTTCCCTTTCAAACAACACTCTTTTTGCTTTCTCAAGATATGTTTCACCAGGTCCACCAATTGCATGCATTCCACCCCTCTGTTGATCATAGCTGCTTCCATCTTCCCCACCATGTGCTAATCTAGACCTAAAAGAAGAACCAATAATGTTGTCTACATTTTGCTATTAGTTACACTATCAGTATGAGGTAATATCATATGTTTTCTTGTTTTT
>BLFN01000057.1:3487734-3490234 GCA_014634225.1 Acropora yongei | reverse complement strand
TTTTCTAGTTTTTCCTTATCTTTAATAGTTCGTACAGAGCTACATAGTTTTTTCACCCGGTTAGATCGCTTTCAAATGAGCAGCCTGTTCCAGACTCTCATCTAAACACAGCTATTGACCAATGAGAGTGCGTTTACTGTTCTAATTATTTTATAAAATTGGCCATACAATAGACTATAAAGGGATGGGGGTTCTGAGACGCCAGCGGCATATACCTAGCGAAAATTGACCCAAGTACCTCGCCTCCCCTTACTTCAAACAACATTCAACATTTTCGAGAACAAGGAAAAGTTTAATCGATGTTTAATGAAAGCTTAAAACCGACTTAAACTTCATTCAACACGCTTTAAACGATGTTGGACGACCTGATCTATCGCACCGAACATTTGGTTCAACAAAGTGTTGAATGCATGCTGAAGTAAGTCTAGTTGTTTAGTTAGTTATTTAGTCGAGCAATTCTTCACAACTTCTCGCCACTCTTCTCTGTCATTCATTAGGGCAGGCAAATCTTTTAACTGGATGTTCAGGTCTCTAGTGATGCTATCCAAGAAGCTAAATGGTCTTCTTCCTCTGTTAGGACATTGGGGTCTCAGAAGCTCTTCTTTACGCAACCAACGCTGTTGAGTAAACGCATGATGCATGAGTAAACGAGTGTACGTGCCGTCCAGATTTTCCTGGACTCGCTTCGTCATGCTCCAAGTTTCTGAGCCGTACAAGAGGATGCTTTCCACGCAGGCTTTAAAGAAAGCTATCTTGGTTTTGACAGAGGTGTTGGACTGCCATACATGATGAAGTCTGTTGCATGCTGACCATGCTTGAGCTGCTCTAGCATTCAACAATAAATCAGCCTTGGCTGATGCTTCCTCTAAGGATACAAGAAGTTGTTGTGCATCTTCAAGGGTCGATGACGTCAATGCAATGTCATCAGCATAGTCGAGGTCTGTGAGGAACTTTGCAGGATCTCTGTTGGTCTTACTCGGCTTGACATCAAGGCCTAGCTTGTTCATGCCATCAATGGATTGCCGCAGAATGTAGTCGACCACAAT
The DNA here is from genome assembly GCA_014634225.1 of Acropora yongei. Taxonomy (NCBI): domain Eukaryota; kingdom Metazoa; phylum Cnidaria; class Anthozoa; order Scleractinia; family Acroporidae; genus Acropora; species Acropora yongei. The sequence continues at coordinate 3,489,188 of BLFN01000057.1, read as the reverse complement.
CACTAACAGGTGAGGTGCTAGCGTGCCACCCTGGAGAATTCCTGTGGTTGTAGCAAATGGTTCCGTTGGGCCATCAGGGGTGCTGACAAAGCTGGTAGGTGAATGGTACATTACAGCAATAGCTTGAACAATTTAATCTGGAATACCATAGTTTGATAGAATATGGAGCATGATGTCGCGGTTAACACTATCAAACGCCTTCGCAAAAATCAACTAAGATGATTGCAGCCTTTCTTTTCGATATCCTCATCTCTTCTATTATTCTGCGCAGTGCAAGTATCTGTGGTGTAGTCGAGCGGCCTCTTCTAAACCCTTTTGGTTTCTTCTGAGTATAGGATCGACGTGGTCGGCAATTCTATTAAGAAGCATTGAGTTGTAGATCTTGGATGCAATATCGGACAGAGTGATACCTCTGTAGTTGGCAGGGCTTGAGAGATCACCTTTCTTAGGCAGTGGCAGGATAGAAGAATGAGAGAAAGCTTTTGGTTTGTTTCCAGATTTCGTTTCATTGCAAAAGTGAAGCAGGTGAGAGTGGAACAATGGTGATTTCCAAATAATGGCAAGAATTTTATCAGGCCCGGGGCTTTTCGTGTTTCGAAGCTTCTTCAGACTTCTTTTAAGTTCTTCCATTTCGAAAGGACCTCTTTTAATAGGAAGACAGTCGGCAACTTTGTTGGAAAAGAATGCATCTTCAGGTGAGCATGTTTCGTCGACTTCTTTGCCAAGCAAGTGATTTAAAATGAGTAAGCCATGCTTGGCGGCGTTCTTCTGGGGTGTTTTCTCTCACATTGATGGCGGGAGATGACTTTTTGTGCGTGATCTCTTTGAGAACTTGCCAGACAGCCCCGTGTTTGTGTTCATGGTGCAGATTGTCCAGCTGTGCAGTCTGTCTTTTAATTTCATCTTCCAGTGCTTTGTTGTACGCTTCATCTAAGTTTTTCTTCGCATCACTTCGTTCTTTCTGCGTACTACGTGTTGGCTTGCAGTGATGCTTACAAGCTGCTTCAGTAAGTTTCTCCCTTGCTGCGTTGACTTGGGCGTTATCAAAAGCCCTGCACGCCTTCTTTTTCTTTTTGGCAAGTATCTCTAGCTAGTGCAGTGCGTTCATTTACATCAATCAATGCATCATACTTGTCTGAGACAGTCATATCCTCTTCCAGCTCAATTAAAGCATTAAATATCAACATCGATTCAACTTCGATTCAAAATGTTTCAACAAAGTTGAAGGAAGGAGGGGTGGGGCGCAAACTGTTTGTTTAACACAATCCAACGGATGTTGAAGCCATTTGCTCGGACTTTCAGTTTTAAATTAATTTTATCAAATCTTTCGAATCAACCTACCTCAGCTTTGGGCCACTTCAAAGCTAAAAGGACCTACAAATACAAACATCGATTACACTTCCTGGTTTATTTTAAGCGTTTTCCAACCAATCCACTCTCTTCTTTCCTCCTCT
>BLFN01000057.1:3454504-3457004 GCA_014634225.1 Acropora yongei | reverse complement strand
GGATGTTTCGAGATCAGCGGCCAGCCGTCTAAATCGAGAACGGATTCTCAAAACAACAACTTCTATTGCAATGAATTCTGTACCCAAGAAAGGAAAATGTTTTCTGCCACAAGTGAAGACCGTTGCCTTTGCCTTGACAATCTTCCATCCAAACGTATCGAACAAGACAAGTGTAACAGCAGATGCCCTGATGCGGACTATAACGAGACGGGTAGGTCGTGTGCTGGTTTTGGTTGCTGTGGTTCCAAACAAAACAACGCCGTATCAGTTTATAAACATGCAGGGGGATTTCAAACAATGAAACGGGCTATACGGAGTGATATCTTTGAAATACAAGGTTGCTTTGATGACAAGAAAAAGGGAATCATAAAGTCACGAGCAGGTGCAAGACGCACTGATTCTGAAAACACCGCCTTGCGCTGTGCTGACTTTTGTCGCGAAAACGGTTATGCTGTTGCTTCCCTCCGAAAGGATCTCTGTGCTTGTAATGATGATCTGCCCCTAGATCAATTGTACAAGGGCACCGATGGCTCAAAGGAATGTAAAATGCGTTGCGCTGGAGTTCTAGCCAGTACCGCGCCCTGTGAGAGAGAAGAATGCTGTGGAGGAAACAAAGCCGATAACACACCGGTTTACACAGTCATAATTGTGGGAAGTATGTAATACGTAATGGTTGATAATCAATGCACGGCATTTTTGTGGAATCACGAATGACTATTTAATCATGACCAAATAATCTTATACATGTAAATAAAAGAACTTTTAGGACTATTAGCCAAAGATTTCCGATTGTCTTCCCAAATTGTTCAAAAATTATCTGGAAGTCGTTCGAAAGTAAGCAATCAATTTCCGGGAATTCACGAAGTTCCCGACCACTTTTCCAAGTTACCGTTGATTTTCATTTAAAGGCCTTGCGAAGATGTCCGACGATAGACCTTTTCAATGCAGTGCTGTCTTCGAGAGAAAGAGGAAGTAATACTGCTCTCTCGTAGTCAAGAGAAATAGTATAACTCTAATCAGTTAAAATGTAAAGTTAAATTTAGAGTTAAAAGCTTCTGAAAAAAACTGGAACGGTTGCTCGATACTGTCGTACACGAACATTTACGACTTCGAAAACCATGCACTTAGCGTAGTCTTGGAAACTCTATCATCAGACTCACAGAAACTCAGCCACACAGCGGTAAAACATGCAACACTGCTGTGTGCAACCCGGCAGAACCCGCTTTTCACATTTTTATTCAATACATAACACAGCCGTGGTAAGATTATGCTATCAATCTCTTCTGTGTAAAGATTTGTTACTTCAACTCTTTCAGATGTTGATGCCCTGAGGAAAATAATGAGCCGAATTCATGGTATCTTGCGAAGTGATTCTTCCTTGATACCCTTGAAGAAAGAATTTGGTGGTAGGTCTTGTTTTATATCACTGAACACCTTATGGAAAAGAAAAGAATTATTCATTATTCAAATTTAGGATGTGAAAACTCCTATGTGATTTTTCCCAAGGACATTGCTCTCCCTATATATTTTAGCAGCAAGGTTTATGAAGGAATACTGAAAATTTGATTCATTGAACATTGAATAAAGAACATAGCAAAACGTCCTGTTCATTACTGCTTCGCTTGTGGTTGTTTGGTGTTGATAATTTATAAGCAATGATTCCTGCAGCTAGAATAGCCTAACATAGAAAAAACCATAACACTTTTCAACATGACGCCTGTCTAACCAAACCTCGTTTCCACAAGTTTTGCAATAACTACATATGTCAATCTCCGGCCTTTTTTCTTTTAATCTTTTTTTTGGATGTAATATATCAAACACAAGAAAGAGTGTTTCATCAGATATCCAAACACTTAGAACTGGGTTGAAAAAACGAGGCGTGCACAAATTTCTTCGAAAGGAAAAGTGCAGTTCGCAATATCAGTGAATATGATTGTGTAAATTAAAACGTTCAGTAAAAAAATCCAAGCGCATCACTAAAAAAAGTGACATTTTGGCAGCGGATTGAAATGGGCCTATATATGGTTTTGAAACTTTAGCAGCATCACGAAAATGCTGGTTTAAAGGTTCTTGGAAAATTGCTCCTTGGGTGCCCCTGAATTTTGCCAATTGCGGTTCTCAGTCACAACGAGAAATGCGTGTTTAGTTCAAGAATTTGACCTGAATAGTAAACGAAAAACTTGAAGATGTTTCAATTCGGCTAGGACTCGTCTGGCAGTAAAGGCAACATAAGTGTGCCAAACGTGCTTTGCAACTAAATTAATATAAGATCAAATAAGAAGATATGAAGATCCTGATTAAAGCTAGGAAAAAGAAAGTGACTTTGTATTCCCCTTTTTTTTTTCTAAGTAAACGTATGCGGTAAGGATTGGACGTACTTCAAGGGGTCCTGTGTGCGGTATTTCCAGACTTATAAATTCAACTCGGACGCCAAGGAGACATGCCGTTCGCACAAAGCAGAACTGTTATCCCTGAGTTACGAGCAAGATATTGACGCCTT
>BLFN01000057.1:3417329-3424829 GCA_014634225.1 Acropora yongei | reverse complement strand
GGCAGTTACTAAACTAAAGTCATTTGTGCTTGACGGCCAAGTGAAGTGTGGATTGAGATGCATTGGTGAACCACAGTGTCTTTCGTACAACTTGGCGGCTCATGCTGACTCAGAAGGTCTCTATCAGTGTGACTTGTTAGCTACTGACAAATACAGGGAAAAAGCAGAGGACCTTCAAGCCAGCAATGCCTTCCATTATTACAGTTTATGGGTAAATTCATATAGTCTATATTTTACTTAAAATGAAGTATATGTAAATTCCACGTCTTCTTATCTACAATTCGACGCCGTCTTAGACCAGTCTGAGCGAAATTAGAAAATTAAACGAGACTTACCTGGAAGTTGAAGTTTGATTGGAATTCTATCAGGCATCTAGAGAGCAGAGATTACACGAGATACTACGCATGCGCACGGTTAGTCATCCTTCAAAGAGGAGTGGCCACATGAGGCCCCTTGAGAAAAGAACACAATATAACAAAACCCTGGGAGGGATTTCTTGAACAGTGGGTGGGCGTGTAATCTCTGCTCTCTAGATGCCTGATAGAATTCCAATCAAACTTCAACTTCCAGGTAAGTCTCGTTTAATTTTCTAATTCTATCAGGCATCTACCGCAGAGATCCCACGAGATTTTAAAGTCATGTGGTCACTCAGGGCATCAAGACCCAATTTATTGTACAGAACTACTAAGTACAATGCATACCGAGGCATTAGATAACCTGCACAAAATCAACTGAACTGTACCGAACGAAAAATTGCCTGACAATAGGGGTAACAATCAGTGCGTTTCCATAGCAGCAGAGAGGATAGCATGACTAAAACTGTCAGATACATTTGGGGACTGAACTGCTTTGTTGTAGAAAGTGTTGAAAACACAGTCACGGCTCCAACTGGCAGCTTTCATAATTACAGGCAATGAAACATTACAGTTACGAGCCTTGCTTGTAGATGCTGCTCGAGTACTATGCGGTTTAAATAGGGTGGTGTCTACACCAGCCTTTTGCATTACAGTCTTGATCCATCGCGAAATAGTGTCCTTCGACACCCCATGATGCGGCTTGGCATAACTAATAAACAGTTGCAGCTCCTCTCCCCGTAATGAGGAGGTACGAACAATATATTCATCAAGAACTGTTGCAACACATAACGTATTATCAGCAACGAATCTAGGTATAAGTAAAAACGGGCTGTGCTCTGCCAGGGGCAGATTGTTTAACTAACTGATCGATACAAAAAACATAGGACGTATCGGGGTTCCTGCGCACTTGTCCCAAATTCATGAGATGAAGTGTTTGACAACGTTGGCCTGTAACTAAGGCACATAACATGACAAGTTTATGGCTAAGGTTCTGAAAACTGATCTCCTTAGGAGGGTGAAGTGTCTTAAGGTAAGTAAGGACTATTGAAGTGTCCCAGGTAGAAGTGTAACGAGGGAAGGCTGGCCTTGTTTGGAAAACACCTTTTAAAAACCTTTGAACGAGTGGGTGATTCCCAACAGTAACATTCCCATCAAGGACTATGAAGGAAGATAGGGCACTTCTCGCAGTATTTAAACAACTGTACCCTAAGCCCCTTTCATAGAGTTCTTGTAGACACATCATTTACAGGTGGGTAAAGGGGATCCACAGCCCTCCTATCCGCAAATAACTGCCACTTCTCAAGGTAGACCCGGTATTGTTTCTGGGTGGCTGGCCGCCACGAGTTGAGGATTGTGTCTTGAGTTGCTTGTGAAATTCCTCTACTCTGGAGGGATTTCCGGATAAGAGGCAGGCCATCAAACGAAGCTGGCTGCCCAGGGGGTGGCGCTGTTCTGGGCTGAAGGGTAGATGGACATTGCTTTTGTGTCTTGGCAGGAGGAGTGGCTTCCGGATCAAGAGTCTGGTTAGTTTGGGGTACCATGGCTGTGTTGGCCAGTTGGGGGCAATCATGATGGCTTGAGCATGATCCATTTCCAGTTTCTGCAAGAATTGTGGTAGGATGCTAAAGGGGGGAAAGGCATATAAAAAATGATTAGTCCAGTCCAGAGTGAAGGCATCAATTGCCATGGCTTGAGGGTCGGGAAGCCATGAGACATAGGTTGTCAGTTGATAGTTTAACCGGGAAGCAAACAAATCAATGGTAGGTGGCCCCAGGATGTTTACTATCCTATTGAAAGCATCCACATCAAGCTTCCATTCAGTTGAGTCATCAAAAACCCTGGATGCTTGATCAGCGATAACATTGATTTCCCCCGGAATGTGGCTTATAGAAACCCATATGTTTCTTGGGATGCACCACTCCCATATCTGTCTAGCAATGTCATTACATGGGAGGGAGTGAGAACCTCCCATGTTACGCACATATGCCATAGCTGTGGTATTATCAGTCATAACTCTAATGTGATCGTGGGTTACTTTCTCACAAAGGGACTGCAAGCCCAAGAGAATAGCCTTTAGCTCCAAGTAGTTTATATGGTGGCTCTCTTCTGAATTGGACCACCGTCCCCCAGTTGTGGTATTGTTCAGGTTTGCCCCCCACCCCTGGGTTGAGGCATCAGTGTACAAGGTATCACTTATCTTCCCATGATCAATCCTCCTCTTAGAGGTCAGGGCATTCCTGATCCACCAAGAATTGTCTGCAGATGCCAATGTAGATATAGGCATAGTTAGGTCAAAATCCCCGTTGGTAGTTATAAGAGCCGCAGCCTTTTCTATTTCTAGCTGACGATAGAAAAGTTCTCCGTACTCTACACCCGGGAAGCAGGAAACCATCATGCCAATTAATTGTGCTACCTCTCTAATAGTGGGTGATATGCTGTCAAGGATTCTTTGAGCTGTACATTTCAGCTTCTGATGTTTATCTACTGAGATGGATACTGTCATATCCAGAGAATTTAAAACAAACCCTAGATGATGCAAGACCTGGGTTGGTATGGTCACTGATTTGACTTCGTGAGGCAAGAAGCCCAAGTCGTGATACAGGGTTAGGGTATCATCAATGTTTGCTTGGCACTCTTCAGGGGAGTAGCCTAATAAAAAGGAGTCATCAAGGTAGCCACTTGATATATGTCCCAACTCCCTGAGGAACGAGAACACAGGTTTCATAAGTTTGGTGAAGAGACGGGGAGCAGAAGACAGCCCCTGAGCCAAGCATGTAAATTGATAGAGGTTTCCTTGCCATATGAATTTGAGATATTTTTGGTGCTCTTTGGCGACAGGCACTGAATAGTAGGCATCCCGTAGGTCAATGGACGCCATGTAGCAGCGAGGTCTCATGAGCTGGGTACAAGTATGGATGGAATCCATTTTAAAATGATGAAAACAAACAAAGGTATTGAGATCCTTCAAGTTAAGGATCATGCGGAAAGACCCATCTTTTTTAGGTCTCAGAAATATATTCGAGATGAACTCTCCTTCCTCATGGTAGCTTTTAACTATGATCCCTTTTTCTAGGAATTTGGATATTTGTGCATTGACATTTGCACTTTCCTGAGTGGAAAAATTAATTGTCCTTGGGATGGTGAACTGTTCTGGGGTAAGGAGAAAGTCTATCGTGTATCCCCTTACGGCATTCAAGATGCTAGGGTCATGTGTTAATTGTGTCCATTTCCCAAGAAAATGTTGAATTCGCCCAGCTATAACGGGAGGATAAGTCTTGTCACCCTTAACAGATAAAAGAGGAAAGTGACTTACAGTGTCGGGGGTCACTTCTGTATCACAGATTTCTCCCCCCTGGAGGTGTTGTTCGCACTCCGGTTGTCTTTGTGATTGAACTGGTAATTGTTTCTTCTTCGGGGGTATCCCTGATGGTGATTCCCCCTGTGATGGAATAAAAAAGAGCCCCTGGCGGAATAGGAGGATCTAGAATACTCCTCATTGCGCTTCCTCTTGTGGCCAGTGAGTTGTTTCGCAGCTTTGTTGCTTTCTTTGACTGTTTTAAGTCGTTCTGTAAGGTCATCGCCAAACAATTCAAGTCCCACTGGCTGTTTGCTGCTACATATGGCTTTGTAAGTGTCATCAAGATCTACTTTGAATAGATCTCGCCTGCACATGTTCAGGTCATGTGTGGCAGAGGCGACCAGAAGCACCGAGTTAGATAAGCCTTTCCAGAATTCATCCGGAGAAGGCATTGTCCCTTCCTTTTCGAGGACTTCTCCTGTAGTTCCCATAAACCTGGCTATGGGGATGATGCCCTTAACAAGTGACTCTTGCACTTTTTGTAAGCGGACATCCATGCTTCGGGTGGTTTTTTGGGCAATATCCCAGATCTCTGAGTTGACCTTTGTCACACGGAGAAGTTTGCAATTTTCTGGCCTCTTGATGTGTTCCTTCCGTTTGAGTAAGGCTGGCTCATTTAGGCCCGACGCCAGGAGACTGTCAACAAGTGACGATACTTTCTCATAGAGAGGAGGCTCGGTTTGTTCGTCCTCGGTCACTTCCTTAACCAGCTCTGCGATTTGAGCGCAAGAGGACGCGGTCAAGTCGTTGCTCTTTCCCTTTTTGGCGGGTGGTTCCATTGGCTTGTCGGCGGCGGCGTTTTCCTCGCCTTCACCCTCGGAGGAGTTCAAGACCTCATCCTCCTCCTCCTGTGCTGCATGGCAAGCAGCTTTTAATTTCTGCACTACAGGCGCAACATTAGAAAGTAGACTGGTTAGCTGGTCTACCTTGTGATATAGTTCGGCAAGGCCCAACTCGCCGGTCGTTTTGGTTTGTCCTGTACGTGTGGCACTAGGAAGTCTGGCTGCGCCAGTAATCGTTGTTTTCGTGGTAGTGCCCCGTTGAACGTCCCCAGAAGGACGAGGTGAGCTTTCACGCTCAGATGAAGTTCGTGCCTTACTCGGCGTCGCCGAAGCAGATTTTGACTTTTGGGCTTCCTTGAGAAGCCCATCCATGCTATTTTCCTCCGCCATTGTGGAAAGGTGAAGTTCACCTTTAAGAAGAACTGATTTGCCTCGCAAATCTCTACCGGATGGCGTAGATTGACGGGGAAAACACTCGTTGGAAAACCAACCACGCTACAAGATGGCGAACGCTCACGTAGAATGACTAACCGTGCGCATGCGTAGTATCTCGTGGGATCTCGGCGGTAGATGCCTGATAGAATTCGAATTTCGTTTGTTGTAGACGTTGATTGTCCTCTGAGCCCTGGAAGCTCAAAGAAAACTTGATTCAACTACCAACAACAAGAGTAATTTATTAGAATTAACGCTGAATCCACCTTCAGTAATTCTCGTTGTAAGAAATCGTGTTAGCAGAGGTGTAAATGTCGGTCGAACACAGTTTGCTTGGTTAACTCAAAATGAAACAAACAAACTCAAGTGGCGAGTTCTTTCAGATTTATATTCAGATCGTTAATGTTACAGCACGATGTTTACCTAGACTTAGACAAAAGTCTACTTATTACTTAGTTAGTGCGGTCAGGGAGCGAGCGAAGAAGGAGTGAGAGAAAGTCTAGGTCTCTATGATGACAAAGTCGCAATGCCCTCATTGGCGGAGACAGGAGTTACAATTACAACGAAAGTGCTCAACCATTTCTGAAAAGGAATGGCCTCGCTTTTGTCTTGTGACGTACAAGGGTGAAGCTTTAAAAAATCAGTCACGATACGTTTACCTTGATCCTCTTTCAGCTTTTATTGTTTTTATTTTACTTTACCTTACAGTCTCCTTGCCAGCAAGCACCATGTCAAAGCAAAGAAATCTGTGTCCCGGACTTTCAACTCAATAAGTTTCAATGTATATTTCCTGGTAAGCTACTGAGGCATTCATGTCTGTAATCTAATTTATCACGGTAAATGGCTTTTATCCAGCCAACTACTCTGACAGCTATTTTTCCTTTCGATCGTCCTGTGAACTGCCGCCATCTTCGATTTCAATGAGCGAACAGGTCTTTGAGATGATGTTGTACAATTCGTATCCACTCCATGTAAGTTCATTCTATGCTCTCCTTGGTCGCAAGCAAATTAAATATGGCGGCAATGGAGGCCCAGGAGAACTCATCCCCAGGATCTTCTCGACTTTAAATATGGCGACGACGATACCGTGAGACGTCCACATTTCTTTATTATTATTGTTACTTTTGTCTCCAAAAATAACATTCTTAGTGAAAAATGTTATTCTTAACTGCGAAAATCTGTTTGGATACTTAAAATAAACTTTTATTGATTGGTCACCCTCCGTAAAGACATAAAGCTCAATTTCAAATCTGGGTGCTAGCACAGTTACGGCCATTATAAATATATATATATAAAACGGTAATCTTTACCATGGAGAGAGAGAGGACCATGGGACTGAAGTTGGCGCTCATATTGTTAATTGTCATCAGGAAAACCGAAACAGATATAAAAAAATTATTTGTAGCGGCTAGTTTATTTAAGTGCCGGGTGACTTGAAACTTTATTTCGTACGGCTGAAATTACGGCCCTGGTTTAGTGACGTTACATTTGCACACAATCGTTAATTAACTTGTTTTCAGCCCAGTACTCCCTGGCGTTTAGAAACCATGGAGGAACGTCATCCTACGTCATAATCCGGGACTTGACGTTTAGTCTAAAAGCTTTCACCTTGTGTCTCTGGATGAAGACTGACGACAGGCAACACCGGGGAACTCCATTCAGCTATTCCACTGCATCGACAAGCAACGAACTGCTCCTTTTCAACTATCAGAATTTTGACTTATATGTTCATGATAATAAGAGGTGAGAGTGAAGCAAAACTGAAAAAACAAGATAGATATGTGTTTTTCCGATGGTACCCGATCATATTCGGTAAAAGCCTAGTGCTACTAACAAAGAGCCGCAACCTGTGACGTTCTTTCGATTCTTAACTCGAAGACTTTTTCCTTCTGCTCAGCAAAACTCGATAAGGGTTCAACAGATTGCGGTTACCAGCGGTTTTTTAGTGAAGCAATTGCAATTGGTTTGTGTGGGGATTCGGTATGTTCTATAAGTTAAGTAGGGTTATTAAAGCGTTTCATAATGTGAATAACTGAATTAATAAGAGTCATATTGATGTTTAGTCATCTTGTATGTGTAACCCGTAGAACCATTTTTACCCATGTATTGCCATGTGAATCCATTTAAGTTGCCTAAAGCCATGTTTACCCTTGTATTACTAGGCAAAGCCATATATACCCATGTCTAACCACGGAGTCATGAGTATTCATGCTTCACCATGTGAATCCATGTATAGCCGCATATAGATTTTAAATTGCTAACGCGGGGGATGCTCATTCACGCGGGCTCAAAATCCTGGTATCGAGTGTTTCCATATGCATAGGCTCTTAAGTCAGAGTCTTGCTTCCGTTAAACTGCCTGAAAACGAATTATTTCTTGATTTCTTGATGAGTTCTTTGGGCGACCTTGCAGGGAAACGAATGTGTCAGCCACTGATGGTAGATGGCACGGCATTTGTGTAACTTGGGAGAATAATGCAGGACATTGGCAAATGTTCAAGGATGGCGACTTAATAGTAAAGGGTCAAGATCTTGAAGCAGGTATTAGGTTTCTTCGATTATTCGCACTGTTC
>BLFN01000057.1:3366160-3368660 GCA_014634225.1 Acropora yongei | reverse complement strand
TCTATTATGAAAATTCATAATAATAATATTATTATTATAATTTGAACTGAGTCCTATTAGTATACCATGTGGCATCTCATCCTAGTTCAAGAACCTTGCTCCACTGAATGAGTCTCCTCTAGCACACTAGTTTGGAGGCTCATGCAGTTGATTCCTGTTAGAGGCAGGCAGATTAACCGTTTTGTACTTTAACACAAAGGGTATTGTTCAATTACTTTTGAGGTTATGGTCCAATTAACAAAAAGTGTTGCTTACAATGGTGTATTCACTGACAATAATTTTCCTAATATACTGCCATGTGTATAAGAGGGGTTGAGTTTACTTTTTGTTTTTGTGGTTAAAATTGGATGGTTAAAATTGGATCAATGAAAACAGTGTGGAGAGAGAGCACTCGCCTTCAAGCTGGGTCTGAAATCAAAGTTACTTGGGAATTGAGTGTTTTGGTTCTATACTCAGCTCCAATACTTTTTTCTAAGCACACACCACTTTTTTTCTTCTGATCAGTAACTGAAACTCAGCATGATTGATTTTAATTTCACCTGTATTCTCTTTAATAACTTGTTTTGCTAGTTTCATGTCCGAAACAATCAGAAGTTAAATTTGGTTGCTCACCTGAGGGACCCGCTCGGTCGCACATTTGACAACTTCACATCATTAAAAGTGCAGTGGACCACCAGTGACGATTCTCTGGCTGAGTTTTTGGACTTAACTACCTCTGTTAAGATGATGTTTGTGACGTATAAGGAAGATGAAAATCTCAGAGGCACAGTGTGTAAGTAGCAATTGTTTCATCATAGGATGGAGTAGAGAGAAAGTTTGAACATGCCAGCATTACCAAAAAAAGAACTTTTTAAACTTGTTGTACAAATCGTAAATTACAATCTATCATTATAACTATTGTGTCAGTCTTAAGCTTTCTGTAGCACAAAACCAATATGAATTTTGACTGTGACCATGCCTTTATCATCTCATTCCTGGAAGGCAAGCTCTATGATTAGCGTCTTGTTTTTTGTGTCTCTTTGTAGCTTTTCAGACAGTAGATTTAAGTGACAGAATGGGTGGAGTCACAATACAAGCATGGATTGAAGGGTACGACTGTGCTAAACTGAGTCGGTGTGGACAGGAATTGGAGGTTTGACACTAAATGTTGCTGTTATTATTTTTTTTCTGTATATCAGAGAATTGATCAAGGATGGAGGCAAGGAGCCCCATACTCATTCTTTAAATACATGTCTTTCAATAATTGTCAAAAATTTCAAACATTTTTTTGTGCTTGATAGCAAAAATTATAATAGTAATAATTATTGTCCTCAGCAATCCAATTTCATTTTTTTTTCTTGAGTTGTGTTGTTCTGTTCATGGGATAAACCACCCTCTCTCAGATAACTGCACTGAAAACCAACCCAGCCAAATTATGGAGTGAACTGTGCTTTCTGTTATGAACTGTGCAAGAACTGTGGTCAGAGGTTCAGTCAATTTCTCTCTTCTGTTTAGGAGCCAGCAAATTTCTCACTGCGTGGACATCTCAGGTTGTTATTGGTGCCTGAAAGAACTCTTGTTCCACCTTCAGCTTCCATCCTCAACCATCCAGATAATCAGGTGCATTCCCTTGTGTTGACTATAGCTTGATAATTCCACCTAAGGCCTGTTCAATATGGCTGGTCCTCCCCACACTTTGGACATAAACAACTGGTTACCTCCAGCCACTTGGCGTTACATTGTAATCCTTTGAATGATAATCACTACAAAAATTCTTCTTTTTAGGCCTGGTTTCTATAATAGAGAAAGCAAGTTGCAGTTTGAAACAAACACATAGTTTGAAGTCATTTTTGTGATGTTTCATGTCCTTCAACATACATCTTCAGGAGTGACCATTAATTACAAAATTTGACTGTTAAATTATTTAACATGAGTAAGTAACTAATTACAAAGAATTTATATATATTATAAGTATTTGCCTCTTTTAGATTTTTTCAGTTGAATATCGGCAAACTGTTTTGACTGCTGTTTTTCATCCACAAGACAAAAATTTCCCAATGAAGTTCACCTGTTAAATTTCTAATTCCACACACCATTTTCATAAATAGCATGTAAGTTTCCTTTGTCTTTTAGGTTATTTTCTTCATTGAAGGAGGATCAGGGCGTTTTGCTGTGAGAGGAAGCAGTCCTTCAATTGCCAAGGTTGAGTACAAAGGCAAAAGTGAACTTCTGGTGAGTTGAAATCTGTGACAAAATTGAAGATCTTTTCAGCAGAAGTTGTATGCTTTATTGCTGAAATAGTATCTTTGCCATAGGTGATGCCACGCTCTGAAGGAATGTTGACTGTATCAGTATACGACCTGTGTTTGGACTCTATGGGCCCAGCTATAGCACACGTACAAATATCAGATGTGTATGGAGTGGATGTTGCTGTTGTTAACAAGGTACATAGTGATATTATGGCAAAGGCTGACTTAATCTTCCTTTTGTCATACTTCGTGTATTTATTGAGATGCTATTA
>BLFN01000057.1:3333660-3336160 GCA_014634225.1 Acropora yongei | reverse complement strand
CACTAGTACAAACTGTACCTCAGAAAGCACATTTGCAAATACAGTAGTGGGCCTTTTGATATGTACCTATGATAAGTAAGGGTCCTATAATTGCCTGAGTGGTACATTACCATTTAGGGCCTCATGGAAATTTTTGTAACATATTCTTGACCTCTATTAGGTATTTTTGTTTGTTCTGCTATTTTTGATTCTTGTCTTCCTTTACTCCATGAAAAGAAAAAAAAGTGATCACCATTTTTTTTGCTAAGTTTTGTATTTTGGTTAGTATTTCCCTGTGGGTAGGCAGTTCGACTTGAGCTGCTATGGTTTCCTGCAAACACAATCCAGCTGGATATTGTTTTAATTACCTTGCACTTTTTATTAATAATATTAACCTTGTGAAATGGTTAAGCTGTTCTCGACCACTATCTTGTTGTATTTTATTATTGCTATTATTAGTAATATTATTATTATTATTATTACTATTATAATAATAATAATATTATTATTATTATTATTAATATTATGACTTTTTTTTTCAGCCTGGGGGTTTGGATTCTTAGCAGTAACAATTATCAGCTGTGCTTCTCTGTTAGGAGCTTTTGTTGTGCCATTTATGAACCAATCATTTTACAAGATTCTGTTGTTGGTTATGGTTTCGCTTGCTGTTGGAGTGTTAAGTGGCAGTGGAGTGTTTCATTTAATCCCACATGTGAGTATTTGTGAGAAATACTCCATTCAGTACAGAAACTTCTCAATGTATATCACAGCAGGCCTACAAATAATATTTTTTTTATAAGCCTGCCATAGGTCAGGCCAGCGACAAGGTTTGACCTGACATGCAGCCAGTCTGATTGGACAAAAAAAGTTTCAGTGTAATAAAATCACTTTAGAAAAAAGTGTCTTATTATTTAATGAAGACTATGCAACTTCAGTATGAATTTTGACAGGAGTGGCATTTTCACATTCAACTTAGACATGAAATGTAAGCTGTAAGTGAAAACAAATGAAAATGCATTTAAGCCATTGTATTTAAAGTCCTCCTTATATTTAACATCATAACAGAAGAGCTTGGTCAGCATGTCTGCTTTAAGTCAAAACCTCAAATTTGCCTGACAAATGTCCGATGACTGGCAATAATTTGCAGGCTTGCACAGTGTTATGCAAAATTATTGTCCACAGAGCAGTATTTTTGTCTCTCTAATCTAAACACGCATACACATGTACATGAATGAGTAGAAAAAAATTAGGCCTGAATTTCTGCATTAATTATGTCCATTCAATTAAGATGACTGAACACATTTTACACCTCAACATATTTTTGCACAACTTCTTTTCAACGTACTATATATTTTGTCTTCCTCAAATTGCAGTCACTTTTTTTACACCCCAGCAGCACATTGGAAAGGTGCCATAACATTTTTAGATGAATGCATTGACCCTTCATTTCCAACACATTGTGAATACATTTGATGGTTCACTTACATATCTCTGAGCAATACTGTAGATTATAAAATGAAAGAGTGGGAAATTTGCATATAACAATAAAATTATTTGCTATCTTGTTAGTCTCAGATGTGTAATGTCTTTATAGCTATCTGAACAAGAGATCTCAGATCTCGTGGACTGTTTGTGATGCATATATATAGCAGTGGTTTTAAACTTGACTGTATGGCAAGGTTAACAATAATTATAGAGTGAAGTAAAAAATTGTGTGGCATGCTCTCAAAGGCTGGACCAGAAAATGGCAGACTGGAACACCCTTTCATTAATCATAATTAATCACTGATGAAAATGCATCTTAAGTTAATGAAATTTTGGAGATCTCTAGCTGGTGTGGAGCCAGAAATTTAAACTTGAAACCTCAGGGGGAAAAATGGATCTAGTCCTCCAGCAGGGAAGTCTAAGAGATTTCCAGTTATTTTTAATTTGAATGTGCAATATGAGCCTATGATCATACAGTATCTTTATATCAATTATTAACATCTAATTGCATCTTCTCCTGCAATGTAGTCTGTGTACTCATCAGTTATGGAAAGTTTTGTTTAATTGTTTTGTTTTATCTCCTCTCTGAACAGACCTTTGGATTCGGCGAGGATGGTGACACGTCACACCTTTGGAAAAGTCTTGTGATCATGTGCGGCATCTACTTGTTCTTTTTCTTAGAATATGTCATGAAAATGATTGTGAGGTTCAAACAGGATTCGTCCAGTGATCATCATAAGGTAATAATATTATTATTATAATAGTAATGGTACTGTCTAATAGTTATACTATGAAAGCACCAGCGGCAGGTGCAAAATGAAGAGATGGGGTTATTCACACCTTTAGTGTTTGGAACCAACGCCAGAATGGGAAATGAGTGTCGGGGTTTCCTGAAGCATCTTGCAGATAAGATAGCTCAGAAGGATGCACCGAGCTGTATAACACCATTATATGGTGGCTCAGGACACAAATTTCTTTTGAACTCTTAAGATTGGTACACGTATGCGTGAGGCTCACCAACGCCTTTCCTCAGCAA
>BLFN01000057.1:3308660-3311160 GCA_014634225.1 Acropora yongei | reverse complement strand
TTGAATTGAAAGAACCGGCGACAATGAAAATAATAAAATAATGGAAAAACAATAAAATTATTTCAGCTAAATCACTAGATTCAAGGTCAATTAGAATTATACTTTGACTGCTTTTTCTACTCGAGAGGAACATTTTGACCCAACTTTTTTTTAAACAAAATTCGAATATTGAGGCTGAAATTTACGAAATTTAATTATGACGTATCTTATTTTAAGAATATTAATTTACGTGTAACGTATCTTCTTTATTTTGTGTATATATTAATTAGTTTTATAAATTACTATTCACTGTAACTTTATATACGGTGCGATGATTTATTAATAAAATACCATTACTATTACGGTTAGGAATGTTACCGAGGCTAATATTTTTTTCATAATGTATACCTTGATTGAAATAGATCATCTGGGTGATTGGAGTCCTGACGTTACAGAATGTATGTTTGCAGGTTTAAAAATACATTAAAATCTACCTAATTGAAAAACTATGGGATATACTTCTCTATAATCTAAGAATGGTCCTAAAGTACCTCTATTTTCTAAGAATATCCCTAATGCGCCATCAGTCTTAAGCCCAAGGGTGGGGTGTGTCGGGTGTGGGGTGGGGGTTTTGACATATCCTCCAAAAAAAAAATCAAAATTCCACACCCCCGGAACGAAACAATTGGTCAAAGTCCCCACCCGGGGGCAACTGAAGGTGGTCAAATGTTCTTCATATCTTGCTCACGTACGATCAAAATCACCACCCACCATATCACCACCCACCATATCACGGCTTGACATGGATAGGTGCACAAGTATATTTCTGAGTCAAAACGGTAGAAAAATAATACTCCAGCGTGGGCCTGAAAAACACTTTTCTTACGATAAAGAGTGTAACTGCCTGACGTAATTTCACAACACAACAGGGCCACACGCAACAAAATGGGTGGTGGGAAGTCTCGGCTTACGTACCAGCAATCCTCGTTAACTTCATCTCCTCCCAAGTGAAGATATTGATCAGGGAACCTTTGAGCTATCTCTGAAAAGAACGTCTTTAAGAAGGTGTATGTAGAGTCTAAAGTTGGATTGAATGGACCAAATGTTCTAGAAAAAAATGGAATGTAATAATAAGGGCTTATGCAGAGACGAAGAAGATCAAGGTAAGAGAACGTAATCTTAAAATATAGCTTAACGTTGTCGAAATAATTATAAAGTAATTACCGTTTTGATATTGAATACAATCATCATCCCCACAAATCCTTAATATTGGCCGATGTAAATGTATTGCTTGCATTTTTCTGCGCTCGATTTCCAACTGTCCCTAGCAGAAGTTATACGCTATTTACTTTACGACTTTTAGCTGAGAATACTCCATTTTCGGTATGAGGCACACAAACCGTCAGTGAATAAATAATAATTGGAACGACACTGGTGCTTTTGAGGAAATTAACATGTTCAAGAATCCAATGATGACGTCACAACGAGGCCGACGATGAAGATGATGACGATGTCGGCAATGGTGAAGATGTGTGAATCGGCAAGGAAATAATTTTGTGATGAGACGTCGTCTACTCACCCTGATGGGACCCCTTTGGAATAACAAGGAGTCAACAAGTCTTTGATGCTTCCCCATGAAAGTGTATGTCCCTGTGACAAAAGGAATGACAATACTGAATCTCATTATCTTGGTATCGTAGGATCAATCTAAGCACAAGCCCTCTACTAATCACAGAAAATCGCTGCAAATCAAACGAAAATTAATTACAAAACAACAACAATATTTCATAACAAAAGAGATAAGGTTGGTAATGGTTGTTGGTGAGATAGGAAAACCAAGAGTATTTACACACCAAAAAGGAAAAAAAACTCAAACAAAAACGAAACAATAATCAGAAAGAAATTATCATTTGAAACAGAGATAAGAACTAACAAACTCGACCCACATAAATTGTCTGGGATTCAACCAAAATTTGTGGAAAGTGAGCCCTTTCAACATTACACCAACATTGCAGACGTAGCTCAATCGGTTAGTGCGCGGCCTTCTGAGCTGGAGGGTCGCCAGTTCGATTCCCGTCATTTGATCGACGTCTGTTTAGACTTTCCTCCGTTCCGTGCAGCTGTAGCTTTGAATACCGTAAAACGGAGGAAGGGGGGTAAGAGGTGCGCACCGAGGGCCACAAGTTCATCAGTCTAGTTGTAGTGTCACGTGCTACCCTCGTAAAATAAGGACCTTTACCTTATTGCAACAAAAAATGAACAAAACAAGAAAATGGGAAGAAGTCTTGGGGAGAAAAGGCAATGATTATAACAAGTTTACTTACTGGTGTATCAAACTCTGGAATAACCCTGACTCCATGCATTCTTCCATATTCAATTACCAAGCTGACATTTTCTTTAGTGTAGATATGAGTTTTGTTGTTGAAAGCTCCCTTCAAAAGAATGAAAAATATTTATTCAAAAAGAACAAGTCAAAGAAATATATAGAATGAATGATCGAGAACATGAATGGATGGAGAGG
>BLFN01000057.1:3150788-3152414 GCA_014634225.1 Acropora yongei | reverse complement strand
AATTTACGGACTTTTCCCAGTTCAAGGAAATAAGCAAAAGCTTTTCATCAGCGTCGATTAGCAAAGCAAGAGCGGCAGTGTAAGCAATTTTGACTTAATTCTCCGGTATTTCTAGAAAGTTGTGGATGAACATTATTCTAAACCGCGATCTAAGTTAGACTGCGTTTAAATAATCAGCCCTCAGTGTAGTTTTGACGACAACGTGAGAACACAACGTGAGAACACAACGTGAGAACACAACTGTCACTCCAAGAATAGGTTACTTCGCTCATATTGCAAAAGGTCAGCAGAGATGGGATAATCGCGGAATACTTACAAGAGCGCGAAGGTTATCCGTTTCGATGTTACGTTACTTTAATATATCAATTGTACCGAGTTACTTTACTGACTCCGGCTTGATAATTTTCCATTCCTGATAAGTTTAAATTCTTACTTTGCAATAGCACCTCAAAGGTGCTCTATTAAACCTTAAAAGAAAATGGTACCCACCTTTTCCTTCGACAAGACTCGAAAACAGAACTGCAAATGATACGAGGAAAAGACCCGAGCTACTACTCATTCTAGAAAGCTGAATTGCAAAATCTGATCTAAAATTAAGGCTAACGCATAGCCCTTGAAGGAGAAAGAGAGAGTCTTAAGAGAGCGTTGACCTTCCTTGCAGTAGAAAGATCAATTAATTCAATAAGCCGAAAATAGAGCTTGCCTCAAAGATTGCACACGCTTAAATTACAGTCACCTGAAATCATAAATTACTTTGGTTTACATAGGTGTGTCGACATCTGGGTTAAGCTGCGCAAATCAGTCATTGCAACCGTCTGTTTGTTCCCACTGATTGATAACTACGACACAACCTTCAGCAGCAACAATTCTACCTACTTCGCAATCTTTTAACGTCATTTGCAATGTGTTAACCACCTGATAACTTATAATCTCTTCCTGGATAACAAATTTCAGTACTCAACTTATTATTAGTTTAAAAATGGCCTTCAGGTAGAACAATAAGTTTATCCGTAAAGAGTTCAGAACCCTAAACCCTAACTCTAAACCCAGAAAATGTGACATCGATCGTATTTAACCTAACTTTTGGGTAGTTGATTGGAGCTAAAGGTTGATTCAGTATTAAATGATAACATTTAAAGAAAAAAGGCTTGGGTGTGTGTAGAGAGGATTGGCAACCCAGATGATCAAACCATACTGTGATTCTGTTTGTCCTGGAGCAATAAATCAATTTAGAGTTGTATAATTAAGACAAACAAGAGCAAGGTATCATTTGACAATTAACCTAATGCTTCATATCATCGATTGTCATATAACCCAACGAGCTAGGAGAGAAATGTTGGTGAAAGACTGATCAAGATTATAACCAATGTGTTTTAAAAACCAACGACAACAGCGGCCGACTACACGGAGCAAGTTCCGAACCCACAAAATGACCAGTTCCTAAGTTACGTCAGTGGCTTCATAGCTCAGTGATTAGAGCGTCGCTCCGGTGTCCGGCGCGAGGTCAAGGGTTCAAACCCCGTTGAAGTCTGAACTTTTAAGGGTTCTATAAACGCAATTGCATAAATTGCGAGGGTCATAGCTTCCTAGAAAATTCTTCACTTACAAAAATTAGGTGTCGCACGC
>BLFN01000057.1:3132311-3133539 GCA_014634225.1 Acropora yongei | reverse complement strand
TTCTTTGTGACTCGTGCCGAACTTGTTCAGGGCTTTTCGCTCTTATTTGTAGAATCGCTAATCATGAATTTATTCTTCAAAAGGACTCCGACATGAGGAAATGTTTTAACAGTTGTCTCAAAATTTGCCTAAGAAGTACTGAATTTTTTTTTAGAAAATTCCGCATTATGCATAATCACCAAGACCTGCCTATTCTGTTCTTTGGTTCTAAAATTTCGTGTTTTCTGAATAAGGTTGATTATGGTCAAATTAGCTCAGAAAAAGACTATTCAGCGTGCCCTCGCGTCGTCTTCTGACGTTCCCGTGCTGCTGCTAAATCAGGCAATAAGATTTAACAAGATACCGCAAACGCAAATTAGCAAAATTCACCTCTTTAGTTACACGTGGGAATTTAATACAGGTTAAGCCTGGTTCTCATATGCCCCCGACCTGCTTGCGATCTATTCGCCGTTTGCAGCTGACAATGTTTGGCGACCTGTTCAGTGGGTCGCCGACGCATTAAGCTTGGGTTCTAAGCTTGGTTTCTCATACGCCGCCGACCGGCCTGGGACAAAACTGCGGCATATGTGAACATTTATCGCCGACACATAATCTGTCCCAGGCATTGACCGCCGGCTTGCCTGCGAAGTTGAGCTGAGTTCAACTTCGCAGGCAAACCGGCGATGAAAATAATTTATATGAACATCATCTGCGGAGATCTGCGACGCTATGTATGACATAACAACTCATTAACCACATGTTAATGGCCGAAATAAAGAAATACGAAGCCATATATAACAAATCCTGCGAACAAAGTATGGTAATGGCCGTGATTTATTGAAAATTGCGCCAATTCGATTTGCATTTCGCACCAATTTGAGTAGGCCGGTGATCCATCTCAGATGCGTGGGCGACCCACTAAACAGGT
Source organism: Acropora yongei (assembly GCA_014634225.1). NCBI lineage: Eukaryota > Metazoa > Cnidaria > Anthozoa > Scleractinia > Acroporidae > Acropora > Acropora yongei. Next base: position 3,132,632 of record BLFN01000057.1, on the reverse strand, counting down.
CGCCGAACTTTGTCAGCAGCAAACGGCGACTAAATCGCAGGTAGGTCGGTGGCATATGAAAACCAGGCCTTACCCATGCTTTGGCATAAGCATGAAAAAAATAGTCTCAAACACACCTGGCATTTCGGTTTGAAGATAAGCGGCCTGTTAAAAAAATGGAACAAATTATTCAAGTTGTTAAGGACGTGAAATCGGTTCTGGGGGCATGTTTTTCTAAAAAAACATTTCAGATACTTTTCTAGACAAAAATGCCATTTCCAAAAGAAAAAATGAGGTCAAATTCCGTAAGCAGTTAAAACCAGCCTGACTCTGCTCTAAAAA
>BLFN01000057.1:3118026-3121118 GCA_014634225.1 Acropora yongei | reverse complement strand
ACGAAGATGACGTTTCGAGCGTTCGCCCTTCGTCGTCACTTTCCGATTAGATTACGAAGTTGACATTTCGAGCGTTCGCCTTTCGTCGTCACTTTCCGATTAGATTACGAAGACGTTTCGAGCGTTCGCTCTTCGTCGTCACTTTCCAATTGGATTACGAAGCTGACGTTTCGAGCGTTCGCCCTTCGTCAGAGCGAATAACGAAGGGCTAACGCTCGAAAAGCTAGGGGAGTAATCTCGTCACGGTCGAAATTTGACCCTTATCGACCCTTGAAGGACTTGCTTGATACCAAATTTTAGCGTAATTTCGTGATCTTCTTAGGGTAATTTTGCCCTTATAAAGTAGTTGATAACAAATGTTTGAGTTTCGCCAGCCCAACGACGCATCACTTTGCGGTTTCTTTAGCAACTTAACCCTCAATCGTGCAGGTACATGGGTAGGTGGGTAAACATGCGTCGGTATCAGAAGACACAATATTGTAACATTGGATTAATGCTGCAAAGTTTTCAATTGGAACGTGGAAAGGTCAACTATTAGAGGATCAAACTACTAAAAAGTAACCCAAATCTTTTCCAACGAAGTCGTGCTGTTAAGAAAAGTTTCATTTCTCGTCCCCACGAGACAAGAAGCTGCGTACTAGAGAGTGACTAGTATTAGAAACCCACGGTTAGCCACACAAGTATAACCTCTCTTTTTTCTCTCGCTCCCTTTGGGGTGGGGAGATGAAAGACCTGGAGACGAGGTTGAGGACAGGCCTTCGTAAAAATAGTATTATTATCACTTTGTCGGGCATTGTGGCGCGTTTTGCGGGCTAAAATGGAGAATTTGGCGGGCTAAAATGTATTTTAGCCCGCTGAAATAAACCAATAAAAAATGAGAATCAAATAATCGTACGATCTAAGCAGCCAATCAAAATCGAGAAGCCATTTCAAAGTTTGTTGACGTTTTCTCACAGCGCTGGTGAAAAAATATTCTTCAGAGTGTTTTATTGTCATTTTTTTCAGTTTTTATTTTCTCAATGCCCTCCAAAGTGCATAGCGGCTCGGGCCCAAAACATATTTATACCCGCGAACATAAACTCTATTGTTATATTTTTGAGAGGATTCGCAATATTTTTGTTTTAAGGGAAGCCGTTCCTTAGTGTGCTTGAACTACAATCTCTTCAAACCTAATACCAGAAAAAAAACTTAATAATACGTTTACTACGAAAAATAACAATAATGGTATATTTATTCTTTCTCCGCCCAAGTGTCCATGTACTACTGCAAATAATTATTCTTGTTGTCATTTTGACTCAATAGTTCCGCAATTTTCTTTTTTTTATCTCTTTTTTTTCTTTTCTCAGTTGAATTTCATTAGCATTGTATTCATCACTAAAGTTCTTTCCTTCTCCAGTTTTGTTTTGTTCTCTTCCTCATCTTTTTCAAAGAGTTGTTTCCCTAGACCAGCTAAAGAAAAAAAAATCCCTCGAGCAACAACAGTGACCTTGGTATCAGCCTCCAAAATGCTAGAAGGACACATCATGTAGAACATATATGTAGTCAAAAGGAGTCTATGAGGGTAAACACTGTGTCAAATGTTTCCCTCCATCGGTAAAATCGCTTCTTCCTCATTCGCTTAGCGACCGTTTCAATTTTATCTTCTTCTTCTTCTTTTTTACGGAGTTATCATCTAATCTTTGTCCTTCAGACGATAACAAACTGTTTTTACATTTTTTCTTCTTCGTGTATCTTTTACCTTCAACTTTCGAACAATCCCTTGCTGGTTCACATTCCACGTCATTTAGTTCGTCAATTTCCGAAGTCACAACACCAACTGCGCCGCGCATTTCCGGAGACACGACACTAACGTCGTCAAGTTCCGAACCTATATCTCGATTAAGTTCAGTTCTTTTCTTCTTCTTCTTTCGTTCTTTGTTCCTAATTTCCGGATCTCCGCTTTGAGGATCTTCCTCCAACGTCATATTATTAAGCATAATTTCTTTCTCCCTACAGGCATCTTCACCAAAATCGCAACTCTTTTCGGCGCTTTTTGAGTCCCCTTTTTCCACTTCAATCCTCCTCTTTCGCTTTTTATCAATCTTTTTCTTTTTACAGATGTCATCTCCTTGGCCTAAGTCCTTTTGGTTTCCTGTACTATCAGCATCTGTCGATTCTTCCTTCCCTGTGCTAACAGCCTCTTCTTTCTCCTTCCTCTCTCTCGCAGCTTTGATTTCCATCATTTTTTTCTGGAAGTATTCTTGAATATTTTGGCCCGAATTGATGGTCTGCACGCCGTGAAGACCTCGAGGAGGACAAGAAGTAGTGCTAACATCAGACTCTTCATCCTGACAATAATAACAAAAAGTGTTAAATCCCCTATCTTTAACAATTCGATAAGAAAGCCAGCCAGCTTCCCTTTGAATATTTGACCGAATGTCATTCACAAAGCAAAGTAAAATTCCGCCGAAAGGGCCTTGTCCACCTTAGCCGAAGTAAAGTACCGCCCAGCTCGATAGCTAATTCTCTCGTGCAATGGATATCTTATCGAAAAAATACTTTAACTTTTGGCTTATTGACATAACTGATCATTGTACATAGTTGGTCTCTGTTTATGTCGCTAATTCCCTCCTTCGTTAGTAATGTAACCATATCCAGTTTTGAAACCGAGTGTTGTGGGTGTCTGTCATGTGTGTTGCACTTGACCATACCGCCATCTCCGTGTTACCGAGTGAAATTTACCTTACTTTACGCGGCTTCCTGGCATTTTTAGATGGTTGTAGTTATTTCAATCGTTTTTGAACTAGTTAAAATTCATAATTTGTTCATTAATGCTATTTTTATTTCTTTTCTTGCGGTGTGTAGAAACAAGCTTAGATCACGAGTAGACTCTAATCTCGGAAAATTTTCGGCGCTCCCCGCGTGAATTCCAAGTCTCGCGCGACACGTGTACTTCACCCGTTCTATTATTTTTCGTCGGAATTAGACACTGTTCCCTATCTTAAATAAGTTCTGTTGCTGTTTCAGAGGTAGACTATAGCAATGCCGTGGTTCAAGGGCTCGAGTCCAGTTCAAGCCTGCAACGTTTATCTTAGTTTGTGCAACAATTACAT
>BLFN01000057.1:3031736-3034236 GCA_014634225.1 Acropora yongei | reverse complement strand
TAATTGGAAATTGGATAATTTTATCTTTTATAGCTCAAGAGATTGTAGCCTGTATTTCAGCTACCTGCTGCTCACTAAATCAGAGAGTGATTTAGCGAGTGGAGAAGGTGGCTGAAATTCAGGCTAAATAGCTTGCTGGTAGACCGAATCATCAAACTGTACAAATTGTTTACAGTAGAAATCTCAGAGGAGGATTATAACAGTTACTGCATTTAAAAGAGGCAAAAATTGGAATTGAAAAATGGTGATGAAAATTTTGGTTTCGTAGGCAAAGCTTATACAGCATTATCTTCAGACTGAAGATGTTTATCTTCACAAACACCTTTTGAATATTGGAGCATTCCAGGTCTTACCTACCAGTAGGTAAGTAAGGTGACCATGATTGTTCTTGCTTTTCTTGTAAAAACAAGGATGCAGCAAAAGGAGTTTAAGTCCTCCTTGCAAATTGATCAATGCACATCACTGCACTCAAAGACAACTTGTGGCTAATGTTATTAAAGCATCAGTTACCTAAGACTTGATCACTTTGTATTCGTTGTTAAAGGGGTGCCGTCGTGATAGTTTTTCTGTAGTTAGGTTACAACAGTTTGGAAAACGAAAAATTGTTACTTGATTCAAAACATTCCACATTCCTTATAAACCAAAGGAACAATATCAAATCAATTTTGCCAGTTAAAGCTATCAATATTAAAATTTCGAAAATTTTGGAATATATCGCGTCCAAACTTGTTGGGCCATTTTTTTCAAATGTCAGTCCTTTTCTATCCTTTGCCATGCTGGTGACCAGTGCTCTAAGATTATTTTAAGTTCTATTTCTATTGAATTTCAAGCATTTTTATCCCTACTGCAGTTCCACTCAAATAGCGTGGTCCTGCCAGTCGTTGGCGTTAATAGAATGACCTAATAAAATAGTGAAAACCATAAGTATTTGTCATAGGCTGCGATGATTCTGCTATTTCGTCGAGCGATTAAAGAGTGGACAAGGTATACGCTAACACGAGGCAAGCGTCCCATGTCCTTCAAATTTCGCTCGCGATCTTTTTTCGCACATACTATCCTTCGTCAAAACTAGAGACTGCTCAGGCGCAGTCTTTATTTGGGTTTACCTCGGTGTAAAAACCTGTGACATTTTTTCTTTGTTTTGTTAGCTCGTGCTGGGGTTTGGTTATTGTTTAATGGTCTCTGGGCTCTTTTGGTTTCTTTGTTTTACGTCATCCGTGAGTTTGACAAGTTTTTACACCGAGGATGAGCCCTTTATTTGCAAGGCATGAAGCACTCATGCCATGCCGCCTTGGAATTTCAAGTGCAGTCCTAACCTAACACTATGCTCTTGAGCTTAGATCGATACCGGCCTTAGACTTAAATTAAGTGTTTTTCAATTATCCCGATTAATAAACCTGACATTCGCTGCCTTCATCTGTTAAAGGTGGATTGAGTGTGGATTTGCGGAGGACATTCCAGATTCCTGTATGGAAAGGTAAGCTGGTGACGCAGCAAGTTTTTACTGTCTAGTGTTTCAACAGTGTCGAATGAACTTTTATGGATTAAATGACCGTGAGAGTATTTGGGTTTTAAAAATTGATGATGGATGTTTCAATCAATTCTTAGCGCATTGAACCTTAACTAACCCTAGAAGAGGGTAATTCTCTTGCCGAACTTTCAAAATGGTTTGTTGACTTTCGCAACTTTCCAGTCAACTTTTTTCTTTTGTGTGTCATGGTAATGTTAGTCCTATTTCAGTGACTTTTTAAGACCTCAAGTTGACTCCTTTTTGTTAATATACGTGAACAAAAATCTGCCATTTTTTGAACAAAGGTTTTGTTCGCCTGAGATAGCTTTCTGCGCCTCCTGTGTGTTCAACACTTTTCAGGATTTGGGACAAAGTTGTGGCAGGTTCCAGCAAGATCCTCGCTTTCGTAGCTGTTAGTTTGCTCTTAGTCTTCAGGCATCAGCTACTCACGGAAAAGACATCGGAGGGTGTCAGAATTTTTCTCAATAAGGTATGGCATCATTCTTGTGCGGTAGTTGCTACAGGAGAAATCGTAAGTGGATGGAAGAATATTTGGGACGGTCACGTTGCAATAAACTAGTCTGTTTTGCAGACAGACTGAACCTTGGTTTTTCTAGTTTCAAGTCCGGTTGCTCTCAGGCTAGAATAGGGCCGTTTATACAAGAAAAATGATGCGTGAATTTCATGCAACGCCAACTACGCCATTTATATTCTTATCGCAGTGGGTCAACGATAAAGTATTTTGCAACTAATCCGAATAATCCCAAAACACAGCAATAGAAGCAGGCATCTCGTTTATTGTTGCACGATGCAGCATGCGTTGCAACGTGATAAACACAGAGGAAATAAAGGTAAGGTTGACAGAGATGCTCGGAGTGGCTCTTGTATGACTTACGAAAATATAAGAAGCCTACTAGACCCCTCACAAGCACATCGTGATTACCTCTTCATTTATCGCATAACATAGCTTATTACATCCTCTTGTGAAAA
>BLFN01000057.1:2940735-2943235 GCA_014634225.1 Acropora yongei | reverse complement strand
TTAGCTATAAAGGGGTATTGCGATGACCGGTCGTGGTCTAATATACAACTAGAGAAGTTCGGTGCAGGGATGGCCTAATGGTGAGAGCACTCGCCTCCAACCAATCGTGCGCCGGGTTCGATTACTAGACACGGCTTCATATGTGGGTCGAGTTTGTTGGTTCTCTACCCTGCACCGAGAGGTTCTTCTCCGGGTACTCCGATTTTCTCCTATCCTGTAAAAACCAACATTTGATTTGATTTGCGTTAATTGTTACTTTCAGCTGACAGTTTACCGAATTAGAGCTCCAGCGCTAGAACGACTGGACACTTAAATAAAGTTCCTTTCCATTTACAAATCTTGGAGGACAAACAAATGGATCTATTTATGTGATCTTTTTATATCAAACAAATGTGAATGCAAGTCCGTGACGCGCTGACCTTTTATAGTAGGTCTTCTAACCATACTGTTGTTTTACATATTTTTTAGTTTGTGCTGCCGGATTGTCGCTTATGCTTTATTTGATATTACACAACTAGAGTTAACTGGATCTTTTTTCGCTTACATACGGTATATCATTACTTAATGGAATTCACCAATTGTTTGCTGTAGTCAGTCAAAGTTCCTGCTGTTGTGCAAATGGTTACACGAAGGAAAGAGAGAAATCATTCTTGTGCTTTTTTTTTGTGGCGTGCGCTCGATTTGTCACGCAATCATTTCCTCTTAGGAATAGGGATTGTGCTACAAGAAAAACTTTAGCGGACTCCGAATCCGCAGCCGATATCTTAAATTAGCTCCATGTGGCTGATGCCGGGACACCGGGCATATTCAAAATAGGGAATTTCCCCTGTTCAGAGCCCGGAGGTACGATTCCGAAAAGGAGCCGAGGTAGGTGAAGTATTAATGTGCAGTGATTCTATTTCATCTTAGCAAGGAAGTTGTAATAAGTGAACGTTTATTTTTTACCCCTTGATTAATTACATTTCGAAGGTATTTCATGAGAAGGGATGGTCCATTTACGTCCAACTTGGAAGGCACACCCAATTCGCGGAAATGTCCTGAGCAAACACGATATGAGTATTCTCAGAATTTTGGCCATCAGAATATCGTGACTCCGATTTGCATTGCAACGAAGTGAATCGAAAACCTAAATTTTGGCGAATTGTAGCTTGTTTTGGAAGGTGGCATTTCATACTTTTGGACGTGGCCAAAATAACCTTTGAATACGCACGGTGACTTTCAAAGCTTTCAAAATTGAGCGGGCAGAGTGCAGGAAGATACAAGATATTGACAGAAAAAACTAAAAATTTGCTATCGAAAAAGGTGATATGGGTCAAACTTCCACCGTGAAGAGACTACGAAGTTGACGTTTCGAGAGTTTAGCTGACGAAGGGTTTGAACTGAAGAGAGCCTAGTTATATCTCTTCATGTTGAACCATATCAAAATGTTTGATATCAAATTTTATTGTTTCGCTTTCCCACGGACGCGGGATCAAGGTTTCTCTCGAACATAACCTTTCATTCTTTATGTATATACAGCGTGTCCACGGTCTAGTAGAACTGAAGACTCTTATTTCAATTCGTTGCCCAACTAAGTTGTTCAAAAGAACTGCACCGGTCGCTACAAAGTGTATTAAGATGTAGGTCAAGATAATTCCTAGACACATATTAGTCATGTACATGGTTTTTATCGATTGAATAATCTTGATAAGACTGTCTTGGTCGGTGTCCACCGAAGGTCAATTCTTCGAAGCCTACTCTGATATATGAGACCAGTATTTATTGATATTTGATATCTAAACTTAAGAAAAACTTTAACTTAGGCTAAGAAAAAAGTTTCGATAGGATTATTTCATCAGAAAAGAGCGGAGAAAGACCTTAAACCTCCTGAAATAGGTTGATTTGGCCAGCCAAAATATGGCACTGAAATTTATATTTACTCCGCCTTGGGCCAAAAACCCGTGACATCAGAATGATAGACACCCACGTGTCTAATACGTGCCATGTGCTTGTTTACTCGCTGACGTTGTTATTGGTCTCGCCCAAAGCGATGTTTCGTATTTCTGGTATCTTTGTTTTCTATTTAAAACGATTTCTTTGAAAATATTCAATACAACCATTGTTTAAAATAAATAAAAAAATAGAATTAAAAATTAGGAGAATAGTTTTACAGACGAGCAACCCCATCACAAACCAGTAAACTGGGAAGGTGCAGTTCAATTCACTTGTTACGTCCAAGAAATCCGACATTCGTGGAAAATGTTGGAGTTTTATTTTGTTCCGCAAAGATCTTATTGTTCCGGATTCACCGCACTTAGGCGTGTGACATCTCCGCTTTTTCGGAAAAGATTGAGCTGACGTTACGAAAAAAACCTTAAATATCTGGTTTAGCATGTATAGATTTACGTATAATCGACCAACAATAGTTTTCTCTTTCCCTAATTTTGCATTCAAGCGTAACTATCCAACCTTTTACAGAACAAATCGATCTCGCTCGCTTTCTTCAAAACAGGAAGTTGCG
>BLFN01000057.1:2773423-2775372 GCA_014634225.1 Acropora yongei | reverse complement strand
GGGGCATTGAAAAGTCAAAAGGAGAGTTGTGGGGGGGTTCTTTTTTAATAAAAGTGACAAACTTTTATTTGCCATAATTTAGTATTATGCTTGAAGGGGGTTCCTGAATTCTTTTAAACGATGGAAGGGGGTACCCGAAAAAACATGAATGCTATGAGGACGAAGTGGTATGTTAACAAATGAAGCGGCCAATTCATAGAGTCGAGTTCATTCCCCCACGTCTTACATGATGAACCATTTGTTGGTCACTGGCTCAGCGTAGAGCACAGTCTATGTCAGTCTCAAGAGGATGATGCATGTTGAGAGTTAACGAATTTATTCAATCAAGATTTTTTCAGAGGTTTCCAGAAAGGAAGGACGTTACCCATGGTAAACATGTGTCGTTCGTTGTAGTAAAGCGAATAGAAGTAAATATAAGAACGAGTTACAATATAAAATAAGCTAAAGCATATTAAAGTAATCACGTTAAGGTAATCACGTTTTCTGCACTTCCAACTTGAAATTAATGCCTCTTGCTATAATCACACTCGTCTTTTCTTAATTCCAGAGCGATACCCACCTGGATTTCGAAAAAAACCAAAACTTCAGACAAACGTACGGTTAGGGAATAACATTCGTCTACGCTGTTCAGTTAAAGGAGATCCACCACCAACTTTAACGTGGGTAAAAGACCAAACGCCTCTGCAGTTCTCATCTAGAATTTGACTTATTTCAAGGGGCAATGGAAGTGTAAAGATCACGAACACCCAATTTGTCGACGCGGGAAATTACACCTGCATTGCAGCAAATTTTCTGGGCAAAGTAAATGCAACCCTGGAACTTCATGTACATCAAGGTAAGATGTAAGGTCGCTTAGTGGTTTAAGGAAAATGTTTAAACAGTACAAACAAACACCAAATAGCGAAGACAAAATTTGCAGTCTCAAAACCACTCAGCAGTTAACTGAATAATTGGTCGTTAAATGCTAGTTTACTTCAGACACAGTGATTGTATTTTTCATTCTGCTAACAAGGATCTGGGATGATCCGGTTCCCATATTGCTCGGTTTCGAGAAGCTCTTTTTCAGCCCAATCACGAATTGGATCATTTCAGCCTTTGAATATTCTAGAAGTTTCGCAAAATTACAATTCAAACGTCGTCAATTACCGATCAATTGGATGTTGGGCCGCCGGGAAGAGTGAAACAAACGAGGTAAAGAAAATGCAAGCGTTCGTTTCATGAAAAAAAGGAAAACCAAATAATTCCTTATCAGAAGCATTTATAAAACTTAGGAACTATGAATATGATTGAATATAGCTGTGTCAAAACTACTTTGTTAAGATTACTTCTTACCAAAAAACGTTACCAAAAATCATTTCAATTTTCTACAATATTCAACAATGCTCTAACCAATAGAAAAAATCTGAACGATTGTGAAAGAATTGTATGCAAAAGAAGCTCTTTAAAAGCACCCAACAAAATAGAATGGGACGAGTATGGGATGCGAATTTAATTTTCTTTGTTAGCAATGAATTTGGATTTCATACAACAATGAATATTGGTTTACCCAAAGACCTCTCATATTACAGAAATATAACAGCAATTAAGAATGAGGGCAACTTGTGCCTTTGAACTGAATCACTGTCTTGGAAACGTTTTAGATGCACCACCATCCTTCACTAACCAAAGTTTTCTAGAAAGACGATACAGAGAGTGGCCAGCGTCTCACACCACAAGGCTCAAGTGTGAAGGCCCAGGGCACCACCACTCCAATTCAGGTGGTTAAAGGATGGGCAAAGACTACTTTCAAGACGAATGGATCCATATCGTAGTAGCTCACAGTGGTTCTTGAGATTGAGAGATGTAATTCCTGATGACAGTGGAAATTACACTTGCATAGTCAACAACCCGTATAGCAGTATAAACCACACTTACACAGTTAAAGTTGTGGGTAAGAGCAAGCTAGATTA
>BLFN01000057.1:2718423-2720923 GCA_014634225.1 Acropora yongei | reverse complement strand
AACCACTAGAGTGGGAAGAGAGCAAACTCTGGCCTGAACCCTGGGAGATTTTTTAATACATGATCGGCTCACACAAGCAACCACTCATGTTCTGTTGCATGTTTTATAAAGTCTTCCAATGATTTGAAGAATTTGGATATCTAATGAAACATTTCAAGTGTTTCATATAGCTAATCTCAAAGTATTTCTAATAATTCTGAGAGAAATTCAAAGCAAAAGTTCACAGAATTTTATGATAATTAGGTTCACATATCCAGACCTTCACAGCAGTGATCTCCTTTTTTTTCTCTTCATGAGTAATTATTAATGAATTTGAGAAGTGGGACTCAGACATTGGGGGGATCATGTTATTTACAATTCATTTGCCATGATATGCAGTTTCTATCCCCTCTTGACATTATGTTTGCAGCTTTGACTGATACAACCCTTTTTTGTTTAGATTCAAGCAGTCTACTGAATGTCATGCAGTTGTTACTGAGTTTAGAATTGTGTCAAACAACTTTTTTTGCAGTTGCAGAAATACAGAATTGTCGAAAGCTGTCTGGATTGTACATATATGGCATTTTCCTAGTTGATGACAATCTCATTGTAAATCTTGTCTTAACATTTTGATCTCCTCTTTGATGTCTCATCCTGAGTGAAAAAATCAAATTTGTGTACTAAATATCACACCAGTGTCTCAGCATAAGGTGATTCAGAGAGCTGGCAGGAAAGATGCCTACCATTCAATAACATGTACTGCAGCACCCCCTTGCTGTCTCCACTAGAGTTTACTGATTCTTATTGAAACATTTTTCAGGATTTCAAAGCCTTTTTTTATGTAAAAAGCTTTTCAATACCCTTACAGTTTTGATCACTAGTACTGCTGTGCAAAATGAGAAACCCCCTTTTGGGTGGAGTCCCTCCAGCAGTCTACTTCAGCGGTACTCCCAGGGCTATGAGCTCTAATTACTTCTTGATTGGTCAAGGGAACTCCATGATGATGAAAGAGAAGTTCCTGTTATTGTCTTTAACTTTTACTAAGAGGATAAATGACTATTTGATTGATGTAGCATCAAAATGGTTAACAAGATGGAAAGCCTGAGAAAATGCTTAAAGTTAATGTTCTTGGCCATTCGATGTTTCCGTTTCCGCTTTAGCAATGTTTTAGCAATTTTTTTGAGAACCGTGAACTCACTCTCTCCCTACGCCCGTAGAAAATGATTAATTGGAGATCTTAAGAGGCTATCTCAGTAAAACCACCCACTCAATTTCGCATCAAAAAGAATGTTGCCTGCAACTCAGGTAATTGAAAGATTTTACCAAGGTTAAAAGGAATACAGATTTGGTTTGAGTCGACATGGTTTTCTTGGGTGGTTGTTAGGAGGCATAAAGTATTCGGCCCCAGGTAACGCCTGTCGCAACATCTCCAAAAGCATAAGATTGGCTTTTTTCGTGGCGCTATAAAATATTTGATTCGCATCATCCATTAGTAGACGTCAATTTACCCATCAACTTTTGCAAATTTTCCAAAAGACTAACACATTTTCGCTTAATTTTGCACTTATCATTTGCTCCCCCATGGGTTGACCCCCGGAACACCCCCGGGAACTTGTTTTTCGCGACAAAAACCATCCAAAGCTCCTGGGTAAAGGGCATCAAATTAATAACAAATAGCCTTTGCCTAGGGGGAAGTATAGACCTGTTTCATAATGGGATCAAATTTAATATTCTTGTGTTTTAATGCCAATAAGCCTTTCCAACCTCGCTGCCATGGGCAACATTCAAGAGAATATTTGAACCAAAGTGACACTAGGTCTAATTAACAGAAATACCAAGGAATAACATTCATGAAAGTGGCCTACGAACACCCACAACATAGTATCTTTTACTAGTGGTCAAGAATAACATAACCTCCTTCAACCTTTTATTGTCAGACCAACATATAATATTTACTTTTCATTGGTAAAAACAACATACGGTACAAGTGTATCCAATTTTTTTGCTCTTTTTCACACATCGACCATGGTACCAGGTAAAGTACTTTTCACCTTGCCAGTCGCATTGCCTCGAACAAATCCCGTGTGTATGTCCCCATGGGCCAGTGAAGTCGTTTCCGACTGTGATCGTTTCCAAAACTAAACAGCTCCCCTCCCCCCGCGGGGGAAAAAATATACCAATACTGTACCATTCCCCCTGGGTTCCCGGGGGTTGACCCACAGAAGCAAATGACAAGTGCGTTCTGTTGGAAGACGAAATCATGCTTGCTACTGAACCCTACGGACGGCAACCGGATTTAACTTGTTTTCACGTTGCCACATTCAAGAATCTTTTCACTAGTATAGACGATTGGTTTGAAATTCAGCAAGAGACCACTGCCCTGGCATGCCTAATGATCACTTCCAGTTGCTGTCCGTGGCTTAGGGACGGACCATCAGAAAAGTGATGGGGGGGGGGGTGGGGGATTTTCAGCTGGTACGAATTTTTTTTTTCGCGCACTGCTTGTGCAGGAATTTTTTTT
>BLFN01000057.1:2667391-2669891 GCA_014634225.1 Acropora yongei | reverse complement strand
ATCAATTGAATGTTAATTAGCTTTGCAGTTTTGCTATGCTACCTAAGCAGTGGGTAAATGATAAGCCCGTAGATAGTCGATAATTGTATGCAATCAAATCAATGAAATTTCATTTGAACTGCAGACAGAAACAGTTTTATTTGTTAATGATCTTCGCAGTTTTGCTATGCTAGTTAAGCAGTAGCAAAAGAAAGGCCTAATAAAAATTTAATTCGGAACTGAACAGGGCTTAAACCCTGACCTCTGCGATGCTGGTACATTGCTCCACCAGTTGAGCTATCAGGCCAACTGGGAGCTGGTCATTATGTGGTACTTTGATAAGCCTGTTTTTAATTATAATGAAATTTCATTTGAATTGTTAATGGGAACAATTATTTCAATGTTAATGATGATGTTAATGAAGATGATGAATTTGTCTGGAGCCACAATCAGTACTGCAGTGAATGATGGATGCCAATGGTAGTGTTTTGCAAGGTAATTGTCCAAGTCTTGGTCAGAAAATAAAGTCTGAAATCGTTTAAATGTTTTGAAAGGTTTGATTTTTCTGTTGCCAGACTTGTTTATCATCTAGGTTTGCCTGCTGCACTAGAATGTTGCAGGAGTTATTACTTGAATTTCCTTTCAGGATTGGTTAAGCATAGATTGGTACTACAGCATTGAGGTCTTGTCGTTGCTTTGGTACTAAAAGGTTTCCCTCAAGGAAAAGGAGTTCAGCAAGTACAGCAATGATGGTGCAGGCATTACTGCCACCTAGTGATCCTACAGTATTAAACTTGTGTGGCAAAGGTATGAAGGTGAAAGCCATTCATTGACATCTAGGTGTTGATTTCTATTGACAGTTATCCTGTGTCTGTTTGGTGGTTGCAACGATGTCACAGGTTGACTGTTAGTTGTCATTGTGGGACTCTCATGCTGGTGATTCTGGTTTGTTGTATACCATGTGCAAGTACATCTGGAATAACCTGCCACAGCAATGATTGTGTAGATTCTATGTGGACATAAACTTCATTTAACTGGTGAATTATTTGGTGATTTCTTGTGCCCACTAACAACTCTAGGGCAGTTACATTTTCTACAGAGTGGTGGTGCCTTAAGTGAAGTTGCAGTGGGATTAACTGGTTGTCTTTGGTTGAGGGTAGAAGTTACATGTGGATGGAAAGCTGGATTGAGAGTAGAAATTGTTGGATGGTATTTTCATATTAATCATTTTCCATTGCTGTTAAAACAATAGCTTCATCAAGCAATTCTTCTGTTGCAGGGTTTGTTGATGTTTCACCATTGTGATCTGTGTGTGACAAGGGCATAGTTGATGCAGGGTTGAGAATGACATGTTTTGCGGTTTCACCAAGCTCTTTTGCTTTACTTTTAAGGAAATCCTTTCACAGTGGGCATGAAGTTGATCCATTTGGGCATACATTGTGAAAGGAATGAAAGCAACCCTACGATATTGTCCAATCCTCATTTACTCTGGAGTATTTATTGCATTCAGGTAAGTCATTCTGATCAGGCTTGAATTGGCCACGAAATCCACAGGGTATAAAAATGGTTGTTTTAATAGCTTCGTTGCAACACATAGTAGTGAATGTGACATGAATTGAACCAGTAGAGTGGGAAGAGAGCAAAATCTGGCCTGAACCCTGGGAGATTTTTTAATACATGATCGGCTCACACAAGCAACCACTCATGTTCTGTTGCATGTTTTATAAAGTCTTCCAATGATTTGGATATCTGATGAAACATTATTTCAAGTTTTTGATATAGCTTCTCAAAGCATTTCTAATAATTCTTAGAGAAATTGAAAGCAAAAACTCACCGAATTTTATGATAATTAGGTTCACATATCCAGATCTTCACAGCAGTGATCTCCTTTGTTTTCTCTTTGCGAGTAATTATTAATGGATTTGAGAAGTGGGACTCAGAAATTGTGGAGATCATGTTATTTACAATTCATTTCCCATGATATGCAGTTTCTATCCCCTCTTGACATATGTTACAGTTTCTTAGATACAGAACATGATCAATTTGCAATGGACTGCAGCTTTGACTGATACAACCCTTTTTTGTTTAGATTCAAGCAGTCTACTGAATGTCATGCAGTTGTCACTGAGTTTAGAATTGTGTCAAGCAACTTGGTTGCCGTTGCAGAAATACAGAATTGTCGAACGCAGTCTGGATCGTACATTATATGGCATTTTCCTAGCTGATGCCATTTCATTGCAAATCTCGTCTTAGCATTTTGATCTCCTCTTTGATGTCACATCCTGAGTGAAAAAATTAAATTTGTGTACTAAATATAACGTTTCTCAGCATAAGGTGATTCAGAGAGCTGTGCAGCACCCCCTTGCTGTCTCCACGAGAGTTAACTGATTCTCATTGAAACATTTTTCTGCATTTCAAAGTCTTTTTTTCTGTAAAAAGCTTTTCAATGTCCTTACACTTTTGATCACTTGTACTGCTGTGCAAAATGAGAAACATCCTTTGGGTGGAGTTACTGAAGCAA
>BLFN01000057.1:2163504-2166004 GCA_014634225.1 Acropora yongei | reverse complement strand
TCAGATTTTGTTATTTTGTTGGTTTTAAATGTTTTCAGATGTTTTGATGATTTCAGTGACTTCACTAAAACAATATTTTTTTTTTTTTGTGGGCGTAAATATGTTTTTGGCCTGACTCAGACTCATTTGAGCCCAAGCAGTTAGGTAAGGATTTAACTGAACTCTGAGAAGTGTCCAAAACATATTTCAGCCTAAGAACATGCATAAACTTTATTATTATCACTTTAAAGGGCACTGAGAAAATAAAAGCTGAAAAAAATTAATGATATCAATACGGTCTGAAAAATACTTTTTTTCACTAGTGCTTTAAGAAAACGTCAATAAACATTATGGCGTCTCGATTTTGATTGGCTGCTTACTATAATGAACAATCATTTGATTCTCACTTTTCAGTGGTTTATTTCAGTGGGTTAGAATACATTTTAGCCTGCCAAATTCGGAAGCTTAGCCCACAAAATTGGCCATAATGGCCACAAAGTAGTGGTAATAGCTGATATTGCAGTTGAGCTGGCAGGCAAAACTTGTTTTGTTTACAGCTGCATTCAGAGAAGTTCAGTGGGTCAATACATCAGGAAATGACCCATTAACCCTGTTTATGGGTCAAAACCACCCATACAACTAACTGTAATATCAGTAATATTGACTTAAATGCCTTGTTTATCACATTTTTCAGAGTATAAGTTACAGTAATTATAACTTTAGTCTTAAGAATCATCTAAAAAACCAACTTCAACTTACACATGGACCAAAACTTTAATGGTCACTCAGTGGGTGGAAAAGAAACACTTTCTTCAGGGCTTGAGACTAACTTCCAGCTTCAAAAAATAGGGTGGACTCATATACTATTATATTTTATTTTTATGCAACAGAACTCCTCATCAACTTCTTCTCACCAATGTTTTTGCTGTTAAACCAAGGATTGTCATGCCTAACTGTTGGTAAGGAGCAGTGCCTCATTCTTCTTCATATTGTAAATAATTATTAGTAATTTTGTTGGAGAATTTACATTTACCATTGATCTACTGGTTTTTGGTTGTAATGGAGTAAGAATTGAAGTGGTTCCATTAATGTTCAACTTCTCCATACCACACCAATACAAAGACAACAGGATAGGTTGTGAGAATTTTTGTAAAAAACTAGGCAGTCTATAACTGCATGTAGCTGACTGCACCTGTTATTACATAGAATATCATACTTAACTACACTGGGCCCTAAGTTGTAACTAAGCAACATTTCTGTAAAATGTCAGAAATGTCTCCGGGGAAGTTTCAAAGATTGGGGAACATCGTATGGAAATCGGCAGAGTTCTTTGAGGGCTCGGATTCTATTGTTACTCACTCACTCTCTCGCGCAGAAAGACAGTGTAGTAGCTGATGCCTAAGAGGCAGTAAGCTACAAAAAAACAAGTTTACTAATATTTCTCTCAAGAACACAGATGAGGGAATGTATGGTGATAAGTCAGGAAAACTCGTTTGTGGATATTCTGGGCGTTAAAAGTGGTTTTTTTTTCTCTTAAGTGATAGTAATGACTATTTGAGTACCAGCAGTCAGACAGACTCATTGCTTGACGACAGCTCTAGAATTGATCCAGAATGCGGTTCACTTTCATCTCAAACCAGCTTCTCCAAAGAAGAAACAGGACTTATCGGTAATACTAATTCATTCAATATTTTCACACGCCATTGTAAAAGATTGCAAGCATCCAGAGCAAAATATTGGACCAAAATAGCATTTTGAGGCCAGCTTCAGCATCGACTTTTATGGTTCACAGTTCAAGGCCTGCTGAAACTTGTTTCGCATGGCCATTGCACAGACAGTGGCTTCACACTTTTGTTTTATTCTACTCTTCTCTGAATCAAGAGGGTTTTCTGCCCTTCCTCTCATCAAAAATGCACAGTGTCAAATTCCATTGTGATCTGGGTGCTTCCTAACTTAAGTTGACTTCAGTGATAATTAACATACGTAACAAAATATGCTTTTGATCTTAATCCACCATTGAGCCTTAACTTAATTTTTTTTCTACAGTTCATATTAATTTTTGTCTTGAAATTTATTGTTGTGTTAGATGAATGATACAGGTTAAAATTACCGTATTTACTTGAATAAGCGCCACCCTCGATTAAGGCGCCCCATCTGGGACAAAAAAGTTAATCAGCGCCGCCCTCGAATAAGCGCTGCACCCCCGATGCTCTCACTGCAGTTATTTTTGCTCTTGTTATCATGAAACTCTCAGATTTTTTTCACCGCGTGAATTTCTCTCGTAATTCTAGATTTATTATCAGTTAAGTATCAGTCCATAGGAAAATTAACAGACAGAACGTGTACCGTTGAATAAAAAAATATAGATAAAGTAAAATTGTCTGTTACAGTCTTCAAAGAAGCGCCACCCTCGAATAAGCGCCGCTTTTGTGGCGCGTTAAATTTATGTAAAAAAACTTGATTGGTGTTAGGGGCAAAAATAATTTTGTTCACTGCTGCATGATGAAGACACTCTTTCCAA
>BLFN01000057.1:2153504-2158504 GCA_014634225.1 Acropora yongei | reverse complement strand
GTTTGGAGTATTGTGGCATGCTGTGATGTCTTCGTTATTTCAATAAAATTAGCATTCAGAGACCTTTATCTGCTATTTCTTAAAACTACTTTTGTTTTAGACTTTTTTTGTTTTGTGTTATTGCCTCTTTTTTGTCCAAAAAGGGATAGAAAGATAAGCAACATAATTAAATAAATAATTATTGTATAGAAAATCTGAAAACCTCAATCAGTGTATAGAGGAAAATTAATACTAATAACAACATTAAATTCTTTGGTTTTGGGTTGCATCTTGCAATACGGGCTCATCATAAGAAAAAGTACTCAAATTACTGATAATTAAATATTTTATTTTTATCAAATCCATGTGGAATTCTATTGAGTAATAAACTGAAATAATTATTTTAACAAGCGTCATCAGGGTTTTTGTTTGAAAGAGAGCAATTTTTTTATTTCAGTCTACCATACTCATTTCATTATTTTTGTTGTTGTTTTAAACTAGCTTGATCTACTTGCACAATCCCATCCTTATAATCCTTTGTGGGCACAGCTTGGGTAAGTGTTTTTACAAAATAATATTGTTTTTGAACTGCAGAATGAATAATGCTTTTTACATTTAAGGGACAAGAAATTCTACTGAAAAGGTTATTAAATTTTATATTTAGTGACTTTATTATCATCTTTTCATTTTATCAAATGTTCTTTGATTTTAAATGGCACATTGAAAACTGCTTTGCTTCTGTCTATCTATCATTCAATAAAATTAATAATTATTATCATTTAATGTATTTTTTCCTTCTTTTTGATTGGCCGAGAGCCCACCACATGACCTGTAAATAACTTCCAACAAAATAAGTGTTTGGCTGCAAGTAATATTCTGCTTGTGCATAAGTGAAACCACACTCTTGTGTGAAACTGGCAGATTGGTACCCCAAGCTGTCAGAGGGTGATTCGACATCTGTTGTTGGTCAAGAGAACAGGGATTGAATGATAAAACAAGAATTATTGAACTTGGTTATCACAAATATGGTGATTTGTCAGTGTCTTGTAGCTTTGGCAAATAATGTTGATCTGCTTCCTGCTGACAAATCACAATATTTCACTCAACCGTGCTCAATAGTTTTAGTTGTTAATAATAATATTATTATTCATCGTTGTAGTTGTAATAGAGTGCTTATGCACTAAAGGGCTAAGTGGTAGTGCTTTAGAGTTCAGCATACTTTCCTCAAATAGTAATGTCATGAAAGAGTGTAAATTTATTGAGTTGATGCATTGTTCTCAATTTTCAGAGATTTGTATGGCGCTGTGGGATTTCCACTGAAAGTCACAAAAACTGTTGTCATTGGAAAGGACTCGAAAATGGTTGAACAAATTGTGAATGCTTTAAGTTATTTCATCAGATGTACTGAAGTGGTTGAACATGTACAACAAAGGGAACAACTTAAGAATGACACTTCAGAAGAAGGTGTTTCTTACGGGGAAGAAGAAAATACTTGTTTGCAGGATGGCAATGCAAGTCAGACTGATGGAGAGGATTCAACAAAGATTTCTTGTTTAACAATAAATGAAATGGGCTTTTGTGCGCATTGCAAACAAAGGTGTAGTGCTAAATGTGAGTTAAAGGAAAATCAAGATAAAGATTGCATTTTAAAACAGTTTCTCGTAGATGGAATGCAGCAGTGTTCAAAGTGTGGAGGTTCTAAAACCGGTGTGTTGGGTAAAGTTTGTGAGGAAAAGATCTTGTTGTCAAAGTGTATGTGCAATGTTATTTCTAGTAGTGGACTTCAAAAGGAGCTGAAGCATTTTATCAAAGATTCAAATCATTCGGATCAATCTTTTCGCTGTTACTGTTGTCAAAATCTCAGGGATTGTAACATGGTCTTGAACAAGAAAAGTTTGTGTGAACATATTTGCGAAGTGCAGGAAAAGCATTGTGAAAATCAAGATTCTAAAGAAATTGCTTGCATTGGTTGTTTAACAAAACGCCTTGCATCTGAAAACTGCAACAGTGAGTATCAGAATTCTGCAAATGAGTGTCTGAGACTGCTTAAATCAGCTCAAGACAAAGAGGTCTTAGAAAAGTCGACTAGTGAGATGGATCATCACTTATCTGACAGAGACAGTTGTTTTTCTGACAATCAAGAACCAAGCTTCGTAAGAAGCAGTGTTCTCACCAAAAGACCAATTCGTGAAGAAACAATTGCTTCTTATGGACGAAGTGGCTCGGCTGATTCTGGAATCCACCAGAGCCCACTCAATTCACCCAATGCTCAACAGCCACAGGTGTTTCCTATGGCTGCAAAACCCTCAGAAGAAAACTTGCCGACTCTGCAAGAGCTTTCACTTCCAGATGTTCTGGATGTGAATTCCTCTAATGATTCCTACAGGTAAAGATTTCTGCATGCTTGCTGTGAAACATTGAAGTCATGCTTTTCTCATTTTTTCGCCTCCTAAGTAGATTTCTCTGATGACTCATATAATCACAAACAGTTTTGTTCATAATTATAAACAACAAAGTATACATTTGACCCAAGAGCTCAACAAACTCACCTCAATCTTTTTTTATCTGGCTCAGAGGGGTTAATGCTCAAAATGCTAACTTTGTATTAAAGTTATTTTTTATGGTGGTACAGTTGAGCTCCATCAAAATTGTTTGATACCACTGTGTGTTTAATGCTTCTACACTGATGTAACAACACAGTTTCTGAGCTAAAGCCTTCATTAATTTGTCACAAAATATTAGTAATGTTTGTGATCTCTTTCAACATCTTTTTTTTTTGCAGTATTAAGATTCATATGTTTCTTATAAATTGCTGTTTGAATTTTTATTTTCAGTGATTCAGATGAGTGGAGAATGTTCAACAACTTTGGAAGATCGCTCTTTGCTGGGTCAGTTGACGTCTTATTTTGAATACTGTAATTTATTTATTTATTATTTTTTGTGTCAGCCAGAAGCTCTTTATAGCAGCTAGTTATTGTTAACTATGCAAGTTTAGTATGAAATATAATAATTCATGAATTTTATTGAATACAGAAAATTAAAAATTAATCGTTATGAAATGCGTTTGAATTTAGTGAAATAGGATTATTTTATTGTTTGAATATGAGCCACAATCAATGTCCAATTTTAGGTGCAAAATTCCTGGTGATTTTTAAAATACGGTAAGGATAGAAGTTAACATTTTTCTCACCATTAAGTAATTATTCTTATCAACAGCGTTTGTGACAGCTACATGCCAGACTTTGTACTTCAGGGGGTTCCCGACAATGACTTCTATGACAGTTTGTCAACTGATTTGAAACTTGCACTGCAGGTAAATAATTTGAGTTAGGGCAGGTCTTTGAGTCATGTGTCAAATCAGCTGTTGGTTTTTACTGAGAGTGAAAAAGCAATGGAGCCTGAGAAAGATAACTTTGTTGAAAATTTTAGTTCTGATTCTAATGTAGTTGGAGAGACATGAGAAGTTGAGTTGAAGAGGTTGCTAAGCATGAGAGAGGTGTAAGAGTTGCAAGAACGGGTGACTTAGTGTAACTCTCTTCTCTAGTGCTTTGCAACTTCCCAGATGCATTTATAACTGAACATACATGTGCTAACCATGTACCAGTGTATCGTTTTGTAACGTTGCCATTATTAATTTTATCAAAATTTTGTCTCTCTAAACCCATTGAAAGCTTAAGGACATACATTTCAGTGGCTTTGTTGCATCATAAGGGTGTGTCCATATGGCGCATGCTGATGCAGTAAGCAAATTGCTTGGCTGAAATTGGGTGACTTTGCTGGCTCCGTTATGATTTGTGATGTGTACACAAAGTATGAAACTTTTGATGATCATGAGGAAATTAATTATTGTTTATTTTCTTTGAAGCATTCTGTGGTTGATGAACCAGTGTCAGAGGCTGTCTGCATTCTTGCCAATATTGATAAGTGGTGAGTTAAAATTTTGAGATCAAATATTATGCTGGTAAAACCTAGAGTTGGCTTCTACCTGACTGATAATAAACAATTATTATTGGATGAGGTTGAGCATGATATCATGAATTATCAAAGCCAAGGTCTGTGTTATCTGCCGAAGCTGAAGGCTGAGGCAGATAACACAGACACGAGGGTTTGATAATTCATGATATCATGCGAAAACCGAATTTAATAATTGTTTTATTATACATTTTTCACATAATTCATCCTCAGAAACAGAAGCGAAGCGTTCAGCCATTTTGTTTCTGAGGAGAACACTCCAAGGGGCTTAGTAACCAGGCAGAGGTTGAACTTGACATGATAAATGTATTATCTGCTGCAGATAATACATTTATCATGTCAAGTTTACAAGCTATTGTGAATTGATTGAATGCTCTCGACCAATCAGATTTTTCAGAGTGAGTCTGATGTATAATAATAATAATTATTGGTCAGGCAGAAGCCTACTCTAAGCCAGTAGTACTTATTAACCTATTTATCTATTATATTATTTTAAATATGGTATATCTGTAACAATTTAACAGAAAATTTATTTTTAGAGTTTTGCACACCGCTTGATGCTTATAGGTGAATGGTACTATGGCTAATCAGTTCTGAGCTAGCCAATTGGTGCATGCCAAAAGCACTATTGACTTGCGTGGTATATACTAATTTTTGAAGTTAGCGTGTTAAGCAACAGTGATGTTGTGTTATCCAGCGTGCATTTGTAACACAAAGGCTGGCCAGTGAAGGGCTGGAATGTCAGCTAAACATTCCTGAAGACCTACTAGATGCTTTTCCTACCCCCTAACACAGCACCAGTGTTCCTTTAAACTACCTTCATTACACCTCTAGCCAAGCATCTGGGGCTCTTTTCATACCACTTGCCAGCATCTCTCTACTCGTACATCATGACAAACCATGTTTAGCGTATCAGCCTCAATATTCCGTAGTTCATCATTAATTATATTATAATAATAATAATAATAATAATAATAATAATAATAGTACTAATAGTAACTAAATTAACATTACCAATTATTAATCAATTTGTTTCAAACAAGGCTATT
>BLFN01000057.1:2103889-2106389 GCA_014634225.1 Acropora yongei | reverse complement strand
ATTACATTCGAGTGCGTGATTAAATTTCTATCCCAGATTTCTAGATTTTCCATATTTAATCCAAATTGAGGGAAGAGTGGTCCTATTAATTAAAGTCCGGCGTTTATTTTCATGGTAATGATTTCATTCGCAGTTAATTAAGGCAATAGTCTCAAAGCTGACTCGGCGAACAAAAGGGGCGGAAAATATGAAAAATGAGGAGATCTTACCTGTGCAGTTTTTGCCATCTCCATAATAGCCTTCTTTACAAGTGCATTTGTATGATCCATGAAGATTATGACATAAAGCATTTGCACTGCATTCGTTTCCCGTATAACACTCGTCGATATCTGTGAAAATTTGAACAAATTTTTGACGGAATAATTATGGTTTCGATTCTTTAATACCACTGAACTTCGAAGCAAAGCCACTGCCCAGATGACTACATGCAGCAATCGACGGAAGCAGTCAAATGAGCCAATCATAGCGCAAAGAAAATTCGTGTTCAGCTCGTTCTAAGCGCGGGAAAACGCGAGGGAGTCACAACAGGTTTTGCTGCAACCTGATTGGATGAAAATGTAGCGTGAGGCTTCTCAACCAATGATAGCCGGCGCAAAAATGCAAAGTCAAAATTAAATTTATGCACCAACCAGTTTCACAGTGTTCACCATAAAAGCCAGAACTCCACAAGCATCTGTAGCCTTTACGAGTAAATCCTGCCTGACAGGTGGAGCTGTGTTGGCAGAGAGATTTATCACAGGGATTCTAAGAAAAAAAAAATAAAAAAAAACGTGTTTGATTTTCATCCAGGCAACTCATGGTCGCTTTGAGCGACGTGGAAGCCCTTTGGTAAAAAAAATATGTTATTCGATACTGACCTCTGTTATTCCATGGTAAATTGAGTTCTGCAATGTCTGCAAGTCGCCCAGGTTGGCATGATGAGTAGAATTGTTCAGTTCACAAATCGTGGAGGTACCTGGTCCACCTGCCTTTGAAGAACCAATAATTGTTGTTCTTTCTAGCCCCCATTCGGACACTTCCTTGTGTTCCCAATTCCACTCCTGCTCCCATATTGCGCGTTTGTTTCAAAGCTCCGTCAGCCCACAATTTGATTTCTCCAGTTTCATTATCATACGACGCACCTACGAATTTCCATCCACCCGCTAAGGAAGTGTGATGCAAGTAAGGCCATGAGTACGAAAAAGCCCGATCATTGAGATGTGCTAAAAATAATCCATCCTCCACCCAAAGTTGGACTCCATATTTGTAATATTTGTCACCAGTATAATAGTTTAAAATGAGCCCGTCTTGTCCCCCTTTTTCATCATAATAAACCCAACAAAGAATTGTCATGGAGTATCGCACATCTAACGCACGCCCGGGGCTGTTGGGAAACTCGATGAAGCTGCTTGCATTTCCAACAAATTCATACGGGCCATCCTCCTCTCCATATGGTCCTGGGGCCAGGCTAACCCCACTTGGGATCCCTGGGGTTGTGCGATTTTTGATGTCCCTTGTTTCATATTCGGCGTTCAAAGGAAACAAGATAACAGGCTGTGGAACTAAAAGGAGAAAAAAAAAAGATTTGTTGACATGTTTAAATAACCATTCATGACTCAATCAGCTGAAAGCAACTTGTATAGTCAGCTTTCTCATAACATTTGAGCCGGATTTACCGAGCAGTCTAAAGTTTATAATTCGAAATTTGACAAAGAATGCATAGGCGCTTTAGCGTCTTCCAATACTGGTGACTCGCCTCTCTTGATAGCTGGTATTTCGCTGATTATCAAACCGTAAGAGCTTCAAATTAGCGAGGTATTGAAGCACGTTATGTAATAACAAGTTTAATTTTTGCGTGTACAGTAAAATGCCCACTGGAAACTTCTTATTTATAATTGTTTTTGCATTTTGTATGTGAGTTTGTGTTCGGCCGGTAGGAAATACGCAGTTAATTATAGTTTTTATAGGTATACCTTCTCAACAATTTCAATTGCCGCGAATATTCTTACCCCAGGGGTCCGTTTCTCGAAAGTCCAGAGAACTTTTCGGGCCCGAAAGGCTAGTTGTCAAACTGCAATCCACTTGTTTGGAAAAGCTGATTCTTTTACATGTTTTTAGTACAAGAAAAACGAAGTTTGGAGGCTTAGAACCTCGGCGTTGCGAAGATAGCGGACTACGGGTGTCAGAGACTATCCTGAAGACTAGAAAGACCTAAACACCAAATGTGGGACTGAAGTTAAACACAATGCAGTGTATTTTCAGCGGTATCGTTATACACTTGAGAACAAGGTATCATACAAGGTCTTGTTCCTCGGCCCTCGAAGTTTGATAAGAAAAATAGCACACAAGGCAGTGGAAAACATTGAGAACCAATGCATTTCAAACAATTCGACTTGACGTTTCGAATGTTGCAACAAACAAGCATTTCAAAAGTATTCGTTTTTTTTTTTTTGAAGTTGTTGTGAATGATTTGAATTTTCTGCCGTCAGTGTTGTGAATTTGTTGTGAGTGATTTGAACTT
>BLFN01000057.1:2083671-2086171 GCA_014634225.1 Acropora yongei | reverse complement strand
TGGCGGAATGGAACACAGGGTCAGAGGGGTGCAAAGCGTTTAGGGTTTGAAGACCTCGTGTTGCGCCAAATGATCATATACCCTCTGTAATTAGAACTGTTTGGAGGTTTAAGATCTCGGTTACTCTCATACAGCAGAACCATGGTCAACCACGTCAGATTCACATGCATACAAATTAGCGCCGCTCATCCGACATTTGTCCAGCAAATTTAAGCTTTTTCGCTGGCGAATGCCAAAGCTGACTAGACATGTTGACTGCATGGGCTCTTCAGTTATGACGTGAAATATAAAATATATTTTCTCTTGGCTACTGAATCCACAAGTTCAACGAATAACCATTTTCGGGTGATGACGTTGCAACATCGCCAAAGTCGTTTCTTTTAGTCTTACTATGATGAAATGACCGATCCTTTCCACCTGTTATACCAATCCCATGATCCCCCAAAGGTGCAAGGCTGACCTCCTCCACAAATCGTCATTACAGATCCACTGCACTCAATAGCACACCAGAAACCGATCTTATCTGCACTTTGAACCCTACCACTGCACTTCGCTTGTTTGAAACTCACAGTGTCTTCAAAGCGCCCAGCGTACGACACATTGCAACTTCTTCTGCATCCATCCAAACCAGAGAAATCTGCAACAATGCGGTATGCTGGGGGTCGTCGCTACGCGTGATCTTGAATTCGTGACCGCTGACCAGCCAGAATGCTGGCGAGATTGAATCACTATTTGCTTATGTGTTCGCTGTTTGTCCAAGGGAAGTTTCCTCGGTAAACCACCACTGGCCTTTCCCTCGCATCCAGTTCAAGAAATCGTAGTTTAAAGATCGCGCAATTAAGGTCCGAACTTAATCCTCTGATTCAATATGACATTAGACCTAAATTAAAGCAACTAGCATTTAAAGCATTTCGAACAGAAAAACCGCCTAGTTCGTATTAAGATGGAATCCTACATTTCCTTTCTTTTCTCATCAATTTTACTTTTACAGCGAGATTAATTGGTTCTGGGAATAATAGTTGCCAGACTCTTCCTCTATCTGGCCATGGAACCCGGTCGACAAGCTCAAAAATCCCACGAAATAACAATAAGTTACCAAAGGGTTCCGCAAGGGCACACGAGAGTTGATGGCGAGTTTAAGATCTACTATGCAACGGTAGCGAAGACGTCGCTCAAAGCTGCAAGTTTAAGTTTGTAATCCTATCGATTTCGATGCGGTTTCGAACTTGTGAAACCGTCTCGATTTGAAAACGAGTTCGTGGAAACGCAGCCTTAAACTCCCGAGGTAGACAAGCCTCAAAAGAAACGAGGCGTATGAAGCCAGTCCCGTTTACACCGGCGGGGTAGACAAGTCAATGCAAGACAATTCGTATCGGATTATTATTTGTCCGTATTGAGAATAGCAAAATAAAAAGATGAAAAGTGCATTGAACTGGAAATTACGTATGAATTCATTCATTCGTGCAGAACGTGCAGCCTGTTTGCACGTGCAAATATTCAGCCTTTTTTCACGTGCAAACGCGCTTTTTTGCCAGTGGCGAATCTGCATACACATGTCGTTTCATTTGCTGTGGAGAAAGCGGCGAAAGACGCAGTAGGAGAAACTGTTGCAACCGAAGAGGAGAAGAGGTTGAATTTCTTAACGGTGTCTCTTTCGAAGAGTGGAGTGAATGATGTCGACCGGTAAAATGTTCAAGGAAGACACAAGATAACAGGGAAACCCCAAATGTGATGGGCTATTGAATGACTGTATTTAATCTTTGTAGGCAGGTATGATATCGAACTTACATTTATTGTTAAACCGAGGTAATTTAGTCAGCCACTGAAACGTACAGCAGTTTGCAACCATACCTTTGGCCTGCCAATATCCCTATTTTCCGACAACTATTATTTGTGTGCCGATTTTGTCAATATATGACTTTGTCGGCTGCTCGATAAAAATATGTTTGAGGACAGTATCATTTGAATACTTTAGGGATTATCTTAAATATCACTTAAAGGGTTATTAGGCGAGGGAAATTGTTTGATTTTGGACAAAACTCAAGTAAAATCATTTTCTTATTTCACGAGTATACCATTTGATCAGCTATTAATATCATGGGTGATATCTGCAATATTTTCGAACCTGGACGCCATTTTGGCATTGTAGGAAAAGTTGCCATGGCAATGCTGTACTGTAATTGCACTTTACAAGTATTTCAAATTGGCTGAAATACGTAAACAGGTGTTGGCCAGACAATTCATTCTTCTGTGAGATAATAATGGTCTTTCACGATCCATGGGTATATAATCAATTGTTTTACCTCGAATTCTTGAGGGTTTACTTTTTTGCCCTTCCGAAAACCAAAAAGACCGATAAGGAGAAATTTACAAGAAAAATGAAAGAACTTGGCCTCCCTACCAACCAACCTCAAATTTGACGCCATCTTGAATCAGAAAGTAACTTCCGTTGATCGCTTCTTCGCCGATGATCTCTTTGATATTTTTACATGAATTTCCA
>BLFN01000057.1:1959917-1962417 GCA_014634225.1 Acropora yongei | reverse complement strand
TCCCTCTTCTAAGAACCGTGAGCTTTCCAGCATCGGTTCAGCTGAATAGAGTCCAAATTCGGCCCTTGCTCCATGTCACGGTTGAACTAAGTATGAAGCAAACAAGTAACACGCGAAATTCTCCAAAATATACATTTGTCAGATCTCTGAAAATTCCTACTGAAAGCGAGTATCGGTTTATGCGCAATGACGCCAGAACGTGGCGGGAGGGACTCCTTTTTGTAGGTACCCGTAAGAAGGCACATAAAATAGCAAAAAATTTAAAAAATTCAAATCGCAGAAACAACTACGGATCTTGGGAAAATTAAATTCAAGGCCTTTCCGGGTGAATGAAGACTCTTTTCTGGTCTTTTATTACTAGTAGATTATATTTCGAAAATAATCAGTCACAGAAAAATAGTTGGCTTTTACCTTCAATTCTCCTTTAAAAGAACTTTCGGGAAATCCTGCACAAACCTATTAACATATTGCACGAGGATAGATACTATTACCGCCAATACGTTAACAAGGTTTTTTAAGGGATTTCTTCAAAATATGAATACGTTTAAGTTAGCTGTGTACTCGGCATGGCAATTAAGCTAAATTTTGCTTATATTTTCTAACACAGAAGAGCGTTATTACGCAAGATAAAAATTGACGATATTTTTTTGTCAACGTCCTTTTATCAACTATGCAGCGTCATTTCTGTTTCTTTTAACGATTTTCACTTATACGTTGTTGTGTAAAACATTTAGTAATTGTCCCTAAGCTAAAGTTTCATTTTCGAACGGAGGGGACTGAATTTTAGTCCCTATAGTTTGCATCACATCTTCACTGTATCGTCGTTAACTTCAGTCTGAGATTTGGTGTTTAGATCACTTTAGTCTTCAGGATAGTCTCTCTGACACCAGTCGTCTGCTTTTGAAAAAGTTTTCAAAAGCGATTTTTTTACCAGTACATTTAGAATGAGAAAGATGGAAAGAAATGTAGCAATTCTTACCGATAACACAAGCTTCATAACATGTTAGAAAAAGGAGAGCGAAGATAATCCAGGACATCATTAAGAAGAACTGTTGTAACAGCAGATTTTTAGCTGAGGTTGCAGTGTTTGCAAGAATTCGCTTTCGCTGATTTACTGCCTACTGGCCAATGTTGCCATTAGTTCACTCAGCAAGCCGGGTGATTTCTGGATTTCTGAACGCTAATCTGGTAAGCTCCAAAGTCAAAACCACGTTCAGTTGTTTTGAAAGTTGTTTGAATTCTAAAGGCACAAACATGTTAATGTTTCATAGCAGTTTAATTATTTATGACCCTGCAAATTATCTGGTCATCTCTGCATCACTATGGCTCTTTCTCGATTCATTCTCCAATTTTTAAACTTATAAATAACTAGAAACTTCGCAATGTCTAATTTTAAGTTATTCAAGAAATCCTCGACCGCAGTTTTAATTTTTTTTTTTTTAATCCGTAATCCGAGAAACACATTTATCCAATCGTGGCGAAGGAACGCGCTCGATTTAAGCCAAGCAAACTACTAAGCAACTGATTGTCGGTGCTTAGCACGGGAAAACACGACCGGGTTCACTTGTTAGCTAGGATTATAACGTCAGATTCTAAAGCCCGGCCAATTGCCAATCAAAGCAATACAGTGAAACCCCGACTTATTCACGAACTCCTTAACAAAAGTTTTAAAAGTTTTTCAATTTACGACGCTTAAATGCAAGGAAGCAAATTTATATAGAGACGAAAATCACTCTAATGAGCTGAAGTAAACAGAAACACAAAAGCATTGCAGCTGGCGCTGAGAGACGGAGAAGACAGATGGATTTGCTCATATTAGCAAAGGTTTCTACGTCAGATTTTAAAGCCAGACAGTATTAATCCAAACAAAACAATGCAACCCCGTACACTTTCAGTTTAGAAACTAATATTTAAGAAATTATTATTATTATTATTTTTATTATATGCAGAAACTTCACGGTTACGGACCAGGTGTTGGGATCATTTACGCCAATTTGTTGACTGAATATGTATTCAACAAAGTTCTGACCAATCTTCATTACATTTTCAGGCAACGCAAAACCACAAAAACTGGCATAACATTGATACTGAAATCTTGTGAGTTTTTCAAAAAGCTGAGGTTGCACTCGCCCAAGCGGCGGAAACCTCATTCGTGCAAATGAATTCGAAACTGATACTATACTTATTTTTTCACTCAGTTTTCTACGAAAATTATTTTAATAAAGTTCACAATTGTTCTTCCTGTGTGGCTGAGAATTGGGCTTTGTTTCTTTAGAAACTTTTACTCCTTATAATTAGTATTAAAGATTTCTTCATTTAATCTCTTTCATGGAAATGGTATTCAGTTGATTCGTGAGTTTAAATCTGAGATGAAAATTATTCAAGGCAGTGCTATTCTTAATTACTGGTACAAATTACTAGACTTTGGAAAGATTTTATACACAAAATTAAAAAAAAAACACTGCACAAGATAAAAAATTGTTGTATAAAATATTTTCTT
>BLFN01000057.1:1893972-1896472 GCA_014634225.1 Acropora yongei | reverse complement strand
TTATGTCTCTTGTTTGATACTTGGCGTTCAAAGGAAACAAGATGACAGGCTGTGGAACTAAAAGTAGAAGAAAGAAATAAGATATGATGTCATGTTTAAATAACCGTTCAAGACTCAATCAGCAATGGATGTTGAAAGCAACTTGGATAATTTTCTTTCTCTGAATATTTGAGCAGGATTTACCAAGCAGAAGAAATAGAGAAATTTCATAAAGAATGCATGGGCGCTTTAGCGTCTTCCAATACCGTTGAGTCGCCTCTTTTGATAGCTGGTATTTCACTGATTATCAAACCGTAAGAGTTTCAAATTTTTCGAGGTATTGAAGTGCGTTACGTAATGAGAAGTTTAATTTATGCTTGTACAGCAAGACGCCTTCAGGAAACAAACTGGAAAGCTTCATGAGCCAATAAGAAAACCAGTGACGTTAACAATGGTCCTCTAATGAGGAGACTAATTGAAGGCCAGTGAAAACGCAAAAGGAGAAGCATAGTTACAGAAAAAGATCCGTAATTTTTCTGCATTGACAAGGATGACAGTACGTCACTTCAACTTTTAATTTTTCTCTAACTTTCGTATTTCTTTGGCATGCCATCGCGTTCACCTTGTTCAATATGAGCATAGTTATATCATAGTTAGCTATAATATGAACGAAAGTATTCTTTAAATGGACCGAAACAACTTGTTTGATGTAAACGTGGAGATTTTTGAAGCGTGAGGGTGGTAGTCAAGGCTAAGGACTCAGTTTTCCCATAGAGACCGATCTAGAGTTGTAAATAATTAATCCCTTTTGTGTGTGTGTGTATCCTGTTGGAAATTCGCCTTAACTGCGTAAAACACTCTTTTTTCAATCCATTTTCTTTTAAATTGTCATTTTCTCTGCACATTACCACGAGAAGTTGTTTACGAGTTACTGCTGCCTTACTTGGTTTTTACACCGCGTCAACAATTTCAGTTTCCGCGAATATTCGTACCTGGCCTCGGTCCGCATTGCAAAGCGTTGGACTAGTCACGACCGGGCGATTACCCAATCAAATGCGAGTATTTTCGATTCTGGCTCACCGAAATTCTAAAAATAATCAATTTTCTTATTTCTATTGCTTAACATAGTATAACAAAGAAATATGCTGGACTCGGTACTGGTCGTTCAGCTCGGCAATTTTTGCCAGTTCAATTTATAAATCAGTCTTGATTGTTTTAATATTGCGAGGCTAAAACTTCCTATTTCAAGAAAGGTCTGCTTTAGTGATATAGACTGTACGTTGTAGAATACAAAATAATTAATTATTAAACATGGTATCTTAATATTTCTGTTTTTACAGCTGGCAACGGAGTGGTTTTTCCTAATTGCTGATTGTAGCTTAAGTAAATATATGTGATTAGCAGTATTTTCATGATTATAAGACAAAGTCTTGTAGAAGGTTTCTGCCTCTAACTTGTCAGCATTTTCTCATAAACTATATGGGTGTCGATCGTTTTACATTTTTGTCACGATTTTTACTTGGACGTTGTTGTGTAAAACATTTAGCATGTGTTCCTTCATAAAGTTAAGATTTCATTTTCGAATGAAAGGGGACTGAATTTCATTGCCCATAGTTTGCATCATATCTTCACTGTATCTTCTTTAACTTCAGTCTCAGATTTGGTGTTTGGGTCACTGTACTCTTCAGATTAGTCTCTCTAACTCCAGTTGTCCGCGTTTGAAAAAGTTCTCAAAAGCGATATTTATAACAGTGCATTTAGAATGAGAAAGACTGAATGAAATATAGCAATTCTTACCGATAACGCAAGCTTCATAACTTGTAAGAGAAAGGAGAACGAAGATAATCCAGGGCATCATTGAAAACGATGGTTGTAATAGCGGATGTGTAGTTAAGGGTGCGAAGACAATATTGCCATTATGTTCACTCAGCAAGGGATCAGCAAGTTTCTCGATTCATGAACGCTACTCTTTTTCATTGTTTTGGAGTCTTAAGTCAAAACCACGTTCAGTTGTTTTGAATTGAGTGATTTCAATTCTAAACACGCAGACTTGTTAATTCTTCAAAATAGTTCAATTATTCATGACAGTGCAAATTATCTGGTCATCTGCATCGCCATCGAGTCAAACATGGATCTTTCTCGATTAATTCTCCAGTTTTTACCACCACAGTTTTTAGAAAATAACTAGAATCTTTGCAAGCACTAATTTTAGTTATTCAGGAAATCCTCGGAAAAGATTTTCAAAGTGTGTCAGCTTTAGACGCGCGGAATCAGACAGTTATTTTTATTGTTTTAAAGCTGTAAAAAGTAGAGGCGCCAGAGTTGCCAAATTCGTTAAACCGGTTTTTAACCTGTTTGTCACGTGATCTGGCTAGATTTCTCTCAGGCTAGGGAAGTAAACAAGCCGACTACGTAAAATACAAGAGACGCGAACTTCGTACAGGGAAAAAGACGTGCCATAAAAAAAAAAAAACCTCTGCTAGCATTGTGATGCAGCTGGCGCCGAGCAACGGAAAAGGCG
>BLFN01000057.1:1882046-1884546 GCA_014634225.1 Acropora yongei | reverse complement strand
CACAGGTGACTGTCTGGGTGGACAGACATTCAGAGCGAAAATCACTAGTTATGGTAACTTCAGGAAAGAAAAAAGTTGGGAAATTCAGCCAAAGGTGGATGGATGCAGAGGAAGTTGCAATGTGTCGTACGGTGGGCGCTTTCAAGAAACTGTGGGTTTCAAACAAACCAATTGCAGTGGTAACATTCAAAGTGCAAAGGAGATCGGTTTCTGGTGTGCTATTGAGTCTAGCGGCTCCGTGATGATGATTGGTGGAGGAGGTCAGCCCTGTGCCTTGGGGGATCATGGCATTGGTGTAACAGCTTCAAAAGATCGTTCCTTTGATACTCAGAAAAATCGAAAACGTGACTTTGGCGATTATGCAACGTTATCACCTGAAACTGGTTATTCGTTAAACCTGTGGATTCAATAGCACCATTTTCAGCACCCTTTGTTTTTGCAAGGTTGGAAAACCCGTGTGATACTTCATGTAGCCGCTATAAAGCTGGTTCCCTGGGCTTTTTCGCAGCCGCAACGACTTATTTTCTGCTACCTAACCACAAAATCCTCGACAAACGTTTTGGAAGTTTTTAGATTTGAGATGCACTAACTGACAGTTATTAATCAAAGCAAAACAATGTAGCCCCGCACACTATTAAAAAGTGAAGAAAAGAATACATTGAGCGAATTGTCTGATTGTAAAACTAGGAAAACATTTCTATAATCGAATTGGCTGAGACAAGACAAAAACAGGTAATGCAATGCAAAAAAGCTGATAAAGCGAGAACTGTCATTGGTCATTGAACAAAGAAGTTCAATGATAGCCAATTAAATGCGATCCCTGGATGACGCAAAATCTGGATCCACTGAAAATTTACGAGCGAAACAATGGACGGCATTAGTCGATTGTCTTCCGCCACTTCCACAACAACACGGGATCTGAAAAATAGCTGTAAAAGTCCAAATACTGTCAAGAGCAATGAATTTTGGTTGTCTGTTTGAAAAAAGTGGTGTTTAGAGAGGGGAACTGTAGATGAATTTGAAAGCTCAACACTTTGCTCGATCGATTCTAAGCCAAAATCCGAAAAAACGAGGCGAAGACTACGAAACTGAAACCCTATAAGTAATGGTTTCATCGCTTGAACAAACGGATACAGACTGAACAATTCCTTGAACTGTTTAGTCGGACCTTTTTGCGGCTTAATTAAACAGAATCTTTGAATCAACAAGTTTTTTGAAACAGATTACACTATAAAAGTTAACGTTAAAAAACAACGACGTTTCGACCGTCCGACGGTCATTTTCAAGTTGAAATGTAAAAAAATTTTGTATGCGCTTAAATATACAATCGATTATAAAAATGCTAATGAGATACTGACTAAAACTCTAAAATATTTACATAGAAACAATACATCGAAGAACGGTCGAAACGTCGTTGTTTTTTAACGTTAACTTTTATAGTTAAACAGAATCATTGAGAAAATTGTTGTTTTGATCGAAAGTGGTTGCTATTTGACTAAATTAACTTTCACGTTATCCATGCATGTTGCTTTCGGCATAGTTATGTTGTGCGATCTCAAAATTGTTTCAGTGATATTGTTAATAAGTAATCACATGATTTTCTCATGTAATTTGGAATAAATGACCAGTTGTAAAATTTTCAAAGACCACAAGTTGTACGAGCCCGCACGTGTTAAATTTTCAGACTAACAAAATTTGTGGTCCTTTAAAATTTTACTCGTGCTCTTTTATTCCAAATTGCACCCGGAATCATGCGATTACGTATAAAAAGCTATAATAGACGAACTTCGTTATATTCCGATGCGGGAGACTGGTTATAAGTTTAAAGCACTGAATCGAGGCTCCGGGGAATGGCGTTTGATTGAGTCTACTCAGGACTGGGTTAGTCTGGCTTATGATCGAAGCCGCATTGACTGAACAGAACCTTTGCATTATCTCTATTGATATAGTTACTGTAGCATCTAAAGAAGAAGGTGAAAGGAATCTTGAGTATTTCAAGGACAAAAATTGCCTTGGTTGCGAACGTTCTTCCAAGAAAGAAGCATTCAAGCATCTTCAGAAGGCAAGGGTGATAATAATTTGGCTGGGAAGCCTACACAACTCCTATCCACGTCGTGTAATATATACTCTCTGGCTCTTGATCTTAGATTTTGGATCAAACGAGTACATCTTTTAGTGATCTGCTCCTTTCTGGTAGGAAACGACCGGGGGATCTTTAAATATATCACTAAATAGTGGTTGTTACTAGATTAACTTCCACTTTTGCATGAGTATTTGTTTTAGATTAGGCATTGTTGGTCGTTGTTGTATGACAAAAGACAAAATCCGCTATTCCTGTTTGCATTTCTGTTGAAGGGCAAGCTTTCTGTCCTCACATTTGATCTCTGAGGGCGTTGTCATAATCAGAATTTCTACATGTCCCCGGTCGATAAGTTTTGCCATAAATGCGAGATTCTGGTCTTGAATGCTTTTTCCCAGGAGTTTGTTCTGAGAAGTCTCA
>BLFN01000057.1:1867046-1869546 GCA_014634225.1 Acropora yongei | reverse complement strand
CAACTTGGCTTGTGTCTGAAGAACCGGTTCGTTCCCGCACAAGACGTGTGTTACATCATAGGGCAAATTTCAAAGGTTACGAAGAAGCTGTGAATGTCTATGTTATTCCTAAGAAGCGAACTTTTATCGTCAAAGTTGAACGACAATAGATACATCAGTCGAGACTCGCATGTAGAAAAGCGACTTCTGTTTCCAGAAACGCCTACATAAGCACCACAAGCTTATTTATAAGATGCTTTTAACTTCCTCTGTGTTGGAACAAATAATATGCACAGAAAGGACAAGTAAACTTGTTGATCGAAGGCAACACGAAGGTTACTCGAAGGATGGTTTGGATTCTCCCCTTGCCCCAAAAGAAGCTGGCTTAAAGTAGCGCAATTCAGTAGGTAGCTGGCATAGTGGTTCGAAGGTGTCAAAAGGCAACTTGACAAAATTTCTTGCAGTTGCTCTTTGAGAGTAGTCTTTAGTCGAACCAAACATGTGAAGAAAGAGAATAATAGTGTTTTGTAACTTGTATTTCAAAAGCTTTGTGCCCTAGTATAACCCAATGAAATTGTTTTTCGATAATCATCAGGAGATGCATTTGCAAAATTTGCTTTTCTGTCTTGTTGTTTTGTTTTCACAATGTAGACCACATGATTTTACTCTGGGGAACAGTGCCTTTGAAGTTTTGTGATGAGCTCATGCATTTGTATGCATGAATTGCAAAAAGACAGATTGCTCAATATCTTGTAGTCTGAATTGCAAAAACAAAACATTCACAAGGTTCCAACCAACACCAGCACCCACTAAAGATGTGTTCCATTGGTTATCTTAAATTAAATGCTATTTTGGTGATTGTGAAAAATTTCAAGGGTCAATTTCCTTTTGTACCTTGCATAACATAATTGAGGCAAATTGCTTGCAAAATTGAGCCAGCATAATTATATAAAAGGAAAGAAAACAAAATATCGACAATAATTGCCATTTTTTCTTGTATTGGGATTCAGCTTCTCTGATTTAAGCAATGGTTTGCAGCAAATTATTGCATATATCAGAAAGAGGCCATAATAATGTATAATATTCATAATATGAACAGTGCATACAATTCACAAGGAAATAACGTCACTAAATGGAGTTATTTTTCATTTCAGGCGGAAAGTGTGAAATATGCTACAAACCACACAAAGGGACATTGCGTTTGGTATGGTCAATGTACAACTGGTACCAGAGCCAAGAATTGCTATTATAATGGACCAGCCAAGAAACTTAATGATACTGAAGGGATAAAAGTACTGGACGACACTTGCGCCGAGATGAGAGATCAACCTACTTGCTGTAATACACCACAGCTCAATGCTTTGGCAACAAACTTACAAATAATGAAACAACTTACATCTCGCTGTCCAGCTTGCTGGAACAACATGAGGAGACTTTATTGTGAGATGACATGCAGCAAAGATCAATCACTTTTCATGGACCCCAAAACGCTGACCGATAAAAATACCACAATTAGCGATATTTATTATTATGTATCAGAAACATTCAAACAAGGTTTGTATGACTCCTGCAAAGATGTTCCATTTCCTGGCAACAATGGAAAAGTCATGAAGTTTATCTGTGGAAGGCCAGAAAGGTTGTGTTCTCCTCAAATACTCCTTACTTTTATGGGCAGTTATGAAAATGGATATGCACCGTTTAATATTGAGTTTCCAACAAACCTTACGCCAGACCTTCATTGGATGAACAAAACAGTCTTCAAATGCAATGAGTCTTTTTTCGATGTTCAACGTAATAGAAGTGCCACCCCATGCAGTTGCCAGGACTGTACTGCAACCTGTCCAGCGCTTCCACCACTACCACCTAAACCGAGTCCACATAAAATTGCAGGACTTGATCTTCTTTCATTTTGCCTTCTGGTGACATTTTTGACATTTTTGGTCATTTACATCCCCACCAGTATTTTTTGCTCCTTGTTGAAGAGTAGAAAGTTTGCCTCTGAACCTGCCGTAAATAACACTCCTTTCCAAGAAGTCTACAATCCTGGGATTTGTGAGCGCTTGGGAAGTAAACTGGAATCTGCTCTGCGTCACTGGTTCACATGCTGGGGAATCTGGTGCAGTAGTCACCCATTGTTGGTAGTGGGTGCCTGTTTTGTTGTGGTTGGTGGTCTATCATGTGGTCTTTTTTTTTTTACCGTGACTACAGACCCAGTACAACTCTGGTCCTCCCCTAACAGTGAGGCGCGTCGCCAGAAAGATGTCTACGATTCCAAGTTCAATCCGTTCTTCCGTACAGAACAGCTCATTATACGCTCAACTCATCCCGATTCAACTGGTTACTATAGCTATCCATATGGCACATGGGTTCCGTTTGGACCGATTTTTCATTTGGATTTATTAAATCAGGTAATGGAGTCAAGTTTTGCTGTTTTGAATAAATGCCGTAAACACCAACTTATAAGCAACACTTTTCTAACACTCTAAAAATCAGCTTTGCAGTACAGCTTATCTGCGAGAAC
>BLFN01000057.1:1817047-1819547 GCA_014634225.1 Acropora yongei | reverse complement strand
ACTTCTTTTAAGTCACGCTCTCCTCGAAATTACCAGGTATTAGTAACGCAACCTGTTACGCGCTTCTCGCTCGCTACCCTGGGGGTCACGCATTCTTCCACTCAGTCAGTAACGAGGGCGTCCCATGGCGTACAGTTGTATCCCAGTCGACCGGACTTGGCTTTTCGTCCGGAGAAAAGCGTCGTAGACGGGCGGAACAATTCAATACTTTTTTCAAAGACTTCGATTAAGATGGAATCTTCAGCGAAGGGCTACGCTAGAAGATTAGACTCAAAACATTCAACTGAAGTTCAAATGACTTCTATTTTGCGTTTGAAACCATCTCCGACCGTTTCCCATTGGTCTGCACTCAATGTTATTTCCAAAATCAGAAACGGAACTTCACATTCTGAAAAAACCGCTGCAC
Organism: Acropora yongei; assembly: GCA_014634225.1. NCBI lineage: Eukaryota > Metazoa > Cnidaria > Anthozoa > Scleractinia > Acroporidae > Acropora > Acropora yongei. Next base: position 1,819,141 of record BLFN01000057.1, on the reverse strand, counting down.
TTTTGAACGATTCAAGTTTGTGTAGGGAAAGCCCAATATTCCATGTTGTTTCTCCCCCAAATGGTACGGCTGTTGCCCTGGGACCAGTTCCGGACATGCGCACTTGCATTCACTTGAGTTGTGACGTACGTGGTGACGTTGCCTACATGCGCAGTTCGCAGTGCTTTGTAATCACGTGTGACAGACCGGAAAGATGTGATCTCGGGAAACCAGATACCGGTTGGATTGGTTCCACTAAAACTCAGGTGGCAATTTTGAGAAAAAGAAACCAGTTGAAGAAAGGTAAGAGAACAATTAAGGACGTGTTCCACTAGTTGGTTGAATTGGTTTCGTGTTCTGTCGAGTGAAACCGTTTTCCGTTTTATTTGGTCAACGTTTTCAAGCACCTTTGAACCTGGTTCATTAGATGGTTGAAAACGATGGCTAGCGCCTGCAATCGTTTTCACAGCCTTTTCGAACTGGTCTAACATGCCTCCAGTTTTTGCAGGAGTCTTGTCACGAGTATTCCCGGAAATTATCGAGTTTTCAACCTGACGTTTTCATTGGGCACCCAACCACTTCAAACTAGTCCAGGCTTCAATGTTAAATCCATCCATCATAAGGCAAACCAAGACCTTTCATGTTTTGTTTATTGAAGGTTTTCTCCAGAGCAATCAACAATTCATTAACATCGAAATAGCTCAAGACGTTTTAATAGCTTTTTTTTTTGTTTCGAGGGAAATAATTCTTTTGTTCGCTCTGTACCAAAGTGTCATGCGGGATTACCGACCCCCGAATTTGTTGGTTCTGTACTCTGACCGCAGCCCTTTTCTCTAGGTACTTCCGATTTTTCTCTCATTAAAAGCGTCGAAAACTATGTCCTTATTAAAACCAGCGTTTGATTTGAAACGATTTTTAGTGTCTCGTGTTTCAAGAATACCCACGTGCATCAATCGATCAATGTTTATTTCACCAAATATTTACATTCAATTCAAGAAAAAGCAAAAGAAAGAACAGAAAAAAAAGGAAAGATAAAATGAGAAAGAACTGGTGAGGAGACCTAAGATAAACCTTGGGGCTTATGCCACGAGGTCCCGTTGTTGATGCTATGGAAAACCTTCATATTCAAATAGTGATTGTTCTAATGGTGATTGTTTTGAATTTCTTACAGTCGAATCGAAATTTTAGCTAAATATTTGCACCTGTTGTGACACCAGCCTTTTCTTCGTCTTTCATTTAAACAACTGTTTTGAAAACAAACAACGCAAAACTTTCAGTGAAAGATCGAACGCCGTAAGGCAAAAGTTAGAAAAGGTCGCGAAACGAAATAAACCGATCGGTTATTTGGAATTACAAAATTCTCAGGATGGATTTTATATTTATACTTACTTTCTTAAGAGCGCGAGAGAAATTTCGCTGGTAACCTGTGATTCGAGAGTTACCGTTGTTTGGTGTCGACTGTTTATTGGTCGATATAATAAGCCTTTGACGGGTTCCTTACACCTTTTTATGCTTGCATGTACTTGTTAGGTCAGTGGGCTTCAATCGACCACCCGCTATTTTTCTCTTATTCTTGATCGCACTGTCGATAAACGAAGTGATAAGAAAGCAGGAATTGATGATATGTTCAGTCTGAGAGATATTAGATACGTAGCAAACGGAGGATGAAACTAAATACTTTCACGTGTTTCTTGAAGCTTGGTGCAGTTGTTTCTTAAACTCTGAAGTGAAAATGCGCCATTTCTACCGATCATTCTGTTTGAGTTACTTTAATACCAAGACTTACCTTTCACTGGATTCTATGGAGGTAACTTTGTTTAAAATGAGACACGTTTCTTTGATGTAATTTATCTGTACCTACCTATAAATCACAATTTGGACCAGCAAAATTATGTGGATTCTCGCCATGAGCTTACTTTAATTTCTTTTGTCAAAGTTGTTGGAGAATTTGTTGTTGTTTTTTCAATCTCGTTTTGCTTTAGTTGCCTGCACTGTTATTTTACTTAAAAATTACTCTCCCGAAGATTCGTCTTTATCAGTGAGAGAAAATCTTTCTTTAATTTCTATGTTTCCAAATTAAGATTTTTTCACTTAATTAAAAGAATATAATAGTAA
>BLFN01000057.1:1787047-1792047 GCA_014634225.1 Acropora yongei | reverse complement strand
TCATCTACAGGAGTTAATGGAACTTTATGATCATAAGCATAACGAAACAACTGAAAAGTTTTCAAGACGGCGCGAGGAAGATATTCCCACTCCTTCAATGTCTTCTCAGAATTCATCCATCAAAGTGACCTCAGTTGGGAAGACAACCCGAGCAAAAGCGTCGGTTGTCAAGGAATACGTGTCCGATAAGAATGAAGTGTCTGGGGTTCTCTCGAGTCGCCATGAGGACCAGCTCATGGATTATATCAGAGACATTTACAGCCGCGTACAGGCAATATTTGATAGGAGTACCAAAGAAGTTGCCTTGGAAAATGAACACACTAGCATCAAAGCTCGCCCCAGTTCTTCTTCGCGAAACCATAAGACAGAAAGAAAGCCTATTAAAGACATAACGCGCTCGAGCATTGCGAAAACTGCCCATCAGAAAACTGAGAAAGATGAAACGGTCTTGAAGGAGATGAAAGATATTTACAAAAAGATGAAACAAATGTATTGGCAAGAAAAAAGAGCTCGAAAGGAGGCTGGGATCAAGACACACAAGCAACAACGACAGCACCAGAGGTCTTTTATTCCAACTCGGTCCACCAAGTCTGTGACGAGACTGAGAGATCTGGGGCGCATTCTTGATAGGGTACGTCCGCTGAGCAGCAATACTGGAAGAACCCAGAATAAGGCGACAAGGCTCAGGACCTGTAAGTACCTGTTATTTGTTCTCTGGTAGAAATGTGAAACAATTAGCAATAAAACTGGTGAACGTTGAATCAAGATTCATTTTATCCCAATCGATTGAGTTCCTTGACTGGAACGCAACTCTCAGTTGTAAGGGAACCCTAATCTTTCCTTCGTCGCGATTCCTTGAAAATATTTTATGCAAATATGACTATGGTTTTAAATAGAGTACATTTCAAGTGTACAGTACGAAGAAGTCAATGTATTGTCTTCTTTGCAAATGACACGTCTATTGTTCTCATTACTTGAATATCGCTGTGGTGTAAATCATATGAAACTGTCCAAGAGAAAAAGCAGGAAAGAAGTGGTAAGATTTGTGCCTTTTTATTTTTCACGGTCGAAGCTGTTTAGATTCTGTATTTAGGTTTAGAACGACACCATATTGCATTATTTGATGTTGATAGGTTAAAACTCAATAATAAGTTTAATTTGTTATGAAAAGTGACTTCTGTTTTTATGACTTTCTTTTCTGTTTTTTTTCTATTAGACGATATACGTCGAGATCCCCTCCATCAGAAAAAGCATCAACAATTTTCTAAGACCGCACAAAAGGAGACAAAGGAGGAAAGGAAGTTGTTTAGCGGTTCAAAGCAAAATGACATTGTTCTTACCAATAACTTGGTATCGAGACGTCCTACCGTCAACCAGTCATTTATTGACAAGATTGTTGCTGAGATCGATGCTGAGAATTCATCGATGGTGAAACCGCTTCTGGGGTACAACCAGTCCACGATCAATGATATTGACGCCATTGAGGGAAAGAATAAAACACCTTTGAATCCACTACAGAAGTTGATTGACCGCGTGGCCGACAGCGTTGTCAAAGAAGTCACCACGGAACTTAAAGGGGTAGGATATAAACCTTCCAGACGTGTCGTGGTACCGAAACCTCCAATTTTAGCGTCAAAAAGAAAGGCTTATCCACTTCCCGACGATGAAATGAGTGCAACGCTTGGCTTGAGAGCGCCAGAACTCTCTCAAAGTCCGCTACGGGACGATGATGATCGCAACCCTCCACGCGAAAACATCCAATCGACATACTTACCACTCTCTAAAGAATCGCTCAGCTCGAAGCAGACCTTGTGGGGAGATGACCAATACCGCGGGATAAATCCCGAGCGTCAAGGGCTTGATGAGATACGAAATCTTTTGAAATCCATGAATCGGTCCAGAGCAAGAAGCAAGTTTAAGACTGAGAATAGCTTCAGGCACAAGGGGCGTTCGAAATCGCGTGCGCAGTCCAGAAAGAGAAGCAAGAAGAAATCCAACCATAAGTCAAGGTCGCGAAGCTATTCGAAATCTGAGCACGTGTCGAGGCCCAAAGCTCATGTTAAGTCTAGAACCAGGTCCCGCTCCAGACAAAGGTCTAAATCCAAAAATCGATTGAGACACAAAAGCTATTTACAACCAAAAAGACCCATTACTGAAAGTGCAAGGAAAAAGCTGACCATCCCAGCAACAACTGAAGGTAGGAAAACCTATTGCAGTGTCGTTTATATTTGACTGAAATATTTTTAAATTATCAACACCATCATTATCGTAATCATCGTCATCATTGGCCCTTAATTTCTTCGCCTTGACTTAAAGAGCAGATCACTTTGTTTCAGTCCTTGGGATTATTTGTTTCAACCAACTCTTTTGCATTTTCTATGTTAATCGTGTAATCAAGTTTTGATAACTTATGAGCAGGGAATCACATAAGTGTATCGTTTTCATTTCTTAAAGGCCCACCTTCACCCAAGACTCATTGCGGTCGTTTGTTTTTGTTTTGAATCTCTTTATTGTCCAAACGCGTGATCTGATTGGCTGAACGCACTCAAGCTGTTCGAAAAGGCCGCCATCTCGGCTTGTACTTGTCAGCTTGTAACGACTAATTTTATAAGTATACACCGAATATGTACAAAATAACACAAGAAAACTATAGAATGTTGAACAGGGAACGTATTTACACAGGGAGATTAAAATATATGTGCAGGATCCGATTGTAATGAAAAAAGGCGATGATAACAAATCTTAGAAGTTTTGAAAGTTTCGTGTCACACGAATCTCAGCGCAATGCATTTTGGGTGAATGTGGACCTTTAAAATTGAGTTCTTTAAAATAATTCTAGGCTAACTTTATGGCATATTAAACATAAGAGTTCAAAGCATATAATAGATATTTTTTAGTTCCTCTCTGAAAAAGGTTAAATTTATTCACTATTGTAAAAATGAGAATCCAAAAGCATGAGGAAATAACAGAAAGGTAAGAATTGTGGGAAAACGTTTTAAAGAAAGCATTTGGATCCAGTGAAATAATCTTGGAATCGACTTTAAGCTCTCAAATTTAACGAGCGCCACCATCTTGACTACCTCTGAATTGCTTTGCTTGACCTTTGTTCTGGCTCAAAGACAATTTGCTTGCAGCCATAGCAGGCAGCAACTGTTTCTCAAGATGGGAACGTGCGGAAAATTTGAAATTTAAAAGTGTAAAAATGCCTTTTGGAATTTCTTTTCTTGAAATAACGGTTTCTTAAATTTTTTTATTTAAATAACTACTTTAAACGTAATTTCGTGTAGCCTGAATTAACCTTATGTTGGAGTGACTGTCCTTCAATATGTTACCGTTTTGTTGCTGCTGTCCTGATGAGATTTCACGTTTCTGCTTCTATTGGATTTCTGTTTCCAGTTTAACTGGATAGCATAACATTGTAAGAGATCTTTTAAGGTCTCTTACATTGTTGTGCTGCCTGGAAAAACTGAACTGAGTGCAGTCTATGATTGTGCGAGTGAAAAGGAAGCTGTTAATCTGTTAGCGTAGTTTCAAATGATTGTCGAAAGTAATTACGCGATTGTGATTCCTGCGCTTAGTGGCTGGGTTAGAAATGTTGCGCCAATCTTCTCTCTTCGTCAAAAGGCAAGTTTTGGTTATATTTGATGTAGTTTATTTGTAGTCTTCCGAATTCAGTTGTGGATAAAAAATCTGCTCTCTAAATAACATGTAGATATTATAAATTGATCATCGTTATTTGGACTTCATTGTTAAAGGGAACATTGCGTACTTGATACTTCATATTGGCTTTGAAACCATCACAAATGGCTCAGCCATGGACAGCTCTGGTCACAACAACACCGCCACTGTCAGACCGGAGGTTAGTCAATCTGTTACCGAATCCAAATGCGGGGCAGCTCTGCGCATGCGCGGTGGAAGCATTATTTTCACTAGTTTTAACAGCCGGCCGCGAGAAGCCATCACCATCGCCTTGTGGCTGAAGCTCGACTCAGTCTCCGGAACTACTAGTCTGTTTAAGACAACGGGGTCTGGAGCCAAGTACACTTTGCAGGTCGCCGACGGTGTCATATATTGGTCGCATGTTGATGACCTCGGTCACGTAATTTTCAGCATGGAAACTAGACAGACTGTGGACTCTCTTGATTGGGTGCATCTTGGTGCAACGTATGACGCACATATCAACAAGAGTAAGATCATCCTTAATGGCGCTGTGCTCGACGAAAAGGAAGGCCATGGACTGCTCTCTCAGAACTGGGACGGCGAGGTTGGTGTCGGAATTCCCGAAGGCATCCGAGGACTTGTCGATGAATTGTACATGTACAACCACGCTATTGCAGCATCCGATCTCGCTGATCTTTCGGAGGAATGCAATCCTGGAGCAGGTAGAAAACTCATTGCCTTCTTTGTTTCTTGTAGTGATGTATAAGAAACACAACGATACCTTAATATCCATAAGTGTGCAACTATTTTCTTCCTTGGATATTGTGTTTCTGTTGTCTTCAAAATAAACCTCCCGAAGTGTCTTTATCCCTCCTTTACAACTTAACGTCACATAGGTCCAGAAAATACTGCTGATATATCTGTCTTGGAAATACCATCATTAAGAAGAAATACTACACCCCTTAGCCGATTAAATGCCAGGATTTCATCGATAAAATACTTAATTAACATAGGTTTTCGTGAAACTTGAACGGTTTTTTTCCGCTAACGTACGAACGCTTGCATTATAAAGTAATTTTACGACAAACTTGCAATTCTTTTTGGTTGTTTTAAGGTGGAGTGATTCCCGTAAAGGATGGAAGTTATGATGGTCTCATTCCGGAGCAAATGATCGAGAACACCAGGAAGCTACTTCATTCGAACGAGGCTTTGACCAAAAATGGAAATCAACCGAGTACAGCCCCAACGCAAGAGGTACCCACTAAGGCACCTCCCACTACTTCCACCACGAGCCCGACAACAACAACATCATCAACAACAACAACAACAACAACAAAAAC
>BLFN01000057.1:1752047-1754547 GCA_014634225.1 Acropora yongei | reverse complement strand
GCTTTGAAAAAGAGGCCAAAGGTAATTCAAAGAAAGTTTCTTTGAGGGGAGCGTTGCGTGACATCCAAAAGACGGCTGCGAAGGAGACTAGATTTTCACTTGCGGTGCAAGAATATGTAAACACGGGCCTGGGGAATAACGAGATAAAATGTCAAACACACGCATTGGAATTTTAACGTGGCGAGCGGCGTAATCCGTGCACCATATGCAAACGAGTTTTTCTGTTAAATGATATGATTTATAATTTGAACATTCTTATGGCATGAGCATAACTATATGAGAAGCCAAGGGAGTAATATTGACCCGGAGCTAAGTGCGTGTTTCTTGTGGTGGAATCATTCTATGATACATCTGACGCGGAGTGGAATGGATGACTTCACGTTTTCTTTAAGGAAAACAGATCGAGGGAAACCGAAATGCGATGAACTACCGAGCACAAGCTGCACTTAATGTTGGTTTTAAGGTATGATTCTGTCTTTTGCTAGAAAATGCACTCGAACACTGAAGTCCTTCATTTGTGACAAGTTCATCTCGGCATCATTATAGTTTGCCACACCAAAAGCTTTAATTTTCTGTCAATTATTTTCATTTGGGAACCGATTCTGGCCTTAAGAGATGTCCTTGCCACAGAGAAATCTACTCAGTAGCCAATTTTATTATACGAAATAATCCTGTTCCAAAATTTTGTTATACAAATATTAATTTCCCTAAGGGGTTAACAGCTTTCACTATTCCCCTGAGGGATTATCACAAAATCAACATCGCTTCATAGCGATATTTTGTTTTGATTTGCCATTTTCCCTAAAATTTCAACAATCTCTTTGCGAGCTGGCTTTGGCCAGTGAACGAAACATGAAGTCATGCGTATTCGCTCCTAATCTGACCTATCGCCGCACGCACCTCCACGTTTTCTATTGCACGAGATTTAAAAAAGGAACTCATTCGCTGCATAGTTGCCAAATTCAGCTTTCTTTTGAACATTAACAAATGACGATACAAAAATGTAGAAAGGCTACAGGATTACAGAATGTCTTGAAAAAATAGACGATAGAGGGAAACACCCAAGACAAAATCTATATTTACGTATTGGTTTTTTGTTATTTGCCCTCCAAGTGTCTGTGAAGTGTAGTTCGACGAGCATATTTGCTTCTACCCTAAAAAAATCAGTTGCACATTATCTTAGCTTATTAGTTTCCTCTTTTTGTCACAGTACATACAGAAGTGGTATTGATTGATGATTAATTGACATCCCGTATGCACCACTCCGAGGCACGTGCACGTGCCAAAGATGGAAGGACAGAAATCAACCTGATTTCTATGATCAGTTCCTTAAAATAAATTCTGAATTATTAACCGTGAAATTTCGCCAATCTTTAAACATGCAGTGCCTCATTAAAATAACATGATATTTAAAGAGCTCTCCGCCGACCTAATGGAATCGCTGAGTCGAAACTTCAAAGGAAAAACAACCAGTTGCAAGGTTCAGTGAACAAAGCCCAGGTTAGGTCAGATTTAAAAAATGACTCAATCTCGTTAATAATTAACGACTTATTTGAGAGGAAAACATCGGCAAAGGGAGACGTTAACCTTTACCGTGGGTTTTACAAGAAATGCATCGAATAACATTGGAATCTAACATGTGACACCCTGAGGGAGTTTTCTGATGATGTAGTTTTGGTGAAAGCACCTTGTCTCTGCAAAGTCGCCAATCATGGTACGATGAAGAAGGAATTTACGTCTTATCATCTCGCCTCCATTTTGGTTCTTGTACTGCTGGTATCGCGGATAAACAAAGGAAGCGGTAAGACAATTTGTTTTCTCTTGTTTTCGGAAAAAAGGAAAAAAAAAAAGGAAAACTATTGTCTATCTTTCTAAGCGTCGATCAGTCGAATTTGTGAGTCAGTTATTGAGTTTTGTAATTATCCACACGAAGCTTGAGGGAAAGTTCGAACGAATTCTAAAACGCGGCTGTAGTGTGATTTAGGCACGCTACACCGTCAGTCTTTTGACGAACAGCTTCTCAGCCGGCTTCCAGAAATAATAACAGGAGTAATAACAACTGGAAAACATGGCCGAGATGTCAAAGTGCCATGATTGCATAATAGAGATCTCAGTCAGTCACCTTGACGGTTAAATCAAAATGCCAGATAGAGATTTTCCCTTTGCCAGCAATTAGTCGTGAGTCTCAATGGGAGCTTGGCATCGATTTTTTGACGGATAAATTCAAGCGATTTTGATGATTATTCCAATAGCGAGCAATGAAAATAGTAGAACTTGAACTATGAGTTTGAGGGTCGACAGACATTTTACGCCGTTCGGTTTCTGAGGGCTAATACCCCACTGAGACCTCTCGTATGTAGTTTAATTGCATTTTTTTCTGGCCTTTTAGCCACGGCTATCGGGAAAGATTTTGTTATGGTGAGGGAATTTTAAGTCGGGAAAAGAGGTATCATTCATCGGCTGTCATTTGCTGACAGCTATAAGCGCGAGTCTCGCTAAT
>BLFN01000057.1:1482274-1487274 GCA_014634225.1 Acropora yongei | reverse complement strand
ACAGGTTAAAGGAGCCACTGTTCTTGAAATTGAGGCTAATCTTAAGTTTACAAGACTTCTTATCAAATTTCAGGTAAGAAGTTGCTCCACACAATAAAAATCCTATTATGAAAGAAATGTTATATGAAGTGCGGTGTTTGAAATCAAATGAAGATATGGTTCATGTGACAATTGCTTAAATTGTCCAGCAAGTGCAAGGATCATATCTTCATTTAAAAATCCTATTATAAATGGTGAAAAGTAGCGGTGACAAATACGCAGTTATCTTGTACTTACAGTACTTATTCCATTTGAGTGCTGCTCTGTTTTTGTAGTTTGTGTTTTGAAAAAAAATTCAGAGCTTCTTGTTTTCTGTAGTGTAAAAAAAAAAAAATATCAAACTGCAAATATCCTACATAAAGGGTGAAAAGTAACTGCAACAAATAACAGTTATCTTTTAGTTACTAACTCCATGTGAGGGCTGCTCTGTAATTTTTTAGTTTAGGTGCAAAACGAAATTTCAGAGCTTCCTGTTTTCTGTGGTGCGAAAGACCATATTATTCAACTTCAATCAATCCTGATATAAATGGTGAAAAGTAGCATTGACAAATGTATGTCGTTATCTTTTATTTACAAATTCCCCTTGAGGGCTTCTCTGTTAAGTACAATGTAGAGGATACTTTGTGGCTGTGCAGAGATACAAAATCTCTCTCTGAATGAGTGCAGGGGATATATTTTTCAACACGAGAAGAGAAACGTTGCGTCTCCAAGCAGTCATAGAATTTTCTGTTTATTTTAGAAGTACCAATGAAATACCAAACCATTTTACTTTTATAGGAACTACGTAGACAAAGGTGCTATGTATTTCTAAACAAAACAACAGTGATCTTTTAATGTGTGAAGTTAAAATGTTTTTTTCTCGTAGGACGATATCTTGTTTTCACGCAAAAGCTCAGCTGGTATTCCAGTGGTGTTTGTATGACAAAAAGTGATATTTCACCCCAAGACATTAATGTAATTAGTAAATTTGTTAATGAGATGTCTTTTTTTAGAGGCAGGTGACTTCAAAATGTTGAAGGAGACAGGTTTTTGAAAAAAAAGTAGTAATTCTCTGGTTGCTGCAATAATTAAGGGAATCATTTACGGAAAGTATAAGCTGACTTTTGTGAAGTAAAGTTGCTTGCGATTTTCATCAGCTACCAGAGGCTTGATTGAAACACATTCTCATTACGTAAATTTGAAACTCAAATCAAGGGAGACATTTATAAGCACTGTAAAGTGTCTGACAATTATTGTAAAAGTCTATGTATGTTGTTGATATAGTTTTTCTCTTTTTACATTGTTGTGCTATAGAAACCCATTGAAGCAAGCATAGCATTACAGAATTCAATGTCAGTTAATATTTCGCTGAATGAACCAGAAAAGGTATTAACGAGGGTTCTTGTTTCGGCAACTGCTGTTGCCTTCCTCAGCAGGAATGAAAAATGCAAAAATCTAACGGCGTCTTGATGGTACGGTCAGACATCGCGCACGCTAAAAAAGCGCGTCAAAGAGCACTCAAAGGCCATAGCAACATTAGGTAAAAACTCCTTGTTGGCCCAACACCATGCACGCTACAATCACCAAATAGACTTGATGAATGTCGAAATTGTTGACAGATCATCAGCATGGCGACAAAGACTTTTTCTGGAGGCTTGGCATTCCTTACAAGATACGAACGCTATAAACGAGCATATAGCACTTCCAATGTTTACAATAACATAAAGAATTTGTAAAAATATTTTAGAATGCTCTGGAGACCTTCGTTTTTATTTTTTATTGTTTATTTTATTTTTAAAATATTCTTTTGAAGTGCGATTTTATATTAATATGCATCGTGTACCATGAGGACGCCGTTAGATTTTTGCATTTTTCATTCCTGCTGAGGAAGGCAACAGCAAGGGTTCTTGTTGTCTTCATCATAATCATTATTTTCGTCATCTGTAAGCTTCATTGTCAAGATTCAATCCATTTTGTCATTAACATTATAATTGTCAGAGTGATTAATCTCTCTCCGTTTTATAAAATCCTTCCTCCATCATTCTTTTCATTTTAACCAGTATGATCTTCTTACTGTCGTGATCATCTTTGCCGTAGTCAACATTATCATCATTATATTTTTTTGTTTGCATAAGGTACAGTGCCAAGGTACTGCCCATTATTGTAGCAATTTAATTTCACTCAAGACCCTTGACTTTTATTTGTTATCATTATTATAATTTCTTATTAGACTTAGATAATGTACATTTCAATCTGACCATTATTTCAAAAGCAGTTTATATCAAGTGACCAGTCAGTCGCCTTGCATGTGTTGAGCAGAGGTTTTCTAGAATGGACTCTTGCCGACAATAATACATGATTTATTTTATTATTAAAGTATATGATTTGTATCATTCATTGTCAAAATGTTATGTCCCATTTCCCTGTAATTGACACGACTTGCCTTTCATTTTGACATAGATCAACCGCTTTAACACAGCAGCGATTTTGTATGATGAGATAGGATTCAAAAGAAAGGCAGCATTTTTCTCCAAGATTTGTGCAGTGCAATGTGTGTCACATCAATTACCAAAACCTCTCTGGCAATTGGTAGGAGTTCTCATTTTGTTTCTAATTCTCATTGACAATAGAAACATTATTATTATTTGAACAATTTCAGTGTAAATGTTCTTCAGAGTTGTGAGCGCTACTTAAGCAATAACAAGAGAAAGACCTGGAGAATTCAGGCCTTTATGGGACTCTAAATTTGTTAGGCCTTTTTCTCTCCACTTCTTAAGTAGCAACCATATCTGCGAGGGTCATTTGCACTGAAATAATAGTTATTATTGTTTCAATCTGCAGTTCAAATGCACATGAATTTCATGTATTCATCACATCATATCAATAAATGGTATTATTATTTGTGTGGGCATCTTGTTCCTAGCCCATATGGCTAAAGAAGAGCACAGTTTTTCAAAGTATTATTATTGGTTGGTTCGAACAGTTTTTCCTGAAATGCAAGAGATAAAATAATTATGAGTTGCACACGCGATTTAGTTAGGATCATAAAGCATTCGTCGACATCATTCAACAATACCGTAATTTTTTCAATATCAGCTGTGGTGAGAAATTCAATAAAGGCCACAAAGGATCTTCTTTTGTTTAACAGGTGGTTGCAAGCCATGAACCTGATATTGATAATGTGAAAAGGTTGTTTGCCATAAGACTAAATGTGACACTTAAGACAGTTATCAGAATTCAGCATCCATCCAATTATTGGGCATTATTTAATTTTTTGACTTGGATTTGGCTTTGGCAGACACAAATTCAACTCTGCTACGCTGCGTAAACAGCAAACGGGACAGAGTTCATTGAAGCATGGTTAGTGCTCAGCAGTGTTAACTATCATAGACAGGTTTAGGGTGTGATACCTCTTAATGAATGTTAGCGCTAACCATGCTTTGAGCAACCAGCCCCTGGTTGGCTCCTGAAATCTGAGATTGCAACCCAGATGAAATTAGGGAGTTTGAGAAGCTATGGCCCCTGTAATAAAAATGTCACATTAAAATATAACTTTGTGCTGGGATAAGTGTTTTGCCATTATTTCATGCAAGTCATGTTGGGCAAAATAGGCAAAGTGTCCCTTCCCTTGTTTGGCATGATTGGTTTCATGTGAAGGGAAAGAATGAAAGATTTTAATCTTGCTGTGGGGTGGCATTGATGGTCTGAACATCAAATATGAAACTTTCATGTTGTCATTTGGCAATTTTAAAAAAAAATTCAACCAACAAATGCATAGTACGTGTAGCACATTAATGTTATTTTGCATCATTCAACTAGTTAAATCATTGATTTGCCGCTGTCATTTCTCAAACTCCCTATAATGCTTTCTAGAACTCAAAAAGTACTCTTCTTCTGCAATCAAAGCATTCATACATTTTTTCACAGTCATACAACTTTCTAATGGATGCGCTTGAAGGCTACAGGATTCACCAGGAGCAAAATAATGTTTCAAGAGGTACAACATCAACAATAATTTTAATCATAACTACTGAAAAACTTCACCTTGTAAAATTGTTATATTATTGTAAGTTATAATGCAGTACCTCATTCCTCTTTTCTGTGCAAATGAGTTATTCCTCATAATTTATGTATATGAAGCTCGGAGTTGACAACAGTTTTCTGAACATGCAATTTCAGACTTGTGAGCTCAGGCAGGATAAGATATTGTTTTGACACATTCAAAGAACCACATCATAAAGGCATTAGTCTGTATATTCTGTGCACGTGAGAAAATAGCATCAAACATTAGTTCAAGACATTTTTCTAGTTTTTTGCTTCTTTAAGCCCTATTTCTTTAATGAGGCAGCAGTGAAAAAACTGCATTTTTTTGTTGTTGCAACTTTGCCGTGTAAAATAGCTGGGTAAAATAGCCGTAAAAAATTACACTATTTCAAAATAAGTTCTAATGAGTGCATTTTGTTTTCAGGTCATCAAAATGGATGGCCATACCTTCAAACAAGACTCCTTAATGATCTTATATTAACCTCTCGTTACCTTGGAGACCCTTCTTTGTACATCAGGTATTTTCTAACAAAGTTTTGGCTGTTTTTTCTATATATTATTATTTTCTATTTGATTTAACTTTAATTGTTTAATTTTTGTGGCAATACCTTGAGCTCTCCTGTTCCAATGATGTTTAGATACCTGAGGAATCATTGTTGCAATAACAAAGAATATGCTGGATTTCCCTTAGAAACATTTTGCGGCCTGTAATCACATTTTACTGCACTCCAAAAGCTACTTCTGGTTTTGACTTAAATAGGAGACAAATTTGTTAATAACAAGATAAATGAATGAAGAGTTCTTGCTTATTTGTCTTTGATGATCTCCCTAACATCATGCATTTCAAATTCCTCTGGTCAAATAGAGGAACCCCCCTGCTCCCTCCACCCTTGTGATAATTAACCCTTTCCCTCCCATTAGTGCCAATTGGCACTTAT
>BLFN01000057.1:1298658-1303658 GCA_014634225.1 Acropora yongei | reverse complement strand
TTCACAAACCAGCAATTTAGACAAAAGTCAACCAATCATGTTAGTTATTTTGGAAATGCAAGATGGTTTGACAAAAACAAAAACCAATTCCATGCTTATCAACAGTTACTTGCTTGTTTCTAATTACATCTTCATCAGGCTGGCTTCAGGCATCCCTGACTATTGTATGGGAAGATCAGTGATTATTTGTCTGAAGTAGAGATACATTTGCATCTGCTCTTAAGCTTGTCTAGCCTCAAGGATTTATCTGCAGAGGAACCTCTGTGTACACAAGCATAATTGGCCATTTGTCGCAGTTCCTAGCAACAGATGTCCAGTAATTGTTTCCGTTTGTTAGATTAGTTATTGTTGTTCACCTTTTTTAGAGCCAATAGAAAAACTGACTAAAACCAAGACCTGTCATTTGAAAACCACCATTTCCATAACATGAAACAGTGGGACATTTTTCTTTTGGGTTAAACGGCCTACCAGTTCACTTTCAGGGCTCAAAGTTAGCAACCAGCTGGTCGCACAAGCGACTAGATTTTTAATTGTGCACTTTAATAAATTTAAAATTAAGCATGTCAATAATGTGTGAGCTCTTTGTCAAAGTAAGCCCAGGCTAGTTCACAAAATGTTAGCTTTTAAATTTGTGGTAGTAACCAAATTACATTATCCACTCTGTTACATATTTAAATTTTATTAATTATTGTGTGCTCCATCGCTGACACAGAATTGCTGTGTCATGTTCTTCTTTAAAATTACTTTAAATTCAAGTTGTACCCTTGAAGCTTTCCAATATTATTCTCAATATTTTATCTGATTTTTATTGACTCTTCCCAGGTCCATTTATTCGACCTCATCCTGCCATTTGGAGACTAATTTTTGGTAATTAGCCACTTGATAGTCTTGTCTTAAATCTTCTCATATCATACCAGCCTTATACTTTTAACTTATTCTTGTGTTGTCAACTGTGTCGCTTAGTGGAGGGTGGGTGCCTGAGACATCCTGCAGCCTCCACCATTGGCAGCCAACTCCAAGATGGATACTGCATTGGTGACTGGCAAAACCTGGTAACCCAGCCATGAGCCCCCAGGTGCCCTAGAAGACAGGCACCGGTCACACTGATTAAGTGGAGAGTAGAAGGGTGGGCGGGAATGGCTAAATGCTCTACGCAAAATGCTCCTCCTTCCTGCCGAACTGATAAATAAGCTCTACAACCCAAAGCATGAGGAATCTGACAAGTATAACAAAACCACTGACTACAATAATAATTGGCCACAGTCACTCCCAGTTGTTAACCAAGTTAAATTCCATTTAACCTCATTAAAATGCAATAAATTCAGATACATCAGAAAAGCTATTTCAATCTTTTGTTGCGTGGTAAGATTCCTTTATAGCTCAAAGAAGTGAAGACATGGGACATACTTGTTTTAATCTCAATCTTTAACCTGAATTGAGAACTTGTCAATAATTTTCTTCTTAAGTCACAAAGTTAATGTTTGGGGCCAAATATTACAAGTTCTTGATAACCATCTTCTTTCCGATAGGAGCAAGTGTTCTGTATCTGCTGTTCTTGGCATTTGCTTTGTTCCAAACTCGTGAGGACTTCAGAAAGATTCTGTTTTTCTTTGATCCAAAACTAAAGCTGGCAGGACCAGACACTAAGGTAGAAGATCAAATTGAATCATACAAAATGGCTAGGGATGTCTGATTGTGTATGAAGTTTGTCTAGACAGGCCTTAGTAAAGTAAACGGTAAAGTAAAGTTGTTAGGCTTATCATTCTTGCAAAGTACAGCAAGTAACACAACTCAACAGGATTGGGTAGAAAGCATTTGAAAGGTGCTCTCGGCAGCTGCCATGAACAGCCCCCAGCCAGATGTAATCAGCAGAGAGTTGATTTTGGAGAGGGAGTATTAAACCGGAGTACTCTGGGAAAAACCCTTAAGTCAGGTTGAGATTGACTTAAACTCAGCTTACAGGAAGAGTTTAGGAAGACCACAACGTCAGCCTGACTCACAAATAGTAATATTGTTACAAAGTTTTCCATAGAAGGCAAGGTTACTAATGAAATTATTAAATGGATTTCTAGTTTCTAAAGAAACTGTGGTGCTGCATCAGTGGGAGAGATGAGAACAAAATTTGTTTTTTTTCAAACAAGTTGATAAAGGTTGAATTACTGTCGTGAAAGATTTAGAAAGTTGACGTTTCAAGTGTTAGCCCTTCGTCAGAGCGAATGACAAAGGGCTAACGCTCGAAACGTCAGCTTTCTAAATCTTTCACAGTGGTAATTCAACCTTTATCAACTCGTTTGATGAAGCCAAGTTTTTAATGAAATTATTAGTCTTGCTTGCATTTATCTACTGGATGTCAGATATAATACGAGTCTCCTAGAAGTGATTTTAAATTACAATACTGTATTCTTTATTTCTTTGTCTGTTAACTGTGCTGGTGAATTATTGTACTTCTCATCCTTGGCTATACTAAAGCAGCCATAAGTGTCCTTAGCCTCACTATCCCTATCACATCCCTAGCAATCAGTAGCCATACTTATCCATATTATAAGAATCCCAGCCATCTGTACAGCTTGTCTAAGGGAAAACAACAGCTCACATTTGATCACTGAAGTTAAGTCCTCTTGGCCGAGTGAATATGTGGATGGGCAACCATTCTGGTGTCCCTGTGCAGTATTCCTTGGGAAGTCAGGTCGGCATTGTATTCTGCATTTGTGCCTTCTACCTCCATGATCGTACGTGGGTTGAGTTTCAGTCGATCTCAACCTGACTTGAAGGTTTTTCTACGGGTACTCTGGTTTTTCTCCCTCTCCAAAATCGACTCCCAGTCAAAAACATCTGGCCTGGTTGCTTTGCTCTGGGATCATGCACAACCATTTATGGCAGCCTGAGGCACCTTTCATATGCATTCAGCCAATCCCATCCGAGCTTCGCCCTTCACAATTCAGCCCTTGGGGCTACAAGTAAGGGTGATTTGTGGACACACTATTATCATTAATGAAATACTTAAGGATACCAGCCATCCTTAGCTGTACTTATTGCATACATTGTAATTTAATTTTTTGGAGGACAGAAGAAAATTGAGAAAAAAAACTTTGTAACTTACTGTATTCATAAACTAGATTGAAATTATTAATTTCAAATAATTAGGTTGAAATCTTTTCAATCTACACTACAGTAGGTTGAATTTTCAACCAAATTTCATTTTTAATCATTATTATAATAGATACAACTTATCTAAGGCAGCACCATTTCTCTTTTTATGCTGTTATGATTTGTTTTATCTTGTCCTTTTTGTCAGGAATATGCTGTGAACTGTTCCCAAGTGACAATGGCACGACTCTGGTCTCACTGCGACATTTTTGCCTTTGCTCATTTCTTTGGTTGGGCTCTTAAAGCTCTGCTTATTCGCCATGCAGGACTCTTATGGACAGCCAGCATCACATGGGAGGTAACTGAGGTGAGTTTTGCCTGGATTAGTCTTCTCCTCTGATGCAACTAAAGATCCCACTTGAATTTTCGTACGTCACATAGTTCTCAAAAGGCAGAAAGCAAGCTTTCTGCAAATATCCTCAACCTCATTGCTAAGTCTTGTAAGACATGACCTAGGGAACAGGAGACAAAAAGGCCTTGGTTAAATCACCCCTCCGAAATAACTCTCAGGAATAAAACTAAGCAAAAATGATATGGTAACACATTTTTTTTTTATTTACCTTCTAACTATAATCTAACCCAATCAGTTTTGTAATGGAAATTTCTCACAGGATTTGAGCCCCTCCAAATACAAGCCCTTCCAAAAATAAACTCCTCAAAAAGGGCTTTTAAAAAATATAAGCCTTGGCACTTGTTTTCAGAATTAATTTTTACATTATTCAACCCCCATAATTATGGCAGTGACTTCTTAATACTGGCAGAATTTTTTTCAGTTCTTATCACTATGCAATCTCAGCTTTGGCAATGAACATCTGAAGTCCTTACCACTGGGCTGCACCTCCTCCTGTTCTTCTTTGTAGGTGTTTTTTACACACTTGTTACCCAATTTTGAAGAATGTTGGTGGGATGCTTTGTTGTTGGATTTTCTCATCTGCAATGGTTTGGGGATTCACTTTGGCTTGTACGTATGCAACAAGCTGGAGATGCGTAACTATCATTGGGAAAGTATCAAGTAAGTTTCATGTAATGAATGAGGTTGTGATGACTCAAAAAGAACTGTACAAGTTGAGCTCCAACCCCAGTGCTGAAAATAACAGTTGGTCATCAAACATTGTCCAACCTAATTTTGAAAAAATGTCCCGCCAATTAAATTTTCACAGTATGATTGGACATGATCACTGGTACATTTCACCATCACATCTTCAGTTATCTTCTTCGAGGTGTTGTCAGTCAATAAATTATGTACGGTGAAATTTGTAAGGTGTCCAACCAAAACAAAGATTTGAAAGGACATAATGTCCTGTAGATGAAAATCTTTTCCAGCCCTGAACTGTCAATTTGAGAAAATTGTCCCATATAGACAATGAAATAAAAAATAATTAGTATTGATTTGGCTTATCAGTGACCTGTTAATTTTGTTTTCCATGGTTATAATTAATTCCCCGGTGGGTGTCCAGTAAAAAACAATTTTTTTCTGCAATTTCTTTGTCAAGGGACATTCACACAACTACAGGAAAACTTCGTCGAGCAGTTCTTCAGTTTACACCAGCAAGGTTTGTTTGTTTTCTGTCATGAGTACTTCAGTGCATTGCTGTCTGGCTGTCTTAACTTTCCACTGAATGACTCCTTTTCTTGGCTGAATGACTATCCTTCAATTCTAATTCAGACAAATGGAAGGTGTAGTTTCTATTGAAATTATGGTTCCACATCAGTTGGGAAGTGAAATTACTAACTTCTAATAATACTAAGCTGAGGTTTGGAGTATCAGGGCTTGATCACTACCAAGGGACTTATGCTCAAAACATCAACTTCACAATATTCTTACACAGGAAATTTAACCTTGTCACCTTGAG
>BLFN01000057.1:1291158-1293658 GCA_014634225.1 Acropora yongei | reverse complement strand
CGATGAAAGATACCAAAGAAGGATATTTCATAGTGTAGACAAACTATAGATATCTTTGCAACTCTATTGTTGGGTAATACTTTTAGGGCACTTATGACGTCATATCGGTTACCACAGCAACACAAAAAGGCCCTCTAAATTTTAGTTGTTGAAAATTATCGGAAGTCTGTGACTTACTGCTTTTATTTCTTTGTTGGATATCTCCCTAATTTCTTTAACTTATTAGAGAGTATGACAAAAAGTTGTCTAGTAGAATTTAAGATACATCGAAAAATGGCATATTTTAGTTTACAGAAAATTGTACTAGATAAATTTACACGAAACTTTTTTATTTGAAGTGCCATCGTGAATGATACTTGCATGCAAAAAATCAAGATAGGTTACTGCGCAAATTTTTGAGATAGGGGTAATTTTTTTCCTCAGGTTTTATTTCTGTTTCGCGCGATTTTACGCCGTATTTTCACTTCCAGTGTGTTGCACACACTACTTTTGATAGAAATTTGATTCATTCTGCTGACGTGAGTTTCTTAGTGATGGTGTGTGTAGGTTACTCGCGCACGCAGCTAAAAACCCTTTCGAACCTCCTTAAGAATGGATTTGTTCCTCTGCTAATGCTGTAAAAGGTGATCATTGTTTGTTTGAATACCTAACATTAAATACAATGAACTACAAAAAAAATTAAATTCAAGATGGTAATAATTATTATTATCGTAAGAACATGGCACTCTCTCCTAAAATAGAGAACACAGGCTGAAGAAGACTTCATTTGAACACTTGGACTATGTATCATGTTGGCATGGACTAGATAGATGACAATGGCAAGTTTAAGCATGGGACCTTTTTGGAGCCAAGGATGGAAACCGGAAGTGAAACGTTTTCCTTTGAACTTGTCATCACTTTACCACATTTATTTTGTGAAGTATCTTTTCACAAGTAGAGTTGAGTAGTTTAAAAATTTGGGAAAGACCATTGTCCTAGTATGTGAAATGTTCACTTCTGATTTCACTCCATGTCTCAATAATGTTGCTTGCTTAAGCTCTCTGTTGATATAATTATTTCATTTATATCATTTTGCATAATAGGGCATCAGAAAACCAACATTCTTGGAAGAGATTCCTGCTGAGGACCCAAGCACCATAACCATGAATTACGTGAAAACAAATGGCCATCATATTTTTCAAGATCACAGTGATGGGCACAAACTCGGTACAGCAAATGGCAGTTATGATGTTGCAATGGTTAAAAATGTGTTTAGTCAAGATGGTGAAGAGAAAATGGTGGAGACCAAATCTGCACTAACAAATGATCACAAAGTTCCTAAAAGAAAATCAAGACGAAGTGAAGTAAGAAGAATTTCACAGTCTGGCAACTTTGAAATGACAACTCGTCTTAGGGCACGAAAATCCCAAGCTGCCCTTTAACTACTGATGGGCATTTCTTTGAGGTTCAGCTATAACAAAGACCAGGCTGGTTCTACACAGTAGTTAGGGCAGATGCTTTGCTTGTGATGCTTTATTCCTCTAGCATGGTCCTTCATTTGAATCACAAACTCTTCAACCCTAACAGTGGCTAATTTTTGGAAAGGTTTCTAGGTGTAATCTTTTCATCTGCTAATGGTTATAACATTGCAAGATTGTAACTTGAAATAATTCATCACATATGAATTGCAGGTAACTAATAACCCAAGTTATTATCCAGTCAGTAAGGACATATTTTACAGCCAGCAATATCAATCCCTTCTTATGAAACAATTGCAGCCATCAAGGGTAATAAATAATAGTTATTAATAAATTTCTTATCATTACCATTCTACAAAAATTCTATTGAATGAATCATGGAGATGTAGTTTAACCTTAACTGTGATTAACATTAATAATTATTATTAATAACAAGGTAATGAACACATTTGGAAGGTGTGTGGGCCTGTCTGTCTGAGAAGCTGTTGTTTGCTTTGTTTTTGTTTTAAGTGAATGTTAATGTTTGTAAAATCTTGCTGGTACATAATGAAGTTGAATTATTAATAGGGACACGTAAGTCTTGTAGATGTGATGGTTACTAAAGGGTGCGAGTAGGTTAGTCACATGTACTTGTTTCACAAATTCTAGCTCTCATGATCTCACACAAGATTATTGAGTTTTGAGTTGATATTTAACTGTTGCAAAAAGGTCAACAACACAGTGTGAAATAACAGAGTTTCTTGGAAATATATTACACAAATCATTATGGTTTCCAGATTGTATGTAGGTTGGTCAGGTATTACTCTTGCCTCTTACCATCTCATATAATCTTATTCAAGGCTTGAATTGTACAATTCAATAGGTTTACCAAGCGAACTGCAAACAATCATGTATCAGTAACCATAAAAGTCATTATTATTAAGGGTTCAATGTATTTATATTGTACTGAACAAGAACTATTTCAAAGTTGATGTTTTATTTACTTTATTGTCAGGAGGAAAATATTATAAAAGAACTGCATGGTGCTAAACCATTTGATAGGA
>BLFN01000057.1:1227534-1233670 GCA_014634225.1 Acropora yongei | reverse complement strand
TCAAGTCCTACTGTAAACTGTTTCCACAGACTTGTAGTCGGGACTCAGGACTTGTAGTCTTTCAAGGGTTACTACCCTCTTAGCCAAGAAGAGTTTACCTTGCAACTCTTTTTTGTAATCTTTGTTATTGTTATTATTATAGATTTTTTTTTTTGAAAAATTTTTTTTTTATTTTTGACTAGAGAAAAAAAAGCTAAATTTTTTAACCTTTTTTTTTTTAAACAGTCCAAACTTGAAAATTGAGCTTTCATGGACGTCAATCATATGTTTCCATGACAATAGTTCCCGCCGTGGTGCCTGGGAAGCGGGACAATTCTTATCAATGATGGCGTTTCAACGTCCATTTCAATGCTTTTTAGCTGATTTTGCGTACATTTCAAATACTCTTGAGGAAGATAGTCGGCCAGACATCCAAGTCCCTTTGTCACCCTAGTGGGGTTAACTTTGGGGTAGACCCTTGCAACTCTGATGTGAAATCCTGGGCACCATAACTGCATGCAAAATTGACCAAATTGGCTTTAGGCTTTCAAGAAAAAGTGGTTTTTATGAAAGGAAATGTGACTCCTCAGGGCTTAGGTTAATGTGCTATAATTTTCTGCCTCATTATCTCTAGTTTCGGGTTAGTTTTAAACTTGGACTTTACGCAGGATTTTTTTTTTGTTAACCCAAAGGATGGAAACATTGTTGTCAAGAATATTCAGTTTGAGGAGGGTCCTTTGGGTCACCGAGAACTTGCCATCAAGTGGAAGGAAATGATATGCTATCAAAGGATAGAGGTAACTTCATAATAAGAGTAATTATGGTTCAGTGATTCATAGTGCAGTTTTTCAGTTAGTAATAGTGCTTGCAACTTCGTGCTAATTTAAAGTGACAGTTTTCATTAGTGAAACCAACCAGCCGTTGTGTCTAAGTTAACGAGATTGTTTTTTGACATATACGGTAGTTAGTGCACATGAATTTGATATCATGTATTTTTTTGCCATGTGTTTTTTGCAGTTTTTCTTTTCAATCTTTAGTTGCTGTAGCATATTTGTTGCTTTTTTGTTCAGTGAATAATATGGTTGTGGTTTCATTGTGCTTGCTAGGTTATTTCAGGACCACCAGCGAAGCTCAAGATTCTTGATTTGGATCACTCTGAGGTGAGAAAAGCACTTTTTGTTTATAGTTTTGATGAACTAAAAGTTACAGCTACAATAAAAAAAAAAAATACAAATCATTGGCACTGAACATTGCAACTACAGTGCAGAATACGTTTGTTCTGAAAAAATGAATGCAAACATTGAAATAATTCTGGGAAAATGATTATTTACAAAACTGGAATGTTAAAAAAGTCTTGAGTTTTCACGTGACCTTTCGGCGGCCATGTTGGTATACAGAGCAAAATTTGAGCGACGTTTTGCCATTGTCTTGTACACCAACATGGCTCATTACGTGAATGAAAAGCAAGAATATCTATGGGCTGATTTGCTCATTCACCACAAACAAATTTACTAGTTTTTGATTGTAAATATTTAGTTTTACTCATTGTCGAAGCCAGTAATCTTGAAATTGCATGGACTACTAATTTTGTTGAAGTCAGGTAATTGTTGGAATGCTTTTCTTCGCTAAGAAATCACGTATGTTAATGCGGCAAACGCACACTATAATGTCATCAGAAAATCGCCCGGAAGATTGAGTGGTTCAGTTCGGAAGGTGAACTAGCTTTCACTCACTGAGGCATTCACCGATTACCTTTCTTCCTAAATGTCTTTTTTTCGTTGTTTTTTTTTTTCTTCTATTTAACAGCCAGTTTCAGTGTTTAATGACACCCAAATGCCACACCCTCTCACGGTTCAACTTTGTGACAAGCTGGGAAACCATTCCGATGAGGCAAACATCAAAGTTGTGCTGAACTGCGATAGAGGACTGAAGGTTTGTAAATGCACAAATAGATCACTTTCCAGTCCACTCCAGTCTCACCTTCAAAATGAATTCATGTGTGAAAAACGTGATAGTAGTCACATCTTTCTTGTGCGTTTAAGATCATTTCGTTCCAAAAACAAAGAGTTATTTCGCTTCTTAGGTAGATAAAAGAACTAGTCTTTTTAAACAAATTTCTGGTGCGGAGCGAAAGAAGTTCTTATACTTGGAACGAAACGACCAGATCCTTCCTGTGTGATGCTATAGACAATGTTCTCATCAATGACGAAGGGCTGACAATCTAATTTTTTTTTAATAGTGGTGATATTTGCATGTTTCACTTCCCTAACGACACTAGAAGCTTTTTTTCCACCAATGTTGCCCAGAATTCGATTTACGTGGCTGAACTTCATACGAGAGCTAATGTGTTATCATTTCCCTTTTCTGCCCCAAGAGATTTTTCTCCATTTCCTCAGGCATTTTCTTTGCTCAAAGAACGGAACATGCCCAAGTCAATTCGACACAAAGAGCCACACTGCATTATCATTGCCAAAATTATCGTTGGCAAAACGCCGTTAACCCTAGCAGGAGATAACTGCAGCTGCATTCTGTTCGCCAATTTGCATCTGGAAAACTGCAATATTTCATTGCAATATTTTGTCCCTTTCCTCTTTTATTTGTTCTTTGAATAGTTGACTCCAACCCCTGCTCAGCAGAAGACAGATAATAAGGGTCAAGCCACATTTGGCCATCTCACCGTTAGCGCAGCCAAGTAAGTGATATACTCTGTTCAGTTCAGTGATATCCAGGGCCTTGCCAAATCATTTGCCCCTGTCTTGTTTCAGGATTGTATCATCTTCAACCTCTTGATTGTCAAATGCTCTCGTGAATTTTTTTTGGTGTGTGTGTGTGTGTGTGTGTGTGTGTGTGTGTTTGGTTGTCTTATTTTCATCATATTCATGCCTCCCTGAATCTACCTTTTTTACCTTTACAAAAAATTATTTATTCTAGCTCCTAGCTCTATTGGCTTTTTAGTTATTTTCCAGGGGGCATTGTACCTTTCTTAAGTCTATTTTTAATTTCATGTATCTCTATTAACGTGTGGTACAAATAAACTATTTGTTGTTGTTGATGATGTTCACCAACAGTTTGTAGCATCCCATTTACCTTGACTGTGTTAGACTCAGTGAGAATTTAGATCTGGACTAAGGCTAGGATGATTATAGTTTCTCTTTGGAGTAGTAACAAATTGGTTTTGTTTTTTTCTGTATGCAGAGGGATGTATGGAATCAGAATAAAGGCTTTACTTGGGAGAATATCTTTAGATGCTCCTACTGTTAACGTCAGGTGAGTGTAACATCTGATTTCCTATCCAGTACTCTTGACTCTGACATGCAATGAAACTAAAAGTGACAACATGTCACAGTCCAACCTCGTTTCCAGGCCCTTCTCTTTCGACCATGGGAACGAGGTAAGATGAGCCCGAAAATATCGATTTCTGATTCGGTGCTTCGATTTGATTTCAGAGTGGATCCTGATCCATCCAAAGCTGTGAATCTTTGTGTAACATTCGACTCCAAGGCACCTTGTGTGGTCGGCGAGTTATTGCCAGGTAAGAGAAGTCGAGATGCGAAGTCATTGGCTTGGTTCAGGTGGTTGACCTTCGGAAATCCTCGGAAACTATTCGGGACCAGACGAAGAAATCTCGGGCAGAATTCCTACTGGCGAAAATTTACAAAAAGGGCCCTTTCAACAAGTGCAACTAGGTTCGAAAAGGTCGTAAAATCGATGCTCAACTATCTGAGCCGCTCAGCAAGGTCGCTTGACATTATCTTGTCTCCATTGCTTCTTTCTGCAGCCTTGTCAGCGCATGTGCTTGGAGAGGATGATGCTGTCATGAAACCGTCAAGTTCAAGAGACATAGTTCTGAAGATCTGGCACTCAAAAGACGGACCAGTATCGGACAAACCTCCTGCCAGGGTAGCTATCCTAAAAGCACTGAAATAAGTCACTATTTGTGGAGATAGGAAAGCGTGTTTTCGTTGGCTGGCTATTTCTTCCAGGGGCTGCCTCTTTTGCTAGGCAATATCGCAGTAGACTAGCACCTCTAAGGGTGTTAACAGGCACCGGCCACACCGACAGATCAAGGCAAATAGACCAAGGGGAGTGGGGTAGAGAGAGAGGGTTGAAGCGAAATTAAACAAATTGTGTTGTCATGATAACCCGGTCACCTTCCGTGCGACCTTGATTGGCCTTACATTTGATTGGCTACCTGTGAGTTTCCTTGATTATCGGCCAATCAGGTTGCTTGATTTGTCGCCTCTTTTTCTCGGCATTTATTCTTCTTTCCCGCATTTTGTCACCTGAGAACTGCTCTTAACCGGTTGTAATGGATAGGGTTTTCATCTTCGTTATTATGTGCCGCAAAACAATGCCAGCAGCATTGAGCAGGGTTGTTGCAAAACCCAACATTTGATTTGATTTGTTGATTCAGTTTGATCTGTAGTCTCCTCAATTAGTAAAGCCACTGTGCTCGGCAAAATCCATTGAGTCTTAAAATAATATTATTATATTTCACTTCGAGTTCTTGTATTTGTCCACTGTCCGCTGATTGCATCTTGTTGTTATTTTTATGAAGGCCACAACCTTGTATCCGTCAAAGTCAAAATCAACTGATAAAGATGGAGAGTTCTACTTTAGGTAAGCATCAGTGAAGATAAAACCATGAGATGATCATACGAATCCATCCCATGTTCCAATAAACAGATCAGAGACACATGAAACAAAATCGTCTCAAGTCTATTGACAGCTTGTCATGAGGAAAAGCAAGAGTGCACTAGTCCTGTATAATGTCTTCTGGGGTACAAAGACTAGATACCCAAAGCGATAGTGAAAGAAGAGATACACAGAAACCACGATTTAGGCTGAAACAGAACAGAAGCCGTTGCAGTTCTCATATTGATAAGTTGGGATAGCTACTTATCCTAGTGATAACACTGTGCCAACCTTGCTCCCCAATGTTGATGACCACTGTTCATTTTTTCTTGCCCGTAGGGACCTCAAGGTACCTGACTTAGCAGGGGACTATTGCATGGTGGTGCAGTTTGGATCCGAAGGTCAAGTCACTCTATCAAGTAAACCGGTGAGAGCGAAACGGTTGTTATTTTTGCCCTGCAGTATTAAACAAACAGCCTATTCCTCCTAAAAATACCTAATTCTAGATTTTACTCTTACCAGTGGCCTCCTCTCTCTGGATTTGTTGAGTTTATTTGAATAGTCCATGTCTTCTGTCGCGCAACGTTTCCAAAGTAATGCCTTAGCATTTGTCGCAGATCACATTCACAGCCAAAGCTGGGCGTCCTGTGAAGCTTGAACCTGAATCGATTCCCGCCACGCCCACAGTGTCCAACACGCAAAGGAACAACAGCAGGCTGTTGGTGAAGACGCTCAAGCTGCAACTCAAGGTACCTGCCTAAGCCTCTTGACCCTCGCGTGTTTTCTCCTTCGCACGCTCTGTAGTTGCTCTTTAGTAGTTGTTGCTAGAAACTGCTGTTCGACTGCTTCATCACCTTCTAAAATGTCTAAAATAACTTCAAAATCGTCTCCCCATAGCAAGAGATCTACTACTACTACTTAGTACTACTTACACTACTGCTACTTAGTACTACTTACACTACTACTATTTAGTACTACTTACACTACTACTACTTAGTGCTATACTGTCTATTACTACATACTGTCGCTGCTCTTCTTTCGACCCTCAATCGACAACTGATTTGTTTGCTGGGATCGGAATTCAGCTGTGAACTCGCACTTTTTTTCTTGTAGGATAAGTTTGATAATCTAACTGGCGAAAACTTAAAAGGGAAAGTAGTCATCACCGTGAACTCGTCCTCAGAAGGAATCGATGAAATTCCCGCACTGGCCGGCAATGTGTACTCCACTGAGGTCCCCCTTGTGAAGGGCGTGGCCACTGTACAAAACCTCCTCATACAAGAGAATACCGCAGGAAAAGATGGACAGGAATATCTACTGAACTTCAGCGCTCAGATTCCTGCCAATGCATCGCCCCATCCGATTCCTCCATTCACCCTAGCTTTCCTCTTCTACAATGGTGAGATGGGTCTCTTGCTTTTAGAACAAGATTCTTGATATCGAGTTTCTTCGACTTGCTCTCCCGCAAGTCTTGAAATTTGGCGATATACTTATTACAAGATGAAGTCATGAATACATGAAA
>BLFN01000057.1:1169136-1174136 GCA_014634225.1 Acropora yongei | reverse complement strand
TCAAACAACAATAATTTTTCAAGTTTGTGGGGAGAAAAATCCTTTCATTCCAAAATATCCTTAAAATTGACTGATCCTGGTATGAATTTAATCCCAGTATAGCTAGGGTAAATTTGAAAGTAATATTGAGAAAACCATTGAGACCATGACAGCAAAGCTAAAGTTGATTTGTGTCCTTTCAGGGATATTACTTGATGAACTGTCTAAGTATCTGATCTTTCTTCAAATATTTAATAGGAGAGGAAGGTCAAAATCACAAAGAGAAAAGTTGGAGGGCTTGGCATGAGTATCAAGGTGAGCACTCAAGGATTTTAAAATTTAAAAAGGGTCAAAATCAGTAAGAGTTTTTTTTTTAAAAAAAATTTCAAAATAAAAACAACACATGATTAGAAAATATAAAGTTTCAACAGTCACTTGCCTTGATCATTCTCAAGTGTATTTAAAAATATATAACTGTAGGTGATGTTTTCTTTTAACTATAAAAAAATTGGAATAAAACATTTCTTAAAATCATCTTAAGATTAAAAGAAATTTCTAAAAATTGACTCTTGTTTAATATTTTTAATCATTCTTTTTCTTTTCATGTTACAATTTTTGAAACATTAGTGAAAATTAATGAAACAATACCAATAAATTAGTTAATGAAACAATACCAATCAGGTATTGTTTGATGTTTACTTTGAGATGAAAATCAAATGCAAAAATTTGCAAGATCGGTTTTGCATTCTGAATGTATTAATAGTTATTATTTTTTTGGTTTCTTTAAATGAAACTCTTGACCTATAGTTTTTGTCATTGTTATGTAGGCTTGGCAGCCTAGATTAAATGGGCAAATTTTAATCCTTGGCACTTGATTGTTTCCTAGGGAGGACGTGAAAGCAATCTTCCAATAGCGATTTCAAGAATATACAAGGAACAAGCTGGTATAAACAAATGAGAAATCCATTTTTTCTCCTTTAGTCGCTTCTCATCTTTTTGGCAGTAAATTGTTTGATGTGGTTGTGAAAACAGTTGTCTTCCACCATTGTTTCAGGTGGCTGATTAATGAACCATTTTAATTTGAGAGTGGAGTTTATGCTAGTTGTCAGTTCTGATCCCAGAGCTTCCCCTATCTGGTCTCACGGGTTTTATCCACTCATGAAAATATATAGATACATTATTGGATTTGATGTGTTCTTCAAAAAAATTGTATTCATCCCAATGCAGACATGCCAATTTTCATTTAATTTTTCAGCACATGAAACAGGCCAGCTTCATGAAGGGGACATCATACTTGAGGTAGTTATTTTCAATATGAATTGCAATAATTATTTAACCGCTGTGCTTTGACCCAATGGAATAAATTTTGGCTGAACGATTATCACAATTTGTGAGCAGTATAACCAGTGTGAGTGAGAAAAAATCCAGCTTGAATGGGACATAGCATTGCCAATAATTTTTTATTATTAAAGTGATTATTTTTGTGTGTTGCACTAGTCTTCCACTGAGTTACCAGACACAAGTGAATTTTGAAATAATTGTGTTGGCATGCATTGCTAAGCCCCAACCCTTAACAAACCTCACTAAAGGCATAAGTTTACCTTTTTGGTAGTCAGTAGTTTTCAAGCCACTATTACTTGTGATAATCAGAGATTAGAAAAGTGCAAGTGCATTTGATGTGTTTTGTTGCTTTATAGCTGGTATTTCCTTGTTTTTTGGCTTTGCCACCTACTACAGACATACCATGCTCCTTTTGAAATTCACAATAAAGCAGCGTGAGATGGTCTAAATTCATATTGTCTGGCATCAGATTGATACTAGCATGAGATCAAGGCTCCAAGATGGCAGCCAAACCCTGAAGTGACCTAGCATCTGTGATCAATAGCCATCGGGACATCGTAAAACCATTAGCATTTTTATCAAGGGCTAATTGGGTGGTTCAGTATTAATAATATTTAGTAACAGCATTGCTAAATAGTGGTTGAGTGCCCCAGACATCCAGGAGCTTGCACTATATTGGCAGCCAGCTCCTACATAGATAAAACTGCTCCCATGGCTGGCAAATCCTGGCAACCCTGGGCCACGAGCCCCGTCACAGAAGGGAAGAAGGGCACCCGTCTTACTGATATGAGCGAAAATATTTGATGAATTATAAGTCTGAATATTGATTTGGAGTATATTTTTCCAAGGTCAATGGTCGGGATATAAGAAGAGCTACTCATGATGAAGCAGTAAGTGACTTTTATGCCCAATTGCTTTGTTTTGCACTGAAACAAGAACATCACAGGATCCCATCTGTCATGTTAATTGGCATTTTGGCAGTGTTTTGCGCCCTTTGGGGCTTGAGTCCTCTGCACGCGGTTATAGCATGTGATTTGTTGTTAATATAGGATGGTTCTTAGTTAACAGTGTTGTTTAGCATGTAGTTAGTTTGTCCTTTGCATCGCAGCCTTCTGATTTTTTTATCATGAAGTAGCTAGGTTTAATAGACTCATCTTGTGCAGTAAACTGTTGAAACAGTTGTGAGACTGTCTTGGTTGCCTCATTGAGGACTGTTCCTTGTGGTGCAGAGATGCTGTTGTTAATGATGCATTTGTCACCTTGTTTGACAGGTTGCAGCTTTAAAGAAAGGCGGTCCTGAGGTTGAATTGAAAGTGGTTCATAATTCGCATGGCCCAGCTATAGGTATGCCTTGATAGGAACAAAATTGTGGTTATAGATGCATATGAATATTTTTGTAATTTAAAAAGGCATTTTATTAATTTTGTGTGCTTCATGATGATAAAATAATATAACAAAAACCTTTTTAACAATAATGGTTTAAATCAGATATTATAGTTTGATGCAACTCTGACTTAAAATGAATGCAACTTAAAAAGTTATGATTGAAGAACAGACTAAGGGTCATGAATTTAAGTTGCATTCAACTTATGCCAGCTAGTTGCATGAGTAGGATCAAACTATATATGATTTTCCACCTGGCTGTGGCATGAACTGTGATCTATCATAATGGTTTTCTGTTTCAACTTGTTATGTAGACAATTCAGAGCTCACTGGTGGGGATGCTTCAGAAGTTAGTCTGTCGAGTGTATCAAAACAGGGTAAGGAGGTCTAC
Organism: Acropora yongei; assembly: GCA_014634225.1. Taxonomy (NCBI): domain Eukaryota; kingdom Metazoa; phylum Cnidaria; class Anthozoa; order Scleractinia; family Acroporidae; genus Acropora; species Acropora yongei. The sequence goes on along the minus strand of BLFN01000057.1, from coordinate 1,171,042 downwards.
AGTATATATTGCCAAATTTGTTATACACTCGTGAGATTGAGTTTTTATTGATGATTTTGCTTCTTTTTTGTTTGCAGCAAATGGAATAGTCCGAAGCATAGAAGAATCCTCAAGTGATGCAGAACTTAAAGAAAGCAGCAGCCAAAAGGTATATGCTGTCACAGTTATATTGAAAACTGACTCTAACCCTTTGAAAACCTTTAAGCCACAACTCATAAAGAATTAGCAGATGACATGACATTTGTCCTTCTCTGTCTCTTTTTTCAGTCATCTGAAGTCGGAGAAACGGATTCTAATTCATCTCTTCATAGCTGGACGGACAATATAGTTCTTCCCTTAACATTTGCATCGATATCTAGATACAAGACAGGAGAGGACTCTCTTAGGTGCGGAAATCATTATTTTCCTTAACACTTCCACTCGGTAGATGGAATGCTGCCACATAATAGTTCTCAATGCTCGATCTAGCTGTCACGTGTTTCAACAAAATTGTCTTGAATGCTACGCATGCTTTGTGATGTTAATAAATCTGGGCATAAATCTCATTTTGTACTTTTTTTGATATAACTATAAACTGCCAAACAGGTGGCAAACATTTTCAATGAGGAGTTTCTAAGCTCATAAATTGGTTTGAAATTCTGTTCACCTAGAGCAGTGGTACTCTGTTGATATCTGACATTATCTATTTAAACTGATGCAGGAGCAATGCATTTGAAGTTAGCTCAATGGATGGGGGAGCATCTGTAGTACTTTACAGTGAGAACAAAGCTGAATTGTTATCTTGGTATTCTGCTATCAAGGATCGAGTGGTAACGCTACTGGAGCAATCAGTGAGTCAAACTACACTAGCTATTCAGTTTTTTCTTATTTCCTCTAACCTGGCTGAATTATTTGGTAATATTTCATTTGACAAGGTCCTTCTTTTTTTAAGCAAAAATCCTCTTCTTAAATCTTACATTTTGACACACTTTCCTTTTGTTGTTGTTTCCCTTTAATAACTTGTGAATTTATCCTTTCTTGTTAATTGCAGATAAATCTGTCTAATTCATCATTTCCACCATCTGAGCAGGTCAGTCCTTGTGTCTTTGATTTCTTGCTTTTTTTTTTCATGTCTTTGCATGCAATTTCGAGAGTTCTACCCGACTCAGTTGTACCATTAATTTTAGCAATGGTGAAATTTACAATATGAGGTTTCAAACAAGTTAATAAGAGTTAAATTCACTACTAATGTAAAAGAATTTCAAAGCTGATGACCCTTTGTCATTGGCTCTGAGGAAGGCCTGATGCTCAAACCTTTGCTTTGTAACCATTTTTTGTGGCTGTTATTTCACATTTTTCATTTTGCATGATACCAAATTTTTTGTGTTTGAAGTACAATATGGCATCACAGGTTCTTTGGAAACTAAAGCTTTCTGCATTTGAAATGAAATTGATATAAATTTTTATCAGAACTTGCATTACAACTACAGACATTGCTGTCAGGAAAAGGTTTATTACATGTATTACATGTATCTTACAACAAAGCAAACATTAAAAGCAATAGAACTATATTGTTTTCCCAGGTGTTGCACATGAGCTGGGTGTGGGAGAGAACAAAGTCCACTAGCCACTGGAATGTTTGGAAAAGGAAGTTTCTCACTGTCAAAGGTTCTGAGCTACAGATATTTGAAATGCCTCCTGTAAGTATGTTTATTATTGTCAAAGTGTTATCTGAAGAAGACTTCTTGTGTGAAGTTCAAAATTTAATGATGGGGTTCACAGAAATTGATGACATCATGAGACTAACAATAATACTTTTTAATGTTATTGTATTCACCACAATGATTAAACATTGGTACAATAATGAACAATAGCTGCCCTGAACTAACTGTCAGGTGACTCACAGTTGACCAACAATCTACAGGCA
>BLFN01000057.1:1133824-1136324 GCA_014634225.1 Acropora yongei | reverse complement strand
CTGGGATAATTGTTTCCCTGGTTTCTCTGGCATAATTTAATGAGATTGGCAAACTGTCCTCTTACCAAAAATTTTTTGGTTTTATCAAACTAGTTGATAAAGGTTGAATTACCACCGTGAAAGGTTTAGAAAGCTGATGTTTCGAGCTTTAGCCCTTCATCAGAGCGAATTAGAATTGTTTTCATCTCCCACTGATGCAGCACCACAGTTTGTTTAGAAACTAGAAATCCATGTCCTTTTACTACTTTGGTATGGCCAATAAACTGTACAACAAATTCGCACTTAAACACTGAAGAAGACTTCCAAAGGTTGTCAAGCCGCTGATTACAAGATACCGGTAGACACTGCTATAAACTCACCTGTATGGTGTTTGATAAGATTCCTTTTCAAGGAAATACATGAGCAAAAAATCTTTGTTGATCAGAGTACTGTAAAAGAGATTTATGTTTAGACTAGTTTAAGTTTAGAGGATCAGTGGGCACAGGCACTCCATAATCAATATTATTTAAGATTGAGTGGTGTGCTATAAAGGTACAAACTTTCATGGCATATTTGTTGTTTTTGTCATTGTTGTCCATGCAAGTTTCCTCATGTTGTTTCTGTGTGCATGATTATTATCACCAGACTTACAGCCATGGCTGGAGTTGTCCTGATGCAAGCTTGGCTGGCATGGAACTTCATCTGCTATCAGATTAGAGTTTGGCGTGAGAACTCCATCACTGATACTGCCAGATTGCCTAAGCAGAGGGAAAACAAGAAGAAGCACAAGAAGGAAGACAGTGAAGAGGCCGAAGAGTCGGAGAAAGCTAATGGCTCACCAAGAGCTGGTAATAAAGCCAAAAAAGCATGATGGATTGTTGATAGAAAACATCCACTTTTTTTCTAGAAGATGCATGTCAGGGTTTTTTCTCGTGCATGGACACGTCTTTAAGCAAGTCATTTCTTTCTTTGATCATCACTAAATTGATCTTAGAATGACAGAACATGTTATCCTTTCCTTCAAAAGAACCCTGGATCGTTAGAGCCTCGTCTCTGTGTATAAGGTGGGAAGCATGGCTCTGTTAACAGCATGTGACAATCTTAATTGAACCTTAAGACTTGTGAAACTAGGCAACAAAATAATTATTATGGCATGGTGATTGACATTTTGATTTCATTTATGATTTGAACATTACCAGTAACAATTCGATGCTAAAATGAAAACACCTCTCTTTTTTGCACTGAGACTCCTTTCCTCTCTTATTGATTTTGTCATGATTCAAATTACCTGTAGAACAAGTGAAAATTAAGTAATACTGTCGTTTGAAGATTAATATTGGATCATTTGCAAGAGTTAGGGATTTCAATGGAAATAAAGATGTGCCTCAAGAGAGTACACAACTTGAATAAAATTATTCTCTTCTTCTACAGAGTGTTTGAATTACTGTAATAAATTATCGTAGGTGACTGAGTTATGATGATAATCTGCACTTTTGTCGCAAAGCAGGAGAGGTGACCTTGTGCCAGTGAAGGTTGTCATTTCCTGGCTAAGGTGACCCCCAATTCCTTATATCACAACTCACTGACAGCAGTAGACCATTAGTTGTTTAGTTTCCTGGCCTTGGAATGAAAACAAGGTTAACCTTGTTTAGATAGAAAACTCCCTGATTTTCTTATGTAAATGGTACCAATTAGCATGAAAATAGCATCATTAAGGTAAGAAAAGTAGGGAGGTTTCTATCAAAACAGGGTCAGCTCCAGTTTCACTCAAAGCACAGGCAACTAAGCAAGCAACCGTGAAATGGTCTGTTATTAGGAAGTACATGCAGCTTATACAATCTCTCAGATGTCTTCAACCAACTTCAGTGCAACACAGTAGTATTCTCTTGCATTTGGAATCAACAATCCAAGCATCTAGAGCTATTCATTTTGTCATAGGTGACATAAAGCTGTAGGTTTCCAACAAAATTCAGCCTATTTCTCACAACCACATTACTGATACTCTGGACAAGGGGCTGGTCACAGCCAATTTCAAGTTTTTATTATATCATGTTTTAAAGAAGGCTGAACTAATTCAATCCATTGATGTAACTGGACAATCTTCTTTGATCTCCTGGGCCCAGTGGTCCAAAGGATGGTTACAGCTATCCCATGCATAAATACTACCAGAACCTATTGAGTTTTCCAATGGTAGCAATAACTACCCTTTGAACAACAACTGGGGCATGCAATGCAATCCTATTCACATTCCCTCGAGTTTGTTTCTGGGTTCATCCCTCACTCAATCACAAAATCAGCTAGGAATGCAATAGCATTCCTGGAAAGAGGCTTGCCAGGAAGAAGAATTGTTTGCCTCAACTTAACAGATAAAAGCAATCATATCAACAAGACTAAATGCTTGGCCAACAATGTAAGTTTTATTTTATGCTCGACATGACAGATTTTTTTTTCTTTTGCACCAAAATGCAGTCTCACTCACTGCAAGAGATTGAGAAAGTAAGTAACTAAAGATGCAAATTTG
>BLFN01000057.1:1103824-1106324 GCA_014634225.1 Acropora yongei | reverse complement strand
GAATACAGGTGCTTTAAAAGACCAGTTTTGAAATAATTTCCGATACGCAAAGGAATAATTATCGGCCTTGAAACAAATATTTGTATTGTTATGTGTGTTTTAGCAAAAGTTTTATTTATACAGAGTTCAATGCTCTCAACTTCGAAAGACTTAGGGAAATGCGCAAAACAGGACGTTGTCCAGAAGGAGAGATGATCAAAGATGAAAAAAAGGCACGTGTATTTCCTTAACACGCATAGGTGCAGGTATTGTTCTGGAAGACAAACAGGTTATTAATAGTCGAAATTTGCATGCATTACTTTTTGCGGACACTTCGACGATACGATTCTGTAATTTCGTTGTAAGGACGAACGATATGTTCCGAAGATATGTTTCGAAGACTTATTAACTAGTCTGCTTTCGTCTGTTCTTTTCGCGGCCGAGCTACGCTTCGTTTAGGCGGGAAGATTCAAGTTTTCGTCGAGACAAGTAAAATTTGTTTCTTCTTAAATGTGATTTTTATCGCGCGTCGAATTATATCCTCAGTTTCAATTAAGCGGCCTGTTCTCGCAACATGCGCGACAGATTTTATTATTTTTTCTCTATAAGTGAAGCTAAAAGATCTAGGTTTTTCAGCATGTAAGAATTTTCCGTGGCAGTTGTGTATCTCCGAGCAAGACTACCAAAGAGTTTAAAGGCGTTGTTGGTGAGGTGTGCATATTAGGGAACTTACGCAACAGGACGGCTGGAACCCTCAGGAAGGCAGAATGACGAAAAGATGTCGCGTAAGATTGGGAATGCCCAGTTTCGCGGCACATTTTTTCGTCATTCAGCCGTCCTGAGTCTTCCAGCTCTCCTGCTGCGTAAGCTTCCTAATAACGGATACCGAACGATAGCAAACTGTAAAGGAAAGTTAGCTATTAGGGCACCGCGTATCACAAGCTTCATACGACTTCTTCAGTGTAAAACCAAATTTGATAATAAAATGCAGTTTTAAGGAATAACGATTTTTGACTCCAGCACTGCCGAACTCCGGCATTGGGCCGGGGTCTTGTCGACTGAATTTAGCTGTTACTTTCGGACAAAATGTAATTTTTTTAAAAGTAATGTTTCTTTAATTGGCTTTTATAAGATGCATTTTGCCATGATCGAGAAGAATATTTCAAAGAAAAGGGAGTATTCCGGAAACAGGGCAACCTGTTCAAAATTAGGGCCCCGAATTTGACCTACGCTTTCCATAATTAAAAAGAAATCAAAGCGCTTCAGACAGTGAAACTTCACGCCCTACTTACCAGCAGTGGAACATTGTGGCGAAATTTCAGGTTCGACGTGAAAGAAATACCTGTCATGAAATTAGCCTAGCGTTTATCCATTCTTGGCGGCCAAACTGCGTAGTCGTTCTTACCAAGAACTTGGAAATATCCAGGTAAAAACTGTCCCTTTAAAGAGCCTCGTGCCACCATTTTTTAAGTCAGAGAGCACTCTCTTGTTTTTACTTAAGTCAACCAACCGCGAACCTATTCACGCCTCTGTTTCAAGAGCACACCGATTTCAAGAACATGGAAATACACAAGCAAAATACAGTGTACAGAGAGTGGCTAAAAATAACTTCCTCTTTGGACAATTTTACCCAATTTTTACCCTAACAATTTTGCCGAATTCGAATGAAACATGACGGTGAGGCCGAAAACGCGGCGAGTTGGACATCATGCTTTCATCCCGATTTGCTCTTTGGAAAAGCAATTGCTTTAAATAGGCGCAATTAGAGTCCATTTTTACCTTACCTTTAGTAATGACAAGTTCAACATAGATTCGGAAAATTATTGCTGTATGGAAGACCTCCTGGTAGCAGTTGTCACCCTCACGCCTCAAGTGAAAGGACTAACCGGGAATAAGTGATCTCCTCAATTTAAGGCCCCTTCTAGACACGTGATTTCTTTTGTTCTTTTTTTAGCTGAAGGTTATTGTCAACTACGGCACCAAGTTGACCATATACTTGACTGTCCATAATTGTTATGGTGTTATCTTGTCCAACCAGGCTGATAGTCAGCAGGCTTTCGTTCGTTCGGTAGAGACCAAGAAGGGCTATCGCGTTGTGGTATGAGATGCGCGCTAAGTCCCGTTTCGAATCTTTCTGGAAAATTCGCTCTGGCGTGTGGGGCTTGCGCGATCAGCCATGACATATGGTAATTTTATGAAAACGATTAACCCCCTTTGTTAAAATGCAGTTGGCGTAACTGAGGTCCTTGCTTAATGCTTGTTATTAACTGTGGTAATAATAAGTGGTAAAAGCGCGGGAAAATTCCTTTGTTCTTGTGATTTACGGTGCATCAAAGTAACAATTTCTACGCTACCTTGCATGCGTAACATAATTATACGCTTTGTGAGTGCAATATTTTACTTTTGATTTTATCGGTTATTTGTTACGAATTTAAGTTTCAAGATAGGCGAGTTGTTGTACGCGACCTCGTTTTACCGTTTTGCAGATCGTCAGTTTCACCTTTTCGTCTCGTATTTTGTG
>BLFN01000057.1:1000118-1002618 GCA_014634225.1 Acropora yongei | reverse complement strand
GGCTTATAAAACCTTTTTCTGATGAGTTTTAAAGTTGAGAACTTTTACTTTACTGTCTTGCAGGAAAATTGGAGTGATGCCTCAATAGCAAGATTCAAACAGCTCTGTGAGGTGGATATGCTAACAATGAAAGCAGTTAGAACTAAAGGTACTTGTTGATTGTGGGTATACAAACATAATAAGCTCAAAGTTGTAATAGCAACCAAAATGAAAGTGGTTCTGATGTTGTAGACAGGTGTGAATGAAGACAGCTGAGGATAACAACGGAAATGAACAAATTGGGCGCAAGAACCTTAAGCACAGCAAAGCTGACAGACTGGCAAAAACACAATGCAATATTATTGTCCTCCCGTTAAAACATCTTAAAGTGATCAACATCTTGATAAATACCTTCTCCAAAAAAATAAATTGCTGTTTGACATTACAAGCAACAATTACCAAGTAATTCTACAAATAAATTAATAATTTTAATCTGTAGCTCTACATGATCAGGAACATGTCTGAAGTAGGCACACTTAATGAAATTCTTCAGTTGGCCCAACGCATTACATGTTCAGAAAATCATCCAAACTTCCCGAGCAAATCAATATTTTGGATGTCTACAAAATTAGTGTACAGCTGTTCATTGATATGTGTAGATATTACCACTCGCTAGGTTAACAAAGGAAATATTCAGAAAGCAAAGTATATAATATATATGTATATATATCGTTTCTGTTCCAGATCATCACTTGTTTGTTGAACTCAAGGATCCAAAAGGAAATGATCTTAGAACTGTGTTGCAATGCGAGGGTCTTGCCAAGCGAGAATCTGACGACTCGTCAAGTACCAGTTCATCAAGTGGGAGTTCCTCTTCTAAATCCTCGTCCCTGACAAACTCATCTTCAACAGATTCATTTTCGTCTGTCACTACCACAGCATCGTCGTCCTCGTCATCTCAAGGACAAGCAAGTCCTGTGCGCGCTTTCAGTAGCACCAGGTATTACCTGATCGTTGGCTAGCTTGATCCCCCCTCTATAGGTTATTTATTATTCGTTATTTTTATTGCTTTTATTTTTGCAGAGGTGAGAGAGAAGCAAAAGAACCTGAAACAAAGTCATCAAGTGCTCCACGGCCTTTCCTAAGAGTCAACAGGTTATTTTCTAAGGAAGAAGAAGTTCAGAAAATACCTGGTTAGTGTATGTGGTAGTTGTCATGCTGAAAAACGGAGGGTTGTCCAATACTCCGACATAATGAGATTCCTGAGTCTTTGTAATGGACATCACAAAGTGTCCCCTAGCCCTAATCCTTAACAAAATAGTAACCGTTTTGGGTTAGAAGTAGTAGGGACAGATGATCAGTGATAGGGACAGGCAATCACTGTTAAGGACAGATGATCAGTGCCAGGGACAGACAATCAGTAGTAGGGACAGATGATCAGTGATAGGGACAGACAATCACTGTTAAGGACAGATGATCAGTGCCAGGGACAGACAATCAGTAGTAGGGACAGATGATCAGTGATAGGGACAGGCAATCACTGTTAAGGACAGAGGATCAGCGATAGGGACCTACAATCACTGTTAGGGACAGAAGATCACTGTTAGGGACAGTTGATCGTTAGTAGGGACTTGCAATGAAGTATAGAGTGTTAAACGCTCAGGACATTCTATGGGGTCATACATGAACTCCTGACCCAGTTTTGCGATGCATGAAGAACGAGACACTTTGTGACACTTTGTGATGTCCATTGTGAAGTACCATGAATCTCATTATGTCGCAGTATTGGACAGGTATGGAAAAACGGGAACACCAATTTGCCACTAAATGGAAGGAAAATAAAATTTGAATAAAGGATGTTTTATAGAATGAAAGGTTTATTTCCACTCTGACAAAGGGCCAGGACTTCAAACATCAGCTCTGTAACCTCTTGATGGTGGAAATTGAGTGTGTTTGGTACCAAATTTTGGTGTTTTGTAGAGCTTTCCCGTTGTAACAACAACCCAATAGAAGTAAGTTCCACCACAAATATTATCTGGGAAACATGTACTCACAATCTCACACACTTCTTGAAGTTGTTATTGTTCTAAGCATCAATGTTTGCTGAATTTTAGGGAGAGTCCAAATTCCCAATGAGGATTATCTGGACGTGTTTGTTTGCAATGTCCACAGCACACACAACATATGTGTCAATCTTTGTGGAGAAAACTATTCAGTGAGTCTTGTCCTTGTAAAGTAATGAATTAAATAATAATGCTGTTAATGGAGAGGTTGAAAAATGTTGCATGGTATAATGGTTGATAGTTTTCTCATTCATGTAGAGACTGTATGTCCTTTAATCAATCACATCCAAATTGTGGGCAGTGGCAAAAAAGCAACAAAACTACATCAGCCTTCATATTTATCCTGTGAACAACCTGTCTGGTTTCAAGACTACTGTGTAACATGTTACATAAGGCAAACTTATTATATTTTTCCTTTAATTCCATGCCAAACTTGAGAAAGTATGCCAACAGATAGT
>BLFN01000057.1:887618-892618 GCA_014634225.1 Acropora yongei | reverse complement strand
CATTTCACTCATTTCGCTTCTTGATTTTTTTCCTTGTAACAGAAAGGAGAATTCGACTTGCGGGAAGTAATTTCTCCTTTGCCGGTCGTTTGGAAGTCTATATTGCCGGGGTTTGGGGCACAGTCCGTAACAATGGATGGAATATGACGTCATCGGAAGTGGCGTGTCGTCAACTTGGTTACCATGGAGTGAATGCCACCATGTATTCCTCAGTTGAACGATTTGGTAAAGGTCAAGGTCCTGTGTGGATGTCAGGCGTGGACTGTAAAGGGCAAGAAGAGACGTTATGGGAATGTCCATGGTCTAAAATAGCCGGCATTTACTGGGATCATGATAATGATATCGGACTCATCTGTGAAAGTAAAAATGGAAATGTGGGATTCGGTAAGTTTCTGTGTGTTTACTAAACATTTATGACGAGAGAAAGAAAGCTGTTACTCGACTACCTATTTCCTTTGGCGCCCAGATATATCTTGCTGTACTGCGCCTCACATCGCCTCTAAGACGGCTTGACTCAGTCTTAATTCGCGTAAGCTGCAGTTAGATGGAATGCTATTACATTACTATCATATTGAGACAGCAAGGTTTTTGCGGATACATTTCCGAAAGTGCTGCGATCAAAGCAACTACTAAGATGAGAGAAGGAATTCAATATTCCTTCCTGAATTATTTTAACTTTTTCCAACTATTGTTTTATCATTCCAAAAAAAAAGAACGTTATTTTTAATAAAATGCGTTGTGTAAGTCTACATTACAAGTATCCTGGACGTGTGGCAGTTCGACTCCCCCGTTTGAAAACACCTATTTACGCCCCTGGTCTCGCTGATCAGCAGCAACATTTACGATCGATATAGCCTCTTCTTCAAAGCGAGACGAATTTCTCTTTTCAGGTAAGAAAGTCCCTGAATGGAAACGTTACTTGATAATAACACTTCCGGTATTAGCGGCTGTCACATTGGTCATATTGCTGGTGGTTCTCTACTTCCGGTTTTGGCACAAAAACAGAGATGGAGATCAAACCAGAGGAGATTCCCTTCACATGAGTGGAGTCAGCGCTGTATGTTACTTTGTCCATGTAACGTCATGTTAAGATTGTCCTTATTATAACAGCGACAGAAAAACTCGATTTTCCTCGCCGATGAACATTTGATTCGGTCGTCAAAGTCCGTTTGTGGGCCCAAATATGCAAATAAGCAAGCAACATTTTTGAGCCACAGACGACGACCGGAAGTAAGCTGTTTTCCTATTTAACTTGCCTTCGCACTTCCACATTTTAATAATGAATTTAATTATAATGAATGAATGTGTATTTATATACCGCACATGCTGATCACATCGTCTCGTGGCTGTTTACAATTCTCATTACTGAGTGAGATCGAACGTCAGCTTGATAATAATGGCTTTATTTAACTCAATAGCTTTACTAATTGAGGAGATAACAAATCAAACTGAATCACAACCAATCAACTCAATATAAGTATGTTTTCACTAGTTAAGATTGTTAGTTTGAACAATTTGGAGAGATATAAGTATAAGCCCCGTGGTTTCCTTCAGGTCTCCAACCCATTTAATTTTTTTTGTTCAATCTTATATTACCTCTGCTGTAAAATGTTGCATGTATGGCAAATAAACGAGTGAATGAATGAAAATGAACTGGCATGCGAAATGTTCACTTCCGGTTTCCCGCCATGGCTCAAAAACGTCGCTTGCTTAAGCTCTCCAATGTGAAACTGGGAGGAACCTGTACTTTCTCGAACAAAGGTTTGGAAAAGCTTCAGGATTACTGAATACAGTAAGCGCTTCTAATTTTAACATGCTTAGAAACTCGTATTCAAAGGCTTCGCACGTAGGCTCGCCTTACGGCTGAAGTGAACTTGGAGAGGGCCCATTTGATTGGTTTCTTGAGATTGACAATCGAGAAAGCGCGGTAACTAATTTAATGATCCTCACCATTTCGATTTTTCAACACAACACAACCAGTGACAATAGGGACTATGAGAAGCTACGACGGCAACTGCAACGAAAACTTTACGTTAAAATATTACTTTGCGTTAGGTTAGGCGTTTTGCTATTATTCCTTGTTGGTCACGTTGTACAAATTAGGCCAGGTGCACTTTTGCTTGCTTTACGCGATTAGTTATCATGTGAAAGCCGAGAATGAAGGATTTACGGCTGTGAGGTCGCATCGTCGTCAGAACGTCAAGTGTGAAAATTTCACGTCGTCGTTTAGCAGACTACGTCAAAACATTGCATCAAAAAACGTGCCGCACGTGCAGCACGATTATTTTTCCTCATTCAATCAATCAAATGATTGGTTCATGGCCTTGACGTTGCCGTTGACGTCATCAATTGTCTGTCACTGTTAAATTCCTCGAAGAAAAGATTACAACTACGTCTGCTTAGTCCACAGATATTGGAGTGTTGAATCCTGTCTTCAAAAATGGCGGATCAATGGTGCAGCTGGAAAAAAAGAATAGGGAGGAGTTGGACTGGTGCGAGATACCTAGACAACGCATCCATCTCGGAGAAAAGATTGGCGCCGAATTAAATGTCGTCACCTTCCATGGACGGCTCTTGCTGGAAAACGGCAGTTTAACATCCTGTATAGTGAAAACTTGCAAAGGTAACTCGTGTTCCTTTAGCAAAATTTATAATTTTGATGGTTCTTTTATTATTTACCGTATTTGTTGTGTGACGTGAAATTTCATTTTCCAGATTTACCTGCTGATCGAATCGTGTCAACAGAGAATGAAAAGCATCTCTTATCTGAACTAAAAGTAATGACCATTCTCGGAAGTCATCTCAACATACTTAACATGTTTGGTGCGTGTACTGTGAAGGGTGAGTACGGCAAAAACTGGGCCTCTATCAAAAGTTCTCTTGTTGTGGTCAACCGTTTTTGGTCAATAAACGTGGTTGAGTTTTCATCGTGAATTTTTAGCGACAAACATTTTTTATTGGTTTAATTGATCATCTCTTTTTCTGAACTAGCTCATCACTAGGTTAATAGTAGACGATAAAGTATGAGCGGAAGGTCTACGTGGGTTAGGCTCGCCACTGTAAACCGTTTAACGCCCGTGCAGATCGGACGCGAATATTTTATCGTACTTGTGAATGAAACAATAGGAGAGATCTGTAGCAAAAGTTAATGAATACTAATTAGTTGAACAGGAGTCTGTTTCAAAAGTTAATAATACCTTTATTTGACCATCTTTAAAGAAATGTACAGTGGAATTACACATTAGTAAAATGGTTATAACAAAATTTTTCATCTCAAATTGGTTAGTTATGTTGTATTGCCCTGGGTAAAGAGCTGTTCTTGTGTATATTTGTCCCCGAAATAGGGACTAATTTCCGACAATTTGTTCTCAAGTTTTAGTTACAATTTCTAGTATCAGCCGCTCTGTTGTGAAGGGGGTGGCTTTTATCATTGCTGATCTAATACAGTTTTTTAGTAGTACCTTCGTTTCATTCCGTCTCGAGGGACGGTAAACTGATTAATAATTCTTTAACCCCAGTTGATTTGTAGAGGGGTTTACAGAGGTGCGCATGTTACTCATAACTGCCCATTGATTGGTCTTCTGTTATGAATTATTAATGACTTTTTCAAGAGTGATTCAAAACGCTGGAAATAGTGCTCTGTCCTTTTCGTTGGCTTTTTAACTGGTCCGACGTGTTTCTTGTTGCTAGGGAGCTCTGGTTGCGACTATTTTCAGGAGTAACTGCGTTTTCAACCAAAGGTGGTATTGGGAAAACACAATCCCTCCAACTCAAAACTCTGTGCGCTTGACACGGTTGATCACAACGGATAACGACAAATGCTGATATGGAAAAGTTAATATTGGCACTAAACTTCAGAATACCCAGCCACTTCTTTGCATCTCGTCAAATATCGATAGCGTCCCTTTGCTTTCTTACTTGTTCTTCAAACTGCTAGGGTATCAATGGTGGCCTGGCGCCCGTTTTTCGAAAGCCCCGAAACTTATCGGGCACATTTCGGTTCACATCATTCTCTTTGTATCTTCAAAACTAAGGCGTCTCGAGGCACGAAACTTTGCAGATATTATAATTTTTATTCCCTTTACAACATATGAAAAGACAAGCTTTGGCCAGTTGGTCAGAATTTTACAAATGGCTTTTCGGGACTTCCGAGAAACGGGCCTCTGTTATTCTGCAATTACTCCGAAAGTGCAGGTTTTGTATCCCGCAGGAATCAAGTATCAACCGTTATTTGAACGTTCCTTTGTTGTTTTTCAAGGTCCTACGTATTTGGTTTTTGAATTCGCTGAACACGGAAGTCTGTTGGATTACCTTCAGCAAAACAAGATGAAATACGACAACGGCTACTTACAAGCAGAACGAACGTCATCTGATTTGCAAAAACTGAAAATAGCGCTCGATATCGCGAGAGGAATGAAACACGTAGCTGAGAAAAAGGTCAGTGGAAAGTTTATCTTTCTTCTTTGAGTGTCTAGTTATAACTGAGGAAAATAACCAGCTATAACAAGCACATGTTGGTTTCGAGATTCCCAATGTGTGTCTCAAATTTTTCTGAGAGTGCGCAAATGGACCGAAGTCCATAAATGGCAGGTGCGCTTCCGGATTTGAAATCCGCAGATATCGCTCTTCTTGCCGCTGACCAGGGGATCGCAATCGTTTGCTTCAATCTTCGTTATGTTTCGTTTTCACAGTGCATCCACAAAGACCTCGCCGCGCGGAACGTACGTGTCAGCAAAAATTTCGTCGCCAAAGTGACAAATATCGGAAGTGTACGTGATGACGAGAGCAGCTCAGCGGTGAGTTCAGCTGATAGGTAATGACGATGCTGACGAGGAGTGGTGACGATGACGACGATGTTGGTTGAAACATGGACAATGGTTCTTACTGATGAAGTTGCTTTATTGTTTTTTCTTGCAGGGAAGTATGTGGAAATCAAAGTGGATAGCTCCGGAAACATTAGAAACATCGAGTTTCACAACACACGGTGACGTGTAAGTCAT
>BLFN01000057.1:857767-860267 GCA_014634225.1 Acropora yongei | reverse complement strand
TTTTTTTCATGTCTGATGAGCGATGAACAGACAACAGTATTGCAGATGATTTTCTTTCAAAATTAACACTCTAATCAGATGCATACTGATTGGCCAATAAGAGAGCCTGTGTTAGTACTGAATAGTATGGCACACTACTCATAATGGCCTTGGAGTTTAATATTACAGAGAATATGAGTTCATAAGTACAAATATATGGACCAAGCTTCCTTTAAGTCACTTTGCAACAGGGAAAGAGGCACAAAAGCAAAGAGTCTCTGGGCCACTACCTCATAATATTAATAATAATTGCTCAGTAGTTGACTTAAAAAAAAGGTAAAGATAATTATTCAATACTGTTGGCTTCAACTTCCTCACATCATCGCTCTCAACATCAACCAAAGCGACAGCCAGTGATAGTAACAATATTATTAACTATTATAAATAATTATCTGTTTAGATGATAATCCTTGGTTCCAGTTTCTCTTTATTGGTCCACCTTCTGTGTTGTCCACTTTCTCTCCTCTCCTAGCAAAGAAAATTTCCAAAAATCAACTTACGACTTCGTGCAAGATGTTTACTATGTTCTTGTTGTTTCAGCCAAGTTTTACAAGTGAAAAGGGGATGTATTTGCATAATACAATAAATTCATTTTTCCTTGTATGTCTTGGATATAAGCGTCTATAAACACTCATAAGTAAAACAGGTTTTTTAAACTGCTGCCAGTTGCATGATAATTTCAAGCTTAACAATAGAATGGAAGTTAAAAATCCCAGGGAAATAATATTATTAAGGGTGAGTTGTAAAATGGGAGCGTACCGTTGAGACGCCCTTGCGTGATGCTACAGCACTGGAAGCCGACACAATGTAAATTTACACGAGAAAAACAATATGACCTGCGAACGTTACATACATATCCAAAAGGAAACAATACAAACACTTCTAGCTTACTTTTCAAGCACTAGTTGTCGTTTAAATCTTTATGACGACTTCTCTCAAAGTGAAACCCATTCACTTGTACATAGGCCTGTAAAAAATTCACAAACGTCTCTAAAAACACCACACAAGTTGTTTTGGGTATTAGAGACAACATGCTACGTAAAAAAGGAAATTTAGTGATATTTTAGGGAAAAATTGAGACGAAATAAAGAAAAATAGATACACTTACCAACTCAGCCGACAACAAGACAGAAAACAAACTTCCCGCGCTATGTTGCGGCGCTGGTACATCCGGGATGGTCACTTTAGTTGTCAATCAAAGACGCCTGGGGCTCGTTTCTCGAAAGTCGGGCCGGAAATACCGGTTGTCAAACTGCAATCCGCTTATTTTTTTTTTAAATCTTTAAAGTGTTTTTAATGTAAGAAAAGCCAAGAGGATTGCGAAGTTCGATGCCTTAGGACCTCGACGTTGCAAAGATATGGAGGGAATTGTGGCGCTAGGCCCAAAAAGTTTCTGGACTTTCGAGAAACGGGCCCCTAGGGTTCGTCCCTTACAAGCTAGTATCTTCCCGCAACTAGGCGAATTTTTCTAAGAAATCCTGAATTTTGTCCAAATGCTTCAGGAGACCAAGGGAGCTTTTGAAATTCAAGATCTGAACCAAAAATACTAATCGTAAACGCTTAACTTTTATCGTAAAGAACAATCGCAACTGAAAGGCAAGTCACTGATCATTACGCTCTGATAATCAATCGTTGCCAAATAAAAACGGTATTCCCTTACTATAAACGCAAGAAGAAACGAGGCGACTGGGTACGAGCCAGATTATGTAACAAGACCTTTAAAAACACCTGTTCATTTGCGTTGTTATGGCAACATTGATTCATGATCCAGTCTCAATATATTTCATGGATATTTCGTGTACGTCGTTGCAATAAGATCGCCAGGATTAAATTTCATCGTAACTTGAAACACGCTGGACATTTCACCTGCAATTTATGAACACCATTTGCACCTATGAAGCATTAAGTGAGTTTGAATGCGAGTCGATATGGAAAATAAGCACCTGCAAAATTTGATGGCTGTTGTGAACGAATATCATCAGGTCTTAATTCAGGTAAATCGTTCCCCCTTTTTGGTGGCGTTCATCGTCGCTCCCTTGCGAAACAATCCTCATTGTGTTTGTAAGGTTGAATTACTATTCGATTTTACTCGAGTAGAAACATTTGATCTTACAGTTTTTTTAAAAAGGGTTTAATCACACTTGAATGCTTTTTTTTGTGTGCATAGCAGGCCTTACAGTTTTTTCTTGTCATTTTTTATCTGATATTTCTTTTTTCGGAATATTCAAGCTATTTCACAACAAAGCAAAAAATAGAGTGATCCTATTTCTTTCTGTTCTTTACCACGTGAAATAAACTAACCAATCGCTTTGCAAGGAACTTTTGTCACGAGGGGAAATATTTGCTTTTCTGTCCAAGACATCGATTTTTACTTTACTACAATGACTTCCGCTGTTTAAAGACAGTGATGTCCTAAGAGAATAGAAATAAGCAAAAATTATGAAGTCGCGTTTGGACAGCT
>BLFN01000057.1:771568-774068 GCA_014634225.1 Acropora yongei | reverse complement strand
GGACGCGATCTTTTAATCAGGGTTTATTGATGCGTGAACCACTCGAAAGGCTTCCAAAAAAATAATATTCTCGTTTATTATTGACCCAGTTTTGAGCAGATGAGAAAGCTTCCTGATCCATACGCTGTTACTTTCCATAGATGCGATGTTAAAATTTCATGTGAATCGAGTTTGCCTTCTTTCGAGCATTTGATCAATGATTCGCTTCGCTTGGTTGCCCATAACCTTTTCGCGATGAAAGACATTTCAATGACCACGGACCTTAAATATCCAAATCGCCGTCTAAGCCGTTTAAAGTTATATTGTGGATAACTTTGTCTTAGTTTATTTTTTCACATGTGACCGGACAGAGAAAATCAATTTTACGTTTCATCAGAAATAGACATGACTTGCTATTCCGGTCAGTATGCCAGCCAGTATTTATAGTTACTTGGTGGGTTGTTTGGGTTTCACGCGTTTACTTGCTGTTAGTTACATCTAACTTTTTCGAAGCGTTGTCGGCCGATTCCTTTCTTCTCCATGAACTTTTTCTTGGTAATGTCCAGAAGCAGCAACAATAATAAATCTTAACCGAGGCAGAAATATTAATTTAAATGCAAATAAGTGGTCGGGTTTTCTAGAATCATCTTCTGTGGGCATATTGTCTGTTTTTTTTTTTCCTCCGGTGTTTAAGATTCGTGAAATGTTTTTGTCGTGCTTACTGTTTGAATCCTTCAAGCACATCTATGGTGTTTAGAAAAAAGTTAAACATCCATGTCGTTCTTTCTTTTGATCCAATAAAACGAATTTCTAAGCTAGAATTTTATTGATATAGATGCCATGCGTAGTAATTTCACACTGTTACGTTCGATTTCCAAGAAAAATTCATAAACTGAGAATTGCTGGAGAATTGTATTGTGATTTTAAAACATAGTTTCTGCATTAAAGATATATTGCCTTTGAAATATTATTTCGCATGTCTGTATTTTCCCAGTAGTCACTCTTGCACTGACTGGAGTGTTCGCTGGCCAATATCGTTATTTCATTGTCATCAACCAAGTAGTTAACATCCTGTACTTAAAGTGGGTTCATTTTGCCTGTTGACAATCCTATACACAGGCCAAAGTTTTCTTGTTGTTGTTTACTTTTGCACAGTTTCAATGTTGTTGTAATCACCCTTAATGAAAATCCAAGGATGTTTAGATTGAAAAAAAAATTGAAATAAATTATTACATGAACATGCAAACAGCGATAGCATTAAATAATACATAGCAAATATTATTTCATAAAATGTCATATATGGACTCAGATATTGTCTAAGATGGCGATCATTTTGTCATTTATGGTAAGGTAAATTATTATTTTGGTACCAAAATCTGAAAAGGTGCTTTCTACATGAGATGTTGTTTTCCTAGTTCAGTTTTGATAAAAAAATTAATAAATATCAGCAATTTCTAAGTGATACAAGACCTTTTTTATTTCAAATAAGCAAGCATATGGAACAAAGTTGTCACACTTATTCAAGAATTTTAATTTTAACAGTATTTTACATTATTTATGTTATTGGCTTAGCTTGTGGCATCTTATTTTTTATTTTATTTTCTGCTAATTTTAAACCCCTAGAACTTTATTTTTAATTGGACTAATTTTGCCTCCCACTGTTCTTACATCTTCTTTTTTTTTTTTTTTTGTGGCAATTATTTGCAGTCGTTCAATTTCTTCCTTTTTTTCTGATTAGGTTGAGGTTGCCTATTTGAGGGCTGCAAGAGCCGGGGTCCTTGAAAAGGTTCTGAATTTTCTGAATGAAGATGGAGACATTCACACTTGCAACGCAGTGAGTGAAAGGCTGTGAATTCAAGAGCTGATCGTTCCTGCATTGAATTTGCTAAATGCACTATTGCTTGCAATGATTTGTACCAAAACAAAATAGCACAAATTTTTCAATAATATTGCATGTATTTTAACAAGATTTCCTATCCACTGCTTTCAATACTTGCACTCTTGTACACTCCACTTGGGAAATAAGTTATATTATAAAGCTTCTTGGTATTTGTGGCACTCAGATACCAAGAGGCTATTAATGAGTTAATTACCATGAACTCATATTAATAGAAACATGTAAAACTTTGTTAATACTTGAACATTGAAAAAAAAATATTAATACTTGTTGTTCATCTTTTCAAAGAATGGACTGAATGCGTTACACTTGTCATCCAAGGAGGGTCATATCGAAGTTGTGAAAGAACTGCTAAAGCGTGGAGCAGGAGTCAATTTTACCACCAAGAAAGGAAACACAGCATTGCACATTGCTGCACTTGCTGGACAGAAATTGGCTGTGGAAGTGTTATTAGACTCTGGAGCCTCAGTGAACTCCAAAGCTCAGGTTTGTTTTGCAAGATGTCGCATTGCTTCTCCAGTACAGATATGATAATATTATCATTTATCAACTCCCCTGTCAAGGTTATTGTTGTTGGCTTTTGGAAGGTGTTAAGACTAAAAGAAAAGTTACAAGCAATTTCTT
>BLFN01000057.1:736568-739068 GCA_014634225.1 Acropora yongei | reverse complement strand
GTGCAGGGAAGTGATCATCAGGGTGGAAAGAGTTATCCAGAGCAACCCTAGAAGCAGTCATCAGCAAAGACACTGTCACAATGATACAATCAGTGGAATAATAAATTATTATTACCCGCTCAATCATGGTTGTCAAAATAAGCTGGGCGCCTGGGCATTTCATGGTCTACTCTGATAAACACACCAGCTTCTCTGAATGCAAATGGCAAGCCAGTGCTGTCGCACTGCAAAATCTCCTCTTACTTTTCCCATCTCTCCTGCTACTCTCAATCTTTTTTACAATGCTGCTTATTACTTGAACTGAAGTGAGAGAGTGAAAAGCAGAGAACTCCTTGCTGCACCCAAGCCAATTCAATTGGTAACTTGTGAACAGCAGTATCAACCATGGTTAAATTTTATTTAGCCACATTTACAAACTAACCAAGTATTAGAACTTTTGTTTTTGATAATTGTTCACATCTTGTGTGTTTGTATCTGTGTTCCTCATTTGTCTTATCGTGAGTTACATTTTGTCAAACAGGGCCCTGTTTGATCGTACACAACACTCAAAAGATGAGCTGAGTTTCAAGAAGGGGGACATCCTTTATGTCACCGACACAATGTACAATGGCCACATGGGCTGTTGGAAAGCATGCCTTGTCAATGAAGAAGATGCACAGAGGAGGGAAATTGGAGTGGTGCCAAGTCGAATGAAGTACGAGAGATTCTCATACTTAATCTCAACACAATAATAATTCTTGTTTCCTCTTTTACCTAAAGATACAATTTCCTTAGTAACTATAGTTGGAACAGCAAAATGCTGTGAGTTAAGGAGTCGGAAGTTCTTTTTGTCTGATACCCAGTCCCTGATTTGTTTTCAGAGCGGAACAGGAGATTCTTCTACGCAGAAGTCTAGTTCATGGAGATGAGTACAAACTGAGTGGAAGAAGGAGCTTCTTTCGGAGAAGTAAAAAAGGCACTCATGGAATGTCAGTGAACCATTCACGAGAGGGCAGCGACTCTGCCAACAGCATCACAACAAGCTGTACTGGTACAAATAATAATTTAAACAACAAATTATTATACAGACTGATTGCTTGTAAGAAGCCTAAGTCTTTTCTTGCAGTAATCTATACTAGTGAACCCAAGGTCTCAAGTTCAAAGGCATATAAGTTAAATTTACCTGTATCTTCTCAGTCACCAGTATGCAATTACATTCCCAGATCTGTATTTGATATTACTTTTGCTTTTAGATCTAGGAATAGCTTCCTACCAAACAGTGGACAAACTAGACAGTGAGTAATCATATTCCATTGATTAAATGAATGCTTTGACCATTTGCAGTGTGTGTATTCAAGTTTAATAGTCCATTTTAAGCATATTTTAGTTTTTGGAGTAATTCTTCTTTTAAAATTATTTTTCAGGTCATATTCCAAGAGCAGTTATTTTGTTTGGTCCTTTAGTTGATGTTTTATATGACAAACTCTGCGAAGAGGTTCCCTACAAGTTTGTGCAGTGCAAGCCAGGTTGAGCATCTTTTTTCTTCTGACTGGGAAATAAATTGAAACCCTGGTTGTAGGAAAAGTTAATAATGTATCTGTTAGCTTCTTTTTGGTGATTTTGTGATGTAACAGGAGAGATTTAGGATATGGATAATTTAGAAGTTAAATGCTAAAAGATTTTAAAAAGATTTAACAAAGTGAAGGTTTCTACGCTATGTTATACCATTATGAAGTGAAAAAGTACAAGGTGTAATGTGAATATATAAAACGTGAAACAATACATAAAATATTTTGGGTCCTAGTAGGGGCTCCTGTAGGAAAAGGTGTTTTTTAACCAATACATCTCATCATGCTATTTTGTTTTGATGTTTTAGAAATAGTAAATCTTCCAGAGGAGACGGTAGAGAAAGGAGTGGCAGAGGGGACATTAGTTGATTATTCTTGGAAAGGACGTCAGCTCTCCTGCACAACAATGGCATCCATAAAACAAGTAGTTGACAAGCACTGCTTGTTGGACGTCACTCCATCAGCAGTCGAGAGGCTTCACGCGCTACAAGTTTACCCAATTATTTTGTTCATCAAGTTCAAATCTTCCAAACACATCAGGTTTGTGACGTAATTTTAAGCAAATCGTTTTAGTTTTCATTTCACACATATTGTTTTTCAATTGTACCCAATAATCACACACAGCTCCTGACTACTTCTCTCCAATGCTACATACTGGTAGGCTTGAGTAAGTGCTTTTCATTATGACTCTCTTACAGGGCTGTCAAAATATCTTGTGTCCAGAACTTTTTCAGGTGTAAATTCCATTGATATTTAAGTAACCGATGCTTCTTTTTCTTATGCTGCCAGCATCCACAAACCATAAAGACTGACTAACAAAGAGAACCATTGTAAATGATAGTAGTTCATAATTTTGTGGATTAGTAGTCGGAAAATTTGTATACAGTAGCTTTTTACCCAGGCACAATAGGTTCACCTGCTGGGTTGGTTTGCACAGAACATCAAACAGAAAG
>BLFN01000057.1:711568-714068 GCA_014634225.1 Acropora yongei | reverse complement strand
AGACGGGAAGATTTTGACATCCACGTGGTATTGTAACGCAGACTTGACCTTTTCGACTGTCTGACCTCGCTTTACTTCACGTGACACTCCTCATTCGCATTTTTTGACAAGTAAAGCAAGTTTCAATTTCAATCGTTACTGGGCTGAAAGAAATCTTAACAGCCTCAGTCACATGTGTGATGACCTACATGTATTCCTCATAACTTCAATTTTGCTTATTCAAGCGATCTTCACGTGCCGGGTTTACAAGGTTAATCAAGGTCGCGAAGGACTGGGCGTATGCAAAATCGAATTATAACAGTGTCACATTTCAGTATCGCCTGGAGACGATGCGCTAAATTTAGCATCTATATATATCGTGTTTGGGAATAACGCTTACAATACAGACCCCAAAATGACTATCATAGGAGAGACTCTGGAGGAAATGTCTCGGTTAACGGGCTTTGCATCAGACCAGGTAAGCAGTCGTAGAAGATAACATTAATATTTGCAGCGCAACCTCAAATAATAATTAGACAGCTGAGATTCCAAAACAAGCAGTATGTGTATTTAAGTGTTCCTAGCTTTTACACGACTTCGACGTTCAAAAAAATCCCGGGAAAAAGCCATTTTTCAAATTATTTTTTTTCTTCAACTTTTGTAATCTTTATTTTCTATTTCAGATCAATTTTGTGTTTTGCATGTTATCCTGCTTTCCTTTGGGACTTGTTTTTCGTCTTGGCTTTCATCCTCGTCGCGTTTCCTCGGTGACAAGGCGCTTTGTTGGCTTTATTTGGGGCCTAGCGCTGTCCTGGTTTTGTTTTGGATGGTAAGAAGCGTTTTCTACTGTCTGTTCTTTCAATCCACCGTTTTCAATAATATTTCTCGTGTTGTTTATGTTCCAAGAAGAGACATGCATATTTTATGAGATCTGCCACTAAAAGGCTTGTACCTCTTTTCAAATGCCCGCAGTAAATTAGATGAAAGTGCACGTAATAATTTTTGTAAACAGCTTTACTCGTTCTATCCTCAATGGCTCAATTATTGGTGTATAGGCAACGTGTTTTTTTTGCGAAAAAAAAAAAAAAAAAAAAAAAAAAAAAAAAAAAGAAAGAAATGAACTTTTTTTCTCGCGCCAATCCACCAGGTCACGGGTATCTGTTTACACACCATTGTGATTGGTCGGTCGTTTTAAAGTGTATCAAAATGTTTCCAGTTCATTGCAGTAATATTTAAAAAATACGTTTGTAAGTGCATTCCCACTAAGTCGGTGGTCCACTCCTCGTTGGTTATGCACCATTGCATATCCAAGGTAAATGAATGGAATTATGTTAAACAGTTTACGATACAGTTTAATATTTACCGCGTAAAACAAATATACCTTGGCAGACAAAGAGCATCGAGAAACAATTCTGACCTTGAATGAACTTGATTATACAATTACAGCTTATCTTCGGATTTTCAAGTTCTTGATTGAGTGTGGAACAGACTGATTCCTTTTGATTACTCAGTCCCGGACTTCAGTAGTATTATTGATCATTTTACCGACACGTCTCGGTTTTGAACATATCTGTCTATTTATACATATCCATTTTTTGTTTTAGGCAAGTGTTGATCTTACTGGCTATCAGTGGCCTGTGTTATTTGCTTCTTTGTGTGCTAAATCCTTCAGTTGTTCACAAGTATGTCCATGTGTGAAAATTATAGTGAAATCATTCTAATTAACACTGTTTTAAGTGATAATTATTGAACCAAATATCGAAACCTTAGAACACCATTGACATTTTGTAAGGCAGGGATATAGCTGAGACTTAATTGCAAGACAGGGATGAACCTCAGACATCTAGTCACTTATTTTCAACAGTGAACCTTAATAAATTCTGTTCACCTTTATGCTTAGGCTAAATGTCAGACAGCAAAAATGTCTTTGTCAGCAAAGAATTTAGATGTTAAGGACAAGTAGTTTCAAAGGTGCTTGACTCAGATGAGAGTTAAGACTGATAGAATTAATTTGGAAATGATTTCAGAATAAGGATATTCCTCTGATGAAATCCAAAACGGTTATAACTTCTCTTTAGGATCGGGGATACTATTATCTACCTGAATCAGGTTGGACTCACAATATTCTTTTCTTTTTCTCAGGTATGTGTTTGCAGGGTCAATGACATTATTGGCTGTAGCTCATCTTCACAGACAAATTACAGACTATGGTGGCTACACTTTGGATTTGACAGGGTGAGACAGACTACCCTATGAAAAGCACATATGTAGATGATATTTTTATCTTGCATTCTTTGATATTGAAACAAATGAATTTATTATCACAAGTTGAAACTATTGACAATGGGTGCAACCTTCAATGGACTCAATCTCTTAGCCAGAGTCCTCATGCTTTTTCGGTGAGTGGGTGTGCACTCAGATAGATTGGTCACCCGCACAACAATAGACTGACAGGAAGTCTGTCACTTGCTCTTTATTATTTAAAAAAATAAGTTTTCTTTAGAGTAAGACAAAGATCAGT
>BLFN01000057.1:701568-704068 GCA_014634225.1 Acropora yongei | reverse complement strand
GTAGTAAGTTTGGAAACCAGCTATTTCTGGTTGCTTTTTTCCTACCCTTTGAATGCAACATGCACCACAAACCGGAGGGGGTGGAGGGGGTTGAATGTAGTTAATTTTCGAATTGGCATTGGGAATAACTACTAACGTCTTCTTGCGATAAGAAGTAACCCCTCCCCCCTACAAAAAAAAATTACCACCCCAAGAAAAGTATCATGAAACAAACCCGAGGATTGAATGAGTGAAATTCCTAACCAGACAGATCTCGAGCAAAGTCATTCAAGTTGCTGTGCGGTAGAGTTACCGAATCACCTCTCCCGTTTGAACTTATTTTTCAAATTTGACATTTTCAGGTCCGAAGAACCTGCAGGCCTCTATTTCAGAAGTCACGTGTTGCTTCCATCTTCTATGATGTCATGACTTGCGCAGTAACTATGTGCTGTTTGACGTTCGCTACAGTCCCATTCGTCCTCCTGGAGTTGAGGATGGCCCTGGCTTTTTGGCGGTAAAATAGTCTATTTCATTCTTTTCTTTGTGCCCTCTATGGTCTTCTCTGGCTGGATTGAACGTTTGCTCTATTGTTCTGTCCAAACATGGCAATCCAAGTCAATTAAGCGTGGGAAAACCCAATCATAATCACTTCTGCCTTTGATTGGGTAATCTTGTGACATATTTCTCAGCCAATCACGAAGCGCTGCGATGCAAAGAAAGCATGATACTTAATTGAAAATTTCTTGAATTTTTTTTTCACAGATCCATGTACTGCTTTGGACATTTTTGGTGTCTTGTTCCATTTCTTTTGTTAAATTTCACGCACAAAAGAAAGAAAGAAAATAAGGATGAAGAGGTTCCTCTAGAGAAGAAAGAAAAGGGGGAACGCCAGAACAAAACAAGATGGGAAAGTGATGTTATGGAACTTGTGAGCAAAGCCAATAGGAAACTAGCTCTGTTGAGGGAAAACTTCATGTGGGGACTAAGAATGAGATAGGACGAGCAGTTTAAGCTCACGCAGGGCGCCCTTCGACTGTCTTTGTTCTGGATCTTTCCGCAGCACGCAAGTCTTCATGGAACTTACGTACTTAGATTGTATCCAGACTTCCAAAAAAAACTCAGGGTCTTATGATGGTGTAAAAAGGAAACTCTTCACAGACACGTGACTCTACAAGTTCCGTAATTTTCACCAGTCAGCTCGTAACAACAAAGGATTCAACGGTTATATAAATATCAAGCTTTGTCGAGTTTTAGTTTGAAAATGACATGAAATGTTGATAATGGAAAAAGTGATTTTTTTTTCAGTGCAAGAACATTGATATTGCCATTCGTGTAATATTGTAAAAAGTCATATATTCTGTGTGGGTATTTTCTTTCGATAGTCTTTCCTAGGAATATACTCACCCAGATGATGGCTGTTTATTTTGAGTGGGTTATGTACGAAATCAACTCCCTCGTGATTTAACCAAAATAACACAAAAATAGAGTCAGTTTGCTAAACAAATATGGCTGCCTTTTGACGCATGCCGGATAACACTTGTTTACTTTCAGTGTTACCTGAAAATAAGGGCCAGTTTTAATGCAGAACGCTTTCTCAAAGGAAAATGTTTTGTACTTAGGAATGATAAATTCAATAAAGAAAAATACTTCTTTGGCTTGCCGTATGCTTTCTACTGGAGAATCTTCGATCACACGACTATGAAACCAACATTGCCCGCCATTACCATAACAAAACCTTTATTCAACACGATAGGGTTTAAAGCTTACAAAAGCCATGCCGACGTGTAAAAAGGTTCTGTTAGTCACATCACAAAATGGTAATTTTCAAGTCCTCAAATATGTCCAAATGCCAATGCTTTTTCCTACAACATGGTTTGTGAATAAAAAAAATGCAATTTAAGGCTTAGGCTGCGTGGGGCCTTGTACCTCTCCTAAATAAAGAAATTTCATAGCAATATTTATAAAAGCAGGACAATTTATTTGGATTCCCGCAAATAGCATTTACTTTGTAAAAAACATTCCCTAACTACTTCATATATGCTTGAAGTACGCTACATTTGAAATTAATTGCATATTAATAATTGACTAACGCCTAGCTTTCTCTACGCAAAAGCGCACTACAGCGCCTTAGAAAAGGATTTTCAATGTTAGGTGATGCTGATCTTACTGAAGTGTCCCCTAGATTAGAGATCCCACTTTACCAAATGAGTAACCACGAGGTGCTGTATTTTAAAGAGAAATAAATATTAAGCGCTGCGATTTTTGCGAAGAATAGGATTATTGTTGGCCACATGAGATGAAGAGGTGTCCTTTCCATTCATTGCTTTACTGTTGGATATACCATTGGAATCCTGGGCCGTCATTAAAGTCTTTAACACTGCAGCATCGTGGGAAGCCTTTGGCGTTCCATGTACGAAAATGATTGGTAACAACAGTAGAATGTGACCAATGAAATACGTCGATCTGGTGATGTAAATTGGATACTTTTCACTTCAGGGTAGCCGAAGAGAAATAAAATACC
>BLFN01000057.1:649068-651568 GCA_014634225.1 Acropora yongei | reverse complement strand
CAGTTTGGAACACATATAAAATGTCAGCACTGGAAAAGGGCACCGGAAAAATGGTACTGTGATGTGTGTGGTAACACACTGCCTTATTCCAGTACGCGCAAAAGACCTGTTGTGGGGGATCACTCTATGGACCCATGCTTTGGCAATGTTGATGATAGCTCTTCAGATGAAGACTGTGAGGTCAATGTGTGCAGTGTATCTGACGAAGAAATGCCTCTTGCAACGGTTAAGAGGCGACCAGAGGGGCACAGCAGCACAGAAGGGCAGCCATGTTTTGAAAGGGCATCTGGAGCAAGGGACCAGCATAAAGAAGCATTGCAGCAAAAAACAATGGAGAAGTGTGAAAGAGACGCATCATCTGAGACGAGAGAACATGAAACATCATCCCACAGCAGTCAAGTGAAGGATAAAGGGTCTCCTTTGAGAAAGTGTGAGCGGATTTTGACAAAAGGAGGAAATTCATGCCCTCCCAAAGAAAAGGAGCTTATTAGATCAAATTCTGAAAACACTGCTTGTTCACTTGACAAATTAGTTCTGGATTCCACAGAATTGACACCCTCTGTGCTATTGGCAATTTCTGAGTCAGTTAGAGAGGGTTTACTAGATGGGCATTGTGTGGTAGCGGATAAAACATCTATCTTGAGAGTAAGTGCAACAGTGGAACACGTTACCCAATCTCCTAAGAGGAATTCTGACAAGAATGAAGTTATTGTTATAGAAGACACAGACTCGGAATCTTCATCGGAATATAGTGTGGAACTTTTAGAGGAATATCAAAAACCCAGAAGTTCCCACAGGAAGAGAAGACATAAAAGACGTAAATTAGACAGTAGTGTGGACCAGGTTTCCCAAGTAGAGGCAGATTCAAGTGCTCCTTTAGTTTCTGTTGAAGTCAAGAAAGAAATGCTCTCAGAGCAAGGTTTCTTAGATTTGTCATCCAAGAGAGAGGCTACCATAAACTACATCCATACCTGTGTTCACCCAAAAGGTGCAAAAAGACGCTGTCCTCTTGGCAATGACAAGTTTGGTGAGTGCTTCTTGCGGTGCTGCAATCCAGGTGGGTACAGTGTGCCAGATGTTCTGGTAACCAACTCCGTGCGAGCCAATCGCAAGTGTGGGGCCTTACAGAGTACCACTGTTAGTAGCACAAGCAGCTCTGGTCACAGAGACACCTGTTCAACGCAGGATCAAACAAGGGATGAACCAGCTGCAGGCAAAGAACTTCGCTCCATAGGCACCAACACTTTGCCCATGAAATTAATCACCAGGAAACGTATTCAATCTAAACAAACTGCTATCACAGATAAATATTTCCCCATTGGAAAGAAACCTGTTTCCACCTTCAGCCAGACAGTGAGCTAGCTGGAAAGATCGCTAAAGAATGTCTTCACCCTACGTGACCTTAAGCCACAAAGCTTTCGTCATGACAGACGAGATGATGAGTTGATGTTGTCTTTTTACAACCACATATAACAACTTTTCAGTCTTTTATACACAATGATATAAATTACTTGTACCAATTTTTGAAAGATGCTTCTACATTTCCCTTCAAGCTATACTTGTTTCATTCACTAACAATTTGTACCACTGTAATCCAAAAAATACTTTACCAGTGCCTTCAAGTTATCTAAAAATTAACTTTTAGTAATAATTTCTTTCTGAGCTGCACCATTTTTGGAACAGAAATCTGTTAGATGGAAACAGCCTTCTATGCTGCATAGTGTTTTTAATTTTAAAAGAGGAAATAATTCTAGAAGTATTAAATTTTACTGGAAAATTAGGTAATGAAAACAAGATTGGTTGGTAGCTTCTCGTCTATATTTTGTCTTTGAGATGCATCATATCCTTCAAGTATCAATAAAAGACTTCCATATTTAAGCTCTTTATTTTTTAAGTTATTGTTCTATTATGACACAAGATCCACTTCAACTTCACAGTATCCTGATGAGGTTTGGAGGCAGAGTACCACTTGAAGCTATGCCCCAATGGCTTCACTGTAGGTCTTAAGGTAGTTAGGTCCACAGGAACTTCCGTCTAACCTTCCTTTATAAAGTCATTCAATTTTCACCAGATATACCTGAATCTAGAACTTACAAACTCACTTTCACATATCTGGGTTTGGACTGATTCAAAGTCGATGCTTTGAATGCAGTGCCCGTCCACTAAGACAGAAAGGTTATGGTACCTCTTTCCTTAATGCAAGCATTACAGAAATTGTTAGATTTAAGGACTGAAGTCCATCAGAGAGGTGTTAAGCCAGGCTCAGTCAGAGCAGACATTAATAATATATATTTTTTCTGACAAAATCACAATTTGCCGGATCAGCTGGCAGGCTTAAGTCATACTTTTGAAGTGAGACAAGTCTCTACTGGAAAACAAATAATTACTATCTTTTCTTTGAAGTATTTACAGTATTTGTATAGCTTTTACAAAATGTTTAATCACTAATCATCTTTTTTAAATTGTTACCAGTGAAATAAACTTTCTTTTTTAACACTCT
>BLFN01000057.1:629068-631568 GCA_014634225.1 Acropora yongei | reverse complement strand
TGCTAAAATAAATATAGTCTTAATTCTGTTTTATCATGCCTCTTCACCACATGTAATAATCAAGTTCTAAATTAATGAGAAAAAGCCCACAGTAAGATAGCCTACTTGCTTGGTTGGGGGTATGGGGGATGAATGGGTCACTTTTCCTCTTCCAACGCCCCGCCCCTCGCCTCTCTTTCTCTCTTTTTGGACAAATAAGTATATTTTGTCTGATCGAAGAAGGACAGTGTAGAAGGAATTTTCTTGGCTAAGCAGACAATATGGCGGCAGCGTCACCCTGTAAACTACCGAGTTTTAGGATGAAGTGTTTGGCAACGCATCGGTGCGAGTAGTCCTTGATTTGGTTGTGATTAAATACTTTTTCTTGCTCATAATCGCGTCTCTCACTTTTTTTCCAGAACAGTATAAATCTGCAAGAGCTCTACTTAGGCAACAATCAGCTGTCCAACATCCGGGAGATTTTTAACCTCAAGGTAATAAGATCATAGCAGATGTGAACTTGAGCGGGCCAATCACAGCACATACAGACATTCAAAGGAGCCAGTCATAGATAACGCAATTTCTTACAGCTGCGAGGAGAGCAGTAAAGTACATGCCAACAGGATTCGATGAGTTTTGCGTTTCTAAACAAAAGCGTATTCGAAATTTGAAAGAATTATCGGCGCGCGTGGGAAGTTAGAAACGCACGAGGCCGGCGAACTCGTATTTCGCGCATGCAACTTTTACTTTGGCTCTTGAAGGATGCGTAAGCTTGAGGTACGTGAGCAATTGTAACCCAATATTAACTCTTTTTTGTTTTGCAGCCTATTCCAAATCTTCTAATTCTGGATCTCTGTGGCAACCCGCTAGCATCCGCTGATCAACACTATCGCTTATTCGTCGTTTATCACATGACTTCCCTTAAAGCTCTGGATGGAATTGCTGTGGTATGATAGTCTTACCAGTACTCTGTCAGCACATTGTTTTAATCGTGTAGATTTGTGTTGTGAAGTATATGAAATTAATATTTGTGAACTGCGGAATTGAAAGTCAACGATTTATCACCGGAGGGGACCATGCCCTCCTCTCCTGCATAGAAGCCTAGGGAACGAGCTCGCTAAGGAAAACATCATCACAGTTCTTAATTTCAAATGTGAGTTTTACATGCTTTTCGTCATTTTTTTGTTGACTTGATAGTCCAGCGGTACAGCAATGTCAGTGAAATGCAGTGCAAAGTCATGTCTTCTAATTCCTTTCAAGTTTGAGATTTTCATACTACCTATTCGTTACTGCTTTAGTTACCTATACTGCATGCGATGATCTTCAGTATCAGCAGTTGACATACATGTCTCATACAGCAACGATCTTTTCGTACATAATTTAAAAGAGTATTGAATCCAGTCTTTTTTTGGCGTATTCACTTTCATTTGTCACCAATCACTTCGTTTACTTCTGTACAGGAAACATCAGAAGGCAGCCAAGCCAAAGATTTGTTTGGAGGGAGGTTTGTTGCCTGAAAAGTTCCTTTACGAGTTAACGCCGCTTGCAATTGTCTTGATGTCCGCCTTTGCATGTATACCCTGCATGCATCATGGCTTTTTGTCTTTCCCTTCAGGCTGACATCTGACTTTATTGCCGAGCGATTGGGTCATTCAAACTTCTCGGAAGTCAGGGAACTTGACTTACCTCACAGCTCGCTGAGAACTGTGGACCTGGGGACGTCAGATGTGTTTTTCAATCTGCGAAGGTTAGCCAATCACCTCTTAGCTTTGTGATGTCGTCCGGCTTCCGTCCTGCTTCCTTCCACATGGTTCCTTCTAATTGGAAGCTTCTCAAGGATGTGCTGGAGTAAAACGCTGTGCGAATGCATAGAGTTCCTCTTGGGTGCATTGTGTTGCTTGAACACAAGTTTTAGCCCGTTGTGAAAAAAGAAGTGTGTTTTTGGACAATCGAGAGTCCTTTAGCTAGGGAAATGAACAATTTGGAAAGCAATCTACTGACGGACAATTATAGGTAGCTCAGTCTCGTTTCATCAGCGCAGTCAGTCGATTTCTAAGTTGAGAGGAGCCCAAGTATAGTTTCACCATAGAATACGAATGATGCGGCTTTTGAATTTTTACGTCCTTGATTAAAATTTCAGCGTGAATCTTGAACACAACTCATTAACATCCTTTGGAGGTCTGGTGAATCTACTGAGTCTCAAGGTAAGATTGTCATGTGACTTTAGTCGCGTTGTTCGATTGGTCGTCTGGCGAATATACTGAACTTCTCAGTAAGATTATCATGTGACTTTAGTCGCGTTGTCTGATTGGTCGTGTGGTGAATATACTGAACCTCAAGATGTCATGTGACCTCAATAGAGTTATCTGATTGGTGGATTGGTGTTTCTTCCAAACAGCAAGGGCGTCGGCGATGAGACAAATGACATTACATTTCTTGGCCGCTCTCTGCAAAAAAACGCAAGAAAATGTCCATGAACGCTCAACTACGCGCCGTTAAAATAACGGGAAACTATTGACGA
>BLFN01000057.1:561479-563979 GCA_014634225.1 Acropora yongei | reverse complement strand
ACCACCTGTTGCACGTCTTTTATGCCAAGAACTACGGGAAATTCCTGAGAATTAAACAAAAGTCTTTGAATGACACTAGTGTACTTTGCTCTGATCAAGAGCTAACACTCGAAATCTTAGCTTTCCAAATCTTTCACGGCAGTAATTCAACCTTTCTCAGCTCGTTATATGAAAACCAAATTTCACTCTCCCACTGATGCACCACCAAAGTTTCTTTAGAAACTAGAAATTTGTTTCCAAGTTTCATATAATACACTTCCATTCTGAGCAGGCACAAGGAAATCTTGAACCTAAAAGGCCACCTTAGAAAGTGGTAACACTACGATGGAATGATGACATTCACTATGTCTGAAAGATAAAGTATATGAAAAACTCTCTTTTCTTAATTGCCAAAGTCAGATACTAACAGCCACCTAGGAAAATAAAAAGGCTTTGTTCAGCAACTGGTTCATTGGCAAAGAAGGAAAAGTGTGATTGTCTCTACATTTCAGCTTTTTCATTTCATTAAAAATGAAAATTATGGTGGTAATAGAACTTTTTCTTCAAGAAAAGTACGATGAATTCGTTAACTTCTTAGCTCACAGACACGGTGAGTTGATGTAGGAGTCTCGAAACACCTATATTCTTCAAGGTTTGAGTATATTTTTTTGACTTTTTACAACAAACTCAGATAACACGAACACAAATGCAAGTGAATCTATAACTTTAAGACATTTCGAATGAAAGTCTCTCTAAGCGATAAGAATGCACTTGTTTCTTTCGCAATAAATGCAGCAAGGTTCAAGGCAAAGCTATGGTAATTATTGGTCTTATTTTGAAAATTAATAGTCCAAATATGTCTGTGCTCTCAAACGCTTCGACACAAACACAAATAAGACCTTTCAAACCGAAAGACATCACACATCTGTATTCGTGCCAGCGTCGAAGAGAACTTTTGTCACTTGAAATTTGGGCTTCTATTAGTAAATATATTATTTTAACTCGTAGTAAAACAAAATCCACGCGATGTAACAAAGATAGTC
Organism: Acropora yongei; assembly: GCA_014634225.1. NCBI lineage: Eukaryota > Metazoa > Cnidaria > Anthozoa > Scleractinia > Acroporidae > Acropora > Acropora yongei. The sequence goes on along the minus strand of BLFN01000057.1, from coordinate 562,957 downwards.
AGGATTGAAAAGATAGAACTATCATTTCCACAATTTACTCACCCATCTTGGATGGACGAGAGGAGAAGAGAGAGAAGCTTGTGGAGGCAGGCTGGGAAATATACTATTAAAAGATTTAGGGAAGGGAGGGTACGTAATATTTTTTTTTTTATATTGAATTATTATAATGCTTTTTTTCTAACGGTTATCAGACCTTTGCTTTATTTTGTTTTGCTTACAAGCCAATTAAATTGAGGAACATGGAATTTGCCTTATCCTTTTGATTAACTTCAGAGGTGTTTGTTTTTAAACAATCTACAGGAGCAGGGAGAGACGTTCTCGTTGAAAAACTTGTTACCAGTACTTCACGTTATGTATAGGGTTTTGAAGAAGTCGCTCAAAGTTTGAAAAACCAGAAAGCACCCAAAGCCAGTTACTCGAAGAAGGTTAGCGATAGCCCCTACGCGTTTCTATGGAAGTTAACACTGTTTAGCGCTAAACATGCTTCGAGCCGCAGGCCCCGGAAGACACTCGAGTCACTAGATCCTGGTTGGACGATAAAGAAAAATACGGCAGGCTATTACCAGCGGGATAAACTTTGACCTGCATCCCTTTCTTTGAAAGTGTCATTTCATTGTTCGTCATAGAAAAAAGATCTTTATATCGCGCCTACCTATGAAATTATTGTGATTTATTTTGTATGAATATGTTGCAAGCAAAAATTAAAAGGTAAAGTCTGTAGGGGCTAAGGGAAACGAAAAATAACCAGTCTTAGGTTGTTTCGCAAAGACTATGGTTGATGAAAATAGTCCATAAAATGTGGAGCTCAAATTTACGGTGCCGAAATCATAGTAAATACAAAACGGGTCATGATTTAGTGTGTTTTTAAGGACTCGGAACAACCTTCGATTTATCCTATGCAAAAATCAAATCCACAAAGATTTAATATTCAAGAATCGACAGGATTTTGAAAAGTGGCCAAATTACCCATTTTTCGTCAATTTGAAAGTGATAGCCAATGGGGCGCGTAGCGCCGCGTTATAATGTTTCTTGACGGAAAATTTTTAGCTCCCTTTTATCTTAAGCTGACGCGTACCCATACCATATTTGTAGATTATCGTATACTAGCTCATACACCATAATGGCTAAGCCAATAAAAAGTCTTGAATTGCTCTATGTAATTTAAAAGTCGGCCATCTTGGAAATCCTTTGCAAAGGCTATATATAGCCTTTGGAAAATCATGGGTTTGGGTCAACGATTAAAATTCACAAAAACATGCGAAAAATGATTCACCAAATGACTTAGAAATCTTTCGTAGACGAGACCCCTCGTAAAAACACCAAATATTGGAGATATCAGACCATTTTGAAAGTCGGCCATCTTGGAAATCCTATGCAAAGGCTATAGCCTTTGCAAAATCATCGGTTTGGGTCAACGATTAAAATTCACAAAAACATGCAAAACATGATTCAGCAACTGATTTAAAAATCTTTTGTAG
>BLFN01000057.1:548979-553979 GCA_014634225.1 Acropora yongei | reverse complement strand
GTTCTAGGAAAAACGCCTTTTTAGTTAACAAGAGTTTTTGTACCCATCCATGTAAGGATATTTTAAATTTTGCTCTAAATTTTTCTAGGTGCCTGGCTCCTTTTCTTGGTGTCCTGTGCATTTCTTGCTAGGGCAGTTGGTGTGACGTCTGTGTTGAGCCTTGATGATCAAGTTAGATTTAAGCAAAAATTTTATGATGCAATGCCATTCAAAGACTTGGAAACTGCGGCTTACTCAGTGATATCTTTGAAACTCATGAAGGCAGAAGTGCCACCAACACAGGTAGTTTATTGTGGGTAGCCTAGCACATGCAAGGCTCATATAGAGAGAGGGAGAGAGAGGCAAACAGAGAGCACTGATATAAAACAATATGCAAACAAACACATTGTTCATCAAGAGTTCTCACTGTTGTGGAATGTTGATCATTCATGTTACGGGTTACAAAAGAACATTGTTAAAGTAGCAGTGGTAAAGTTCACGAAAATTATGCTCACCATTGGCACATTTCATTTGAGGCTTGAATGATACGTCTAACACTGCATTAAGTCACGATAATATTTTATATGGTCTTACCTGAAGTACTTACTTTTCAAATGAAAGGTTTTATCCTGTCCTCAACCTGATTAATTTCCTTTTCTGTGTTTTCTGTGACATTTTTCATCAATAAGAGAATGGCATCAATATGTCTGAAAGGTTGTTAGTTTGTGAGGAACTTCTCTGTTAAACTAACACTGTCAGAAGATGCTAGAGAAAATATCCTATCTCCACCAAGACTTCTCAATTTTATGAGATCTCTTGACTAAATATACGATGACATTTAAGAAGTAAAATTGCAATTTCATATCTTAGATATAATTTTCTCTTAACACACAGTTGCAGTGTCAGAGTCAATAAGTATGCAGTTGTGCACTTATTTTACATGTTAACTATAATTATTTTGATATCTTCCCTCAGGATGTTTGCAAGTTTGCCAAGGACAATGTAGACAATAGTGATGTCAAGTCAATATTTTATGCATCAGTAATAGCTGAATTTGTTGGAAGTTGCAAGGTATATTGATAAATAATGTTATCATCATAAAATTTTGTATGAAATCATGGGGTAAGTCAGAAATAACTCATTTAGTGTTCGTTGCTTGTTTTCATACCGATGTTACGTCACTGCCTAACTGTATAATAAGAAAATGGTTTGAACCCAGGAGTAACATACCGTGATTGAAAAAGATCATCTGGGTGATTGGAGTCCTGAGAAGGACTGTCCTTCTCAGGACTCCAATCACCCAGATGATCTTTTTCAATCACGGTAACTGTATAATGAATTTTTTAAGTGACAATAATTATTATTGATGACAGTAGTAAGCATTTTCATGGTCAAAAGTTCTCAGTGATTTTTTTGTCTGAAATTACTCAATAGAACAAAGATATGTGGAAGCCAACATATCCCCCCTTAAAACAAAATCTCTTTCATTGATCCTTGTTGGAGATTGTTCTTGACGATTTATTTTATTCTTAGTATTGTTGTAGGAGAAGCATCATATGTTTTGAAGCTTGTTAGTTTGTGAGGACTTCCTCAGTCAAACTAATGCTAACAGAGGATGCTAAAGTATACATCTTATCTCCACCGAGACTTCTCTAAATTTAGTGAGATTTCTTGACTAAATATAAGATGACATTTAAAGATTATGTTAATTGTATTTCATCTTGCTTGTTACACTAGCTTCACAGCTTACAATTTGGAAGTAATGATCATAAAGTACCATCCCTGAATGATGTTTCCAGTCTGGTTTCTGATGGTTAAAGTTATTTACCAGTACTATCAATAGATGATTCAGATCAGGGTATTCTCACCTTGAAAATGAGAAGGCAGAGGTTCTGAATGTTAGTGTAATCCCAAATTCCAAAAATACCAGCTTAAAATTAAAGTGGGCATGGATTTCAGTCCCTTGTTTATTTTCAGTTGGTTGTTGATGATGCAGGCAAGACCATTTTATCAGAGGCTGTTAATGAAGGAACTGATATGGTTACACTCTATTATGCTGTTGTGGCCCAAAGTTATTTGGGAATTGAAGGTACATTACAGTATTTTTAAAACAAGTAATGGCATGTTTCAGTGTGTGGCAGTTGTTATCCTAAAAAAAAAATGGTGGAATGATATTTCATCATTGTTTCAGGATCCATTCTCTCAAGAGAAGTCAGAAGATAGTTTCAAAAGAAAGTACTGTTTTGCTGCTTCAGATTAGCAACAGCGAATGAATAAGAAATTTTTGTTATCAATGTTAGTTTGGTTTTGCAACAGATTAGAAACATGGGTAGGTACTAGGTACTAGTCCTTTGTGAGAGAATTGGTCCTTTGCGTACAATCAGCGCGCTTTTTCATTTTCTGCAATGTCCAACACACATCACGATTTCTATTGGTGTCGCTAATTATTATTACCTTTCTCTTGACCCTGAGAAAAAATTGACCTTTGTTGTTGATTGAACTAAATTGTAGCGACCAGACTCCTTCCCTGCTCACAGTAAAGTAATTTTGTTGTTCTGATTCAAACAACATATTGCTATTATAACAACAGATTATTCTTAGGAAATATTAAATTTTAGATGCTTGAGCATGCTTTCTTTGTTAAAACGTAACCATCGCATGTATTTTGTCTGTGTTTAGTCAGCTCTGATGAAGTGATTAAGGCAATCAAGGCAGCCATTAATACAGATGAAGACAGCATCTTGGGGTATGAGAAAAGTCATTTTGCACCATAAATTCTTCTTCCTACTCAGTAATCAGTAATGTTGCTGTTTCTTTTTAAAATTTTTTTCCAGGGCATCATATGCAATGCTCATTGGTGAAAGGTTGGCTAAAGGAACAGATGTTTCCTTTATTGCTGAAATGATTGAGGTAACTGCTTGGCTAAATTGCCTTTATTAGTTGATGAAATAGTTATTTCATGATTAAAGCAGCTGTCCTCTCATTCCGAAACCTTCTTCAAGGTTTCTGAAATAAATACATTTTCTACCTTGATACACCTTCCAATGATTTCATGGGCTGCCTTCATTTGTTCCTTGTTGGATAGGTTTGCAGTTGAATCACCTGTACCACTCACCCTTTCATTGGTTTGTCATTGTTGTTGGGATGCGGTGATATTTTGCAGTACTCTCCTTTTCAGGCAGTAACCAGTAAAATTTACTGTTTGTAACATCACTTGTCACCACCTAAAATGGCCTGGAATTATTGAAAATTCAACATGCAAAAAAAAAAAATAATTGTGCTTTTGTTTTACCAAACTCTAATCCTTACAATCATAAAGAAGTAAAGGCGAAACTGTCTGCATGAAGTGGACAAAAATGAGGCAAATTTCTCTTCCATTTAATGCACTGACCAGTTGTAATAAGCAATGATGCTTACAAGTCTTAGTATTCTACCAGTCTGAAAAACTCTTTTACCTGTTGCCTTGATAAAAAAGGAGAATTCTCTATTTTGCAGTGTTCATTCATTTGCTTCTTTTTCTATACAGGATACAGTAGCCCAAGCTGATGAGATTGACAATCAATATTTGCAGGTGCTGTCACTTGAAATGTATAAACTAGACTTAACTACAGTATGTGAGGCAGGGTGCTGTTATGTTTCCTTGTAAACTTGTTATGTTCTCTCATCTGTATCTTGGGATCAAGGTAATACAAAAAGCCAAATTTTCTGCAAGCTGCAAAATTAATCAATGATAATTAGATGAACAATCTGACTCTTTCAGGAACCCAAAAGGTGTTTCAGGTTCTAGCACGCTCAAAAGCTGACTATTTTGATTTTCTCAACTTGATCATCAGGACATTGGAGAGTTGAGAATGCATCGATTTAGACAGTCACATTTTATTGATTTGGGAAAGTATTGTAATGAATTTACATTCATTTTCATTTACTAATTAATAAGGTGTTAGCTGTCTTATTAGATTTTGTTTCTCGCCAATTTTTTTTTTCAGTTTGAAGGTGGTCTGCACCCAACGTCATTGGTTGTGTATGCAACCTATACATTTTCAGAATACTTAGGCAAAGCCCCAGCCATTACTGAGGTATGATGGAAGATGAGTTCTAAATGAGACTTACCTTAAAGTGTCCCTAACCCCCAAATATTTTTTTGCCAAAATGAATCTTTGCACCTGTTCTAAATGCATTGCAGCCATTTTTTCCTTCCTCTAACAAATCCTGTCATTATTTCAGGAACAAGTAATCAAGTTTGCCAACTATCTTCTGACAAGGAAACATGTTCAGTCTGTAAAGGAAACTGCTACATTGTTCTTGGCCCTAAATAAACTTGGAAACAATCCTGTGAGTCTGTGATATACATGTAAAAAGGCAAGAGTAAACAATGTATCCCTTACTGTCTGTCATAGGTTCTCTTAAGTTGCTATTTTGTGGGTGTTGGTGGCTGAGAAGGAATTTCAGCTCCCTCATATTGGCAGATTCCTCAAATCATGACTTCCCTCATCTCTGACAATTTCAGTTATAACACAGCTGGTAAACTCACATAATCAAATTCAACATCATTGAAAATGTTATAAAACAATTGAAACTGGGAAGTTTAGAGAGCACTCAAGAAAAAAAAGTTGCTCTTGGCTGCATCTCGAGCGATTCCTACACATCTTTCTTGCTCTCCAAACTTCCCGCATGCTTCAATTCTCAATGAAGCTGGCTGATGTACGAACCAATAATAAATTGAATTGTGGCAGGTCAATGTTCTTCTTCAAGAAAATTGTCAGAGTCTCATATCTTTCTTGTGTTTTGTTTTTAGTTTCATGTACCTGTTGTTGTTCAGCTGCATGGCTCTCCTGTTGTCTCAGATGACCAAAAATTAGTGAAGGTACGTAATCTGTACAAACAGATATTAGTATAATATATGTAAGATAGTGAGAATCATATTTGCTGATTCCTTCTCTCCCAAAGTTGAAGTTGTGGCAGCAGCCATGTTTCAAGGACATTTTCTTGTTAAGTTGCCAGGGAAGAAGTGTTACTCAAGC
>BLFN01000057.1:392322-395449 GCA_014634225.1 Acropora yongei | reverse complement strand
ATAGCCCATGAGGCGAAGCCGAATGGGCTATTGATCCGTGGCCCTTGAGGGCGAAGGGTCTAATTGTTTTAGTATCACCCAACTAGTTGGACAGAAAAGGCAATAATAAAGCTAGCAAATGCAAGTTGAAGAAATAGTTTTTACGGGAAAAAAAACAAAGAAAAACCGGCGAATTTCGCTACTCGATGACTATTACTATTAGACCCCTAGTAGCGTAGCCAATCAAAATGCAGGATTTGCATTAGTCCACTAGTTGGGTGATACTAATAGTCATTAGAGTTCTTGTGTAGACTTCAGCGACAACAAAAAGAACGCCACATATTTGCACAGAGCAGTTTTCAAATGACTGTCGAAAGTAATTACGTGATTGCGATTGCTACGCTTAGTGATTGGCTTAAAAGACTCGCGCCAGTTTTTCAACCAATGAGAAGCATAACCAAAACCAATCGCACCATGTACGCGTGATTTTTCCCACGCTTCGAGCGAGTTACAGGTAATTGCTAGGAATTGTGATGGTTCAATTATATCAGTTGTTTTTTATTTATTTTTTGATCAACTGCGCATTTTAAATTTGAAACGAATTACACGGAGTGTGTCTCACATTCCAAACGACGGCGGCCATGGAGACATTACAGGTCTTTAATTTCTTTACATACTGACATACTCTCCTTTCTTTCGTCCCAGTACCTTTGATGAATATGCTGCTGAGGTCAGGTCAGGTCGACTGGAGTGGAGTCCTGTTCACAAGTCGGAGAAGTTTTGGGTAAAAACAGCTGTTTATATTAACCAATCGAATGTGGATAAGCGTCGTGTGTACTCTTATCAGAAACGATATTACTCTAACAAGTGGTCAAGATGTTCAATGGACTCTCTGGGGTGCGTATCGTGAGTCCACAACAACACGAACGTTTATAGACGAAAGTACAACTTCAGCTGTTCAGTCTCTGCAAATATTCAAGCAGAATTATAATGATTTTGCGGCAAAACATACACATGTGCATTTGATATGGTGCAGCCATGAAAAAAGCCATTTGCAAAGGCCAAAGCGCTGAAGTTTGAAAAAAAAAAAGGGAATTGCATGTCACATTGACGCGAGCTGGGCTCTTATCTACAACGGCAAATTGGCAAATCAGATTGCGAGATTAGCAGCAATTGTGGTAAAAATTGCTATTATCATGATCAATAAAGCTATGTATGCCCTGGAACCACTGTCAATCCTTTTGATGTTGTTGTTTTGATGTTATTTGCAGAGGGAGAATGCTCAGAGACTTAATGAGAATAATTTTGAGCTATTAAAGTAAGTGAAACAAAGTTTCTAAAAATGTGCCAGAGAGAGCAAGAGTGTATAAACACGTTAGGGCGTGGAGCCGATGAGTAGGAGTATGCAACTCACTTACAATGTCACGGCACTTTTACAGACAATTCTATTTTTAGTTTACCTTTTCCTTTGTGAGAGAGAGAGGCTGTTCCGGTCTATTGAAGAATTCGTTTCTTGATTAATCATGGCACTCACATGTGAGTCTCATTCCAATGAAATTCGATCTAAAAATAAAACCTATGAAAACGCCGTGACTGGAATATAGTGGAGTTGCATGCTCCTACTCATCGGCTCCTCGTTAGTACCACATGTAGAAAAGCCTTTCCAGGATAGCCATGCAAGTTCATTTACACAGGTACGGTTTCGATTTTAAATTATGGATTAACCTGCAATGAATTGATGAAATGTAGTTGGTAAACAAACTGGTGTCGTGTCGGTATATAAGATGAACACCAAAAAGTTGATAAGAGTCGACTTTCCACCGTTAAAAGATAACGAACCTGGCGTTTCGAGCGTTGACGGGCGAAGCTCGAAGGACAATAAATTAAACTAACATGAAAGACACAGAGAAGAGATAATTGAGAATACCGCGTAATGCGCTGTATTTCTCCTCAGGACTTCAAATTCAATCTTTTCACATCGTTGTCTGACGAAGAACGACAAAGAAATGCATGAAAAATTACCAAAACGCACATGCTTGGTGCGCATAGCGTCCGGAAATACTTGTCTTGATTTATCAGATATGCGGCGTTCCTTTTGCCATGCTGTTTTGAGTGGATGTAGCGCGGACAAAGCAGTTTTCAAAGGGCTGTCGAAAGTAGTAACAAGATTTCGATTGCTACGATTAGTGATTGGCTTAAAAGTTAATCTCTTGCCAGTTTATCAACCAATGAGAAGCAAAACCAATCGCCCCTTGTACGCGTGGATTTTCCTGCGCTTTGAGCAAGTTACTGTTGATTGCTAGGAATTTTGATTGGCTCATCGTGCAGTGTGCTACTGTTGTGATTGGTCGCAGCAACTACTTTGGTATTGATTTTTCAACAGTCATCCGCTCTATCAATCGCTGCTTTGCTTGCATGTGTTTGTCTTAAAATGTTTGCTCATCTTCCCTTTAGAACGCTAACAAGATTGATGGACATTTCCACTGACCCCATAATTTTAGCAGTTGCGGCTCATGACACAGGGGAATATGTACGGCACTATCCGCGTGGGAAGCAGTGAGTTTTTCAACCTCGTTCCCGGGGTCCCTTTTTTTTTAAGTAGAGAAAGGACCCTGGGAACGAGGTTGTGAGTTTTTCGTAAATATCGTTATTTTCGCGTCTCTAAAAACTTGAATAATGAAACGGGCATCTGGCAAATAACCCGAATAACAAGTCAGTCTTCCTTCTGTATTCCTCTTTACTCGCGCACTCCGTGGGATCCCTGGGTTTTAAATTGGGCTTCCTTTCCCACCTAGTCACAAGTCACCTTTGAGGCTCTAAAGCGCACTCGTGAAATCTAACAGGCTGCGTTACCATTGTGCCTGGGTACACGCAGCTATGCGTCTAGACTTTTTTTTAGTTTAGGCTGATTCAGCAAACGGACAGGAACGTCAGATGACGACTGTAATGGGCCCGAAATAGTCTGAATTCTAATTTGACCGTTTTATTGTCTTGCTCAACCAGCCTCGTTATCAGGCTCACACGGGAATCCCAAAGACAAGGGAAACTTTGTGATAATATTATGTCGGTTTATAATAAATAAAGAAAAAACAAATTTTAAATAAAAAACTTGCTTTTAAATTCCCAATGAGCAGGTAAAGTTTTTTTT
>BLFN01000057.1:345815-350815 GCA_014634225.1 Acropora yongei | reverse complement strand
CCTTGAATGATGTGGATAACGTGTCGCGCCGCTAAGTTGCCTCCAGTTGTCATCACTGCTGAGCCCACAGCCTGCTTGCCTAATTCATTGCACTCTTGTTGGATCTGTTGGCCACCTTCTCTCAAGATGGCTTTACTCAATTCACCAGCATTGTTCATGTTCATATCAGAGCTGATAAGATTTACAATGGCGTCGCTCGTGTCTTTAGTCATATCACCATTTATGACTTCAATGCTGAGACCTGCGCATCCACTGAAACTCCGATCAGAAATCACACTTGCTGGTGTGCTTATTCCAAGTTTGGATTGAAGATTCTTGAGAAAAGCATTTTCCGTTTCTTCTTGGATGAGGTCGTGCTGCATTTTTAACTTGTAAATCTCATCTTTAAAGGCTGTGACTAACGGTTGATCTTGTTGGTACACAACAAATCGAATATCTTTCAAGCTGGAAGAACCATTGGCCTGACAAAAGCGGAAAACTTCTTCCAGCATAATTCTTGACGCTGTATTGCGTGGAAAATCTATGACGGGAAATGCTATGGACTTCATTCTCAGTTCTTCGCCTTTCTGAAGGCACCTCTGCACAATTCTCCGCAAAAGCTTTGCTGAAAAGAAAGAATGCTGGTGTAAGTTCTCGCAAGTTATTAGGCTCAAGAGGGCATACTCTGCATAGTACAATGTTTCATGTTTATCACTTTTATAGATGCGAATCTTATTCACAGCATAGTTAAGTTGAACACTTACTGCTTCACCGCTTCCTTTGTTCCATGGGCAGCAGGTGGTATGAATCACGTGACTACATGGTAATGCAAAGCCAGGGGTGACTGTAATTTCAGTAGTGTTTGGTAAGGTTACGCTGTTCCGCATTGCCTGACCTCCCGCGGTGATGACTGCCTAAGAACATGCTCCTTGTGAACTGACCAGAATGTCAGCCTGTCATTCAATTAAATACATTGCCAACAACATAAGTTTGTTAGCATTCCAAAATAAGTTAAGCGCTGAGACGGAAAAACAACAAACTCCTGGCCGAGGCGGGTCAGATACAAAAAGATGCTTGCTACAAACAAAACTAAAACACAGTTAGAAAGAAAAAAAAAGCTAAAAAACAAAGGCAAAAACAATAAAATGGGTAAAAATATTGCAAAGTTATTAGCGAGCGATAGAGAAGTTGCCTACTGCTTAAAATTGAAATAATTGTCGTCAATCGTAACGAACTTTCGGCTTTGGTCTTTTAGCACTCTTCCATGAATAGAACCAACAGCGGATATTTAATAGTTCGCAAGAATTTTGCTGGTTTCTATCGCATTAATTAATTCGAAGGGACATTACGTTACTTACCATTTCAACCTCAAGTGCTCCAGCCCTCCATGAAATTTGATGGCCAGCCTTAGTGACCATGGTAGAGCGGTCATTTTTCAGTAAATCTGTTTTATTGATGGAGGGATCGCCAAACTCATTAGCTTTAGCAACAAAGAGAGAGCCAATAGGTTTTTCTGTGTCTTGTGCATCAGTACCAAAGCACTTCTTAACATGGATTGCACATGCGTAGTCTTTCTCTGTCGATTTTACCAGATGATCTCCTTTCCCACTTTCATGAAACTTTCTTAGTCCAAGCTGTTTGACTTCAAAGGTCGTGGAACTGACACCAGCGACGAGTGAGTTCAGTTTAGCTTTTGTATGAACAAGACCTTCTTTACTTCCAGAAATTACAAACTCATCTTTATTTTTTCCATTCTCAATTTTCACGTTAAAGTGAGTGAGTTGAGTTTCAATCAAGCGCAAATCATCTTGACAACGCTCAGAGAGATATCTTCTAATGAGTTCTGAAGAAAACTTGAAACGCTCTTGACGAACTCTGTTATTTTCCAAGAAAGCAGTTAGCTTCTTCATAGCATCTAGGACATCTTGTCGAAATCCAGCAACAAAGGTGTCATTGCTGTTATTCTGGTGCACACGAATGACGTCTCCAGTGTTGAGTTCATCGCACTGTTGGCACCATTCTGGTGTTTTCAACAGATGCTGGCTCGTCTCATCTACTTGAACTTTCTCTTCCAATGTAAGTTTGCCAACAAGACGGGTAGCGTGTTCTACCTGTGTAGCCGAGGTGCCCACGATGCGAGCCTCGTTGTCAATCACGAATACAGCTTCAATTTTGTTGTTTTTAGCTCGCATTTCATTCTCTTGAGACCTTCATCTGAACCTAACACTTCCAGTATGCTTTTTGATACACTTATTTGTTTTTCCACTATATTTTGGTGAATTTTGATAAATTTTATTAATGCCTCTTTCAGCTGTTCCCCTGGTCCCTCAAAATAGATCTCCTCTGCTTCAGCATCCAATTTCATCTCGAGTTCCTTGCTGCGTTGTTGAAGCTGCTCGGCAAACTTTATTTCCTCTAACAAAATAAAGCGTTCTTTAGCAACGCTGGTTGTAAACTTCTTCTTCAATTCATCGTAAGTTGGTGTGGTTTTTACGTATTCCATTACATCTGGGTCCACAGACATGGAACACTGCTGAACCTTACACGACTGACGTTGTAGATCGTGAGTTCCATTGACGACTTAAGCTTCTGCAGCTAAATTTATTTCACTGTCTCTCTCTGCTTTCGTTAATTCATGGTTAAGTGATGTTACTGTAACGGATTCCATAACACCTGGGTCCACAGCCATGGACGATTGCTGAGCCTCACACGACTGGCGTTGAAGATCGTCAGCTATTGACAGAAATGAAACAACTTTAGGTATTTTTTGGACCTGTCAGAGGCGTTTGATACCATTAATCATGAAATATTGAGTGAAAAAATGCATTTATATTTACTATGGTATTCGAGACATTGCTCTGGATTGGGTTAAAAGTTATCTTGAAAACCGAACTCAGTTCGTTCAGTTTGGCTTCTTTAGACCCTACAACAGGAAAATCTTTCTTTAGACCCTACAACAGGAAAATCTCATGTGGTGTTCCACAAAGTTCTAGGGACTCTCCTTTTCATTGTGTATGTTAACGATCTACCAGCTGTCTCTAGCTTGACTCAATCCTTACAATTTGCCGATGATACTAGTATTTTTTGATCTCATAAGGATCCTAGTCAACTCATTTCCATCGTTACTAAAGAAGTTACAAAAATATCGATTTGGCTAAAAACAAATGAGTTGTCCTTGAATTTGGCGAAAACTAATTTTATGTTTTCCCGTCCAAGGCAAAAGAAAATTAATGTTAATTTCCCGCTGGTTCTGGAAAATATTGTGATTAAGCAAGTTACCGAAACTAAATTCCTTTGAGTCCGTATTGACCATCATCTTTCATGGAAACCTCACATTAGTCTTGTTTCAAAGAAGATTTCGAATTCTATTGGAATTATTGCGAAAGCTCGTTTTCGTCTGTCTGCTAAAACGTTGCTGTCCTTGTATTATTCCCTCGTATGTCCTTGTTTAAGTTATTGCAGTGTGGCCTGGTCCTCCACCTACTGCTCTAATCGCAATTGTATTTACCTTTTGCAGAAGCGCATAGTGCGCCTTATAGCAAAAGCAGATTGTCTTGCAAATACCGCTCCTTTATTTTCTCAACTTAGGCTCCTTGATATCTTCAGTATTAGGTCTTTTTCTATCGCCATTTTCATGTATTCGTATCGCCGCAATCTTTTGCCAGTTACTTTTCAATGTTTTTTCATGACTGGAGAACAATTTCATCAATACAATACTCGAACTGCCTTTCAATACAGATCACACTTCTGTATAACTAATAATTAAAAAATTCAGTATCCTTGTATTAGGTACCTAAAGTCTGGAATCCTTTACCAGTTACAATAGTTAGCTCTCCATCTATATCTTTTTTTTTTAATCTGGAATACTGTCTCATGGAAAGACAATATCTTTGTTAAGCTTTAGAACGTATAACGCCTGCTCGCCCTCTGTTTACGGCTATGCTCTTCGTTATTAAATGCAGTCCATGTATGGGTGACCAAAAATAAATAAAGAAATAAGTTCTCTTGTCGACTTCAGCAGCCACTTCCCCGTCCTTATACGCCAGAGACATGCATATCTAACAGGCATTATAACTGAATCCACTCGCGTAACAAATACCACTAGGGATGATGCGAGAGCGTAAAAATGTGGGTTTTTTACACTTTCCATTGAGGAAAAACACTGATGAGACCTTTTAAGCCCTTACTTGCTATTGTGGTTGACGCTCTTGTCTCTCTTTCGACCTCTGCGTTCCTTACTGGTTCCTGGTTTGTGTTACCAGAGCACTGGTTGGCCCCTATGTTGAACATGAATGAATGAATGAATGAATGAAAGTTTATTTAGCACGCAATTAATAGTATTACTAGACAATCAATGGATGTTACAATAATTGTGCAGACCCCAAGAAACCACCTGTCCTTTCCATCTGTTCCACCCATTACACCAACGACTAAAGTACTCAACTCACGTGATTGCTGTAGCTGCCGACGGGCTTTTCTCGAATTTCCTCTGATATCCTGACGACAAAGAGTCCGCGTGATAAGGAGCTCTGGAACACTGGGAAATTCGCTTTTGAGCTTCGCTTTTGTTACCTCTAACTTCCAAGGGTTGAGGTCGTCAACTTCGTTTTTCTTGCCTCTGCCTCTTTGAACCCTCAAATGTTAAATAACAGCAACAACTTAATTATCCTTTTCCTAACAGGACAAATAACAACGAAGAAAATGAAATTTCCAAAAGAGTAATGGCTTCCTTAGTAACTGTGAAAGCTAACGAAAGTAGGAAGCCAAAGTAAAAAAGGTTAATTTGAAAGACAGGTCGGACACACAAGTAAGACACAAAACAAAGCACAATTACAATTAGTTAATACAATCGGGTACCTGAACTATCTGTCTAACCTACTTAGCCCTTAATGCAGCAAATAAATCATAAAGAAAGAAGGCACATTGTCATATTATATTATTTGTCATATATGGCGAAGCTGGTTCTTTAGAAGTTCCGACTATTGTTTAAAATTTTAAATTTTCTTTGACTGATTTACCGG
>BLFN01000057.1:0-5000 GCA_014634225.1 Acropora yongei | reverse complement strand
TGATGACATCAAAAATGGTTCAAACTCAGCGGTATACATGGTAAGAATTGCCTTGTCCAGTGGAGTGCAATCCACTTGTGCAGTGGAGGCATTACCATTAGTGACCTGAGGAGGTCGTATTTGATTCAGAGGATGACTTCTGCTCAGGGTGTCAAAACTTTTAAGCTCACCAAGGATTAGCTTAATTGGGATTTGAACAACTGGTCCATGTCTACAATTTGCATTCACAGAGCTTTCACAGTTCTTTAGCAAGATTCACTTCTAAAATCATTCGTCATGTACACTTACCTAAATAATCCGGCACAGAGCAACTGGCCTGCTGAAACGCTAGTTGCTACATGAAAACAAACAATTGCAATGAGAAATGCTAAATTAAGCTATCAATTTTAAAAATTAAACTTCCTTCCTTGGTTCAAATCATTAAATTTTTCAAAACATTTGTTTAAGTAAAACAAAGTCATTGCTCAGGTTACATGTAGTACTAACCGGCTGCGGCTGAAGATGGAAGTAATGTTGTTACAATTTCATTCTGACCAAGTTCATTTTTATAGAGGTAGCACTGTTGGAGCAAATAGACTATTAAAAACAATTTTTCACACAAAGCTATAAACTTCACTATAACAAGAGGCCATGTAGCACTTGATCAGACAGATGCCTCTGTTTGAAAGAATTTTATAACATTCATCCAGTGCAATTAAGCAAATGAGTTACACATAGAGGTTATGACTTTTCCTCACACAAGTTTTCTAGTGCTTAGCAAGGAGCAGCATGTATCTCTTATTTTTCTGTGAAAAAAAGGATAACATTAATTTTCTTTACTAACCTGAAAACAATACAAAACAGCACATCGAAGACTCAAAGGTTGCTTGTCATTGATCATAGACATTAATAGAACAACAATGGCAGGACTACAAAAATAAATAGAAAACATTCTTGAAGTTAGACAGCATCTTGAATTGAAATTTTGAAGTTGCATTCACTTTAAATCAGAGTCGTGCCAAATATGTCTGAATGTCCATTGATAGCTGTGTGAAATGTAATTTGCCCATTTTTGAAATTGTTAGCCACTTTTAACACTTGAATTTAGTACAATTACATTATACTATTCTAAGGTCTCTCAAATGAATTTTTTAGACCCTTGATTGCACAAGTTAGTGCTGCTATTTATTTCAACTCCACTTCCCTATTTAAAAGCTTAACTTACAAAAACTTTGTGCATAGGCAATGAGTGGCTTAAAACTTAAAAAGAAACAAACCTAGGTGGGTTGGATGGTGCAGTGACTTCAGAGAAATATTCCTGGTTTGCAGGGAATCCACGTATTACCTCAGACACAGTGTTGATAGTCTGAAAGGTTGAGAAAGGTGCAAAAATACAAAAACAA
This sequence comes from Acropora yongei, assembly GCA_014634225.1. Taxonomy (NCBI): domain Eukaryota; kingdom Metazoa; phylum Cnidaria; class Anthozoa; order Scleractinia; family Acroporidae; genus Acropora; species Acropora yongei. The sequence continues at coordinate 3,618 of BLFN01000057.1, read as the reverse complement.
ATAATTGCAGCGTACAAATGCTGGCAGTTGCAGTTCACATAACATTTTTGAAAGTTACAGATAACTAATCAACATTTAACATGCTGAAGCAGAGAACGAGCCTTGAGGAGGTAACTTCCCATCAGAATACCTCTACAAGGAATTCCTGGTGTTGTGATCTTATCTACAGTGCAAGGTCACAGGTCATAGTAACTGACAACAGCTATTTTGTTGGCTGAAACTACAATGCAAAGCCAATTAACTTAACTAAGAGTATGCCTAACTTAACTAAGAGTCCCTTCACCTAACTTAAAAAAGGGTCCCTTCTTGTGCTGACTTCTTCTTCCACTACACCTCTACTATTGTGTCTTGATTTGCTTATGAACTTCATGTACAGCTGTATGTTCTGACCTCTTAAAAAATCAACTTATGGGATAATAAAGAACAATACTTGCAGAGGCATTTTAGACTTACCTCTGTGAGAATTTCAGCAGGAATTCCAGTTGACATAAGTATGCCACACAGAAGTCGCAAAAGCCCTGTCAATCATCAAACAACAACAATAATTTCAAGCTAAAACACAGCAAACCATTCCTTAAAACAATTGAAAACAATTAATAGTGCAAGGAGTGTAACAAGTGCACTTGTCATTCATCAATGTCTTCCACACAATCATGAACTCAACTTCACATGAAGAGTTAGGTGGAACTATTCTTACGTAAGAAAAATATCTTCTATTGGTTTTCAGTTTCACCAACATTTCTCCTTCATTTCCAGCACAATAACATGCTTTTTCTCAAGGCTTGATATGCCCCAATCACGTCATATGGTTTTAATAACAGCAAGATATGCTATAGTTTGTGAAAACAGCTCAGATTATAAAAATACGGATTAAGTAATCATGGAACAATATTCCGGGGGCAAGTCTGAGCACTTCACATTGCCATTAAAGAACAAAATGTTTTTACCCATGAACTCCATTGCACATTATTTGTCTCATCATTATTCAATGGTTCAATCATTATCAAGGTTTAAGTAGTTTTGACTCAAACTGTGTTAAAAAACTTGAAACAAAAGCCAGTTGAACTGAACTCCCCAGAAGTGAACAACTGCAGGCAAAGATGTGACGAGGGCTTTCTTTTCCTTACTCACTGAATGATAAAATTTGGTTCTCTCTGACATCGTGATTTTGGTATGTTTCACTCTCAACTCCAAACTGACTGATGAGAGAACCTTTTGTGAATTATTGCACATAAAAGATGCTCTAAACTCACCAGATTGGTTCATAATTTTCTGACAAGTGCTGGTTGATTGTTGAGGGTTGTCTGGCGACACCAATACTCGGACAAGCTAGAAATACATAACAAATAATAACTAATAATAATTAATAGGGAGCAGACCAGATTCATGGCACTGTAAAGCAAATACATGCATCTTTTCCAATCTGAGAGCTGCTGTTTTTAAAATCTTTGTTTTTATGACGGCACCCACCAGTAACATAAGCTTGACATTGGAAACTTTCTGTAAAGACCAAGAGTTTTCACCATCTTGATTTTCTGAAGAATATATTTTATAAGAGCAATTTTATTATTTACAATATTAAATCCTCTTGCAGATCTACCTGTAATCTAGAATAAATAAAGCTCTCCAAAGCTTCAAATTTTTTTTCATATCTCGCAGTGACGAATTCTGTTTATTCCAATAATAATTACCAAATTAATGTCTCAATTTTCACCATCTTAAACTATTTTTAAAATTATCTTTGAAACTTCATCACTTCAATGGTATTATCGAACAACTATTTGCCTTTACCATTAGAGGACTGATTGTTGTATTAATATCGTTTTTTTCTCTCTCCATTGGAGTTTTTATCTTTTGATCTATGGTAACTGGTTTTGTCTTGCCAGATGCAGCTGCCTACATCCTTTTGTATTCATCTAACACAATCCACTCACCAGTAAGGGACTGTACAGGAGTTCCCTCAAGTTCAAAAAATGGTGTTAATCTTTGTATATAGCTGTAAGGAGAAAATAACATTTTAGTATCCAGTCACACAACAAGTATGCAGTACTAAAAACAGCCCAAAACAATGTTGATTTTTAACTTTTCAAATGATCTGTGACAGATACTTGTCCAACCAGGCTCTACTTCCAAACAGGCTCAGATTGTCCAGAACTAGTCTCTCAATTCTAAGAGCTAGCAAATTACTTTGCTAACTGGCTAGCCAGTTGTCATTGATGACAAACGCTTTAACTTTTGATAAAGATACCATATTAAACAAATGTTAACACATGAGAAAGGCACATGTACAAAAACAACTTCTCACCTTCCTTCTCTAAAGAAATTTTGATTTGAAACATTTGATTTCAGGAGATTTTGCATAAGCAACAAGCAATCTTCAACAACAATACCTGGACAAAACCAAAACAACAAAACCTTCTAAAAATGTTTGTGTCAGGTGCATAATTTTACATTTATGTTTACAAAATTATGCACCTGATGTAAACATCTGAAAACATGAAAATGTTTCCAATTTCACTTCAACTAAACTACGTACAAGTACTGTCACAGATTGATTCTTTGTTTAATGAGGATCCTGTTATTACTTGTCTTTTAGTCATAAATAAGTTTTATAACAGAACAATATAATGAACAATAACTATTTTCATAAGTGATGCTCACTGCATATATTCCAAAATGCAAATACCAAAATTGTTATCTTGTTCATATTACCAACAACAATATCATTAAATAGGTGGTTGAACTTTCTACTATTCACCTTGTTGGAGAAGAAATGTACTTAAAGTAATTAAAACTCTTCCAACACTGTCACTGGTTTTTATTTTTGACTGAAACCTAGATGCCGTCTCTCTCTTTTTTTCGACCTTTTCTTTCTCAAAAACCACTCACCTCCATCACTGCAACCTTCTTCAGTTATTATTTCAAGAAGTCTATCAAAAGCATTTTCAAATGCAACAATTTTCTGTTGAATAATACATAAAATTATAAAATAGTTTTAAAAGACTAATTTCTTTTTTAGTATGTAAAGAAACAAATTGTGTCAAAAGTTTGGTGTCATAAAAATAATTATCATTTCAATCATACTACATGTACTCAAGACTTGCTCTTTGCTTTTTAGAGGAATAAAAACTAAAGCTGTAAGTTGAAGTCTGTGCCTTGTTTTGTAACTTAAATGCATGATCTTTAAAACTGTTCAATACATAACACTTTTTAATCAACAAAACAATAACAACTATTTCTCAGCATATTTAATAGTTTATTGAAAGAACTTGTAACACTAACTATTGAGGTGTAACTCAATCAGGATGTGAAAGGATGCGCACCTAACCATCAACTAACAATAATTACTGACGTCATTTAGATTTCACCTGTATGGCAGCATTTGACTTCGTGAGTTGAATCAACAACAACAGACCCTACAAAAATAATATCACCAATAATATGAAAGAACATTATTATATCTCTCAGATAGTACGCGCGCTGTAATTGGCTAAATTAGCGGGCCGTATTCTACAGGACCGCCGGCTGTACGGCCCGCTAAATTTAAAATTTCGATAAAACATCATCTAGCGAGTTTTTCATGCCATTTCTGCTGCATAAACTTGTACTGAAAACTGT
>BLFN01000055.1:2500-10000 GCA_014634225.1 Acropora yongei | reverse complement strand
TGTCTATTTTTGTGTTATTTCAGATGAAATGGGTCTCGAGGTTAGCGTTCACCATTATTCAGAAAAGAGTTCGGAAAGCGCACCAGATGGTACAAAGAAAGAGGTAAGGCAAAATGGCTTTGGACTAATTTACTCCCCAGCAGGTCATAGTTTTAGCTAGCTTTCCAGTTTTCCTCAGCTGAAATTTTGGCCAAGGAATGAAGAGTGATATTCCGGTGAAAGCAGAAACCTTACTGTCAAACATGAACTCATTTTCTCTTGAGGGAATCAGGCGATGGCCACAGATTCCCTGAAAGCGGTGGCACTTCATTTCAGAGGAAGTGAAGATATATTCAGTATTAAATTTACTAGAGGGTACTCTGGAGAATGCTTGCCTTGTGGGCTGGTTTATTTCATCTGAAATGATCTTTTAAGTTTTTCCTTTGATTTTATTACAGAAGAAACAATTCTCTGCAATTTTTCCAGCTTACTGATAGAGTGTGCTGTGCGAGGAACCCACGATCTCCACAGTTTTCACTGTTTAGAGTTTAAATTTGAAATTTACTGAATTGCAATAGTGAAGTAGAATATTTTCTGCAATCTTGACATTTCTGTTTTATCCTCCACCTCCACTTTGTCTCTTTTCCACTCTTTTATTTCAGTCTGAAAAAGAGTTTACTCGTGTTGCGGCCAAAGTTAACACAGGTGACGGTACTAGATATTTTATTAATTAAATTGGCCAAATATAAATGGTTTATTCTCAGTTGATAATTTTTCTCATTAGTCGTGATTCCTGGCTAATTTTCATTCTTGCTTGGTAACTTCTGCCCGACCAATATTACCATGGCATTGCTAGAAACATGAAAAATAGAGTTTATGTTCGCGGGCGTATGTTTTGGACAAGACTCAAACTCATTTTTACCCGAGCCGTTAGGCAGAGGTTAATATGTGCACTGAGATGGGCCCTAACTAAAATGTGTTTATGCCCAAGAACATAAACTGTATTACTATTAATATCACTTTGGAGGGCATTGATAAAATAAAACTTGAAAAAATTGACAGCAAAACAGCCTGAGGAATACTTTTTATTCACCAATGCTGTAAGAAAACGGCAACAAACACTGAAATGGCTTCTCGATTTAGATTGGTTGCCGTTTACGTCGTACAATTATTTGATTCTCACTTTTCACTGGTTTATATCATCAGGCTCAAATACATTTTAGCCAATTCCAGTTAGCCCGTAAAATGCGCCACAATGCCAAACAAAGTGATAATAATTCTTTATTCACGGGACATCTGCCCTGTCAGATCTTCCTTTTGATCGGACATTTTCGGTTATTGTGTCCAATCATAATCTGAAATTGGACGGACATTTTCAAAATTTGGTCGCACAATGTTCTGCCACTGCCACTGTTGCTCAGCCAGTTTGAAACATGCATACTGTCATGTGTAAATATCATTGACTGGCCATTCTTTTCTCTTTTCAGGCAACGGCACGGAAATCGTGTCAAAATCTTTTTAAAGGTGAGTATTACCATTTCTGCTGTTTGAAAATTTCACACTGAGCAACATTGATGGCCATTGGAAGATTTCTATGTTGATAGAGATGTCTAGCCACCCACCAGATGGGAACTATGGCTGCATAATCTTCTCCGTGTAATAATTATTATTGCTTTACATTTCCTTGAGCTAGCACATTGTTATTCTTATGATACTACAACCGTGAAGTCACGTAGAGGGTGGCTTTTATCATCCTCACACCAAAATGGGGGATTTCACTAGAAGAAGGGTCACTCAAAGGGGATTTGTGACAAATACAAGCGCAAAATACTTGTATTCGTTGTCCTTAAAGATCATTGGCCTTGTGGAGAGAAACCCATTATGGCATGATCCGGTTGGATGTTTGGAATGCTGAGCAAGCTCATTTCCAAGTCAACCTTGACTTGTGGAGAAAGTCATTTTCTAGAGAAGTGTAGACACTATGTCACGGGGTTGGGCGTAAGAGTGTAAATGCCACAGGAATCCCAAATGGAATCCGATCGAAAGCCGACACTAATCCGAGGCTGACCGTGATCTAAGAGATTGAATTTCCGGAAGCCGAGGTATGATCATCAATCGGTCGGTTACTGTCGTTTAGGAGACGTATCACAAGGTCCTTACGAGATGGTTCGATGATACTTCGGCAGCCACATGTGCTGAACGGCGTTATATCGATTGCAATGTCAACCCTATGTTTTTACTATGTGTTTTGTGAGATTTGGTAAATTTTATTCCTGTAGAAAGTGAGTCCAATTACATTTTCTAAAATGTTTTCGTCCTATTTCGCATCAATAACGGAGCACAGCTTTCTCTGTATTCATAAAGTATTTGTTTCTTAAGAGTTTGTCAGGTTTTCTTACGGTTTGGGGCGATTTTATGCCAGCTAAAGAATCATTCGGCCTAAGCATGGATTAAACTCCTTCAGATATTTCACTGCAAACAATGGAACAGTATTCCAAATGAATTGCGTTTAAAAGCTGGAAGTCTAGAATTTAATAAACAAGTTAGGAACATTGAATTTTAATTACCCAAATTTTGTAATTTTAGATGCATGATATTTTATATCCTTACACCTTTATGTACATATTTCTGTCTTTCTTAATATCAATTTGTGGAAAACCTGTAAAGTAGCTATAGCTAAGTGTTTCTCCCACGTTAAATGAAGATTATGTATGTTATCTGTTATGTAGGATTTTGATGCCAATGTCTATGCGCATTCGGTTTCTTCTGCGGTTCAACGCGTTCAATGTCCGTTTGGTTGTCCCTGGATCACGTGTAACCCATTTTAAGTGTCAAATTTGTTAAGGGGAGCTAATAATCTCTTTTGAGAGATCGAAAATTTCTTTCGGGGAGAAATTTATAATCGCCTTCAGGAGGCAAATAAATCCAGTATTGTTTCCAGCACTCACTTCTTTCTGAAGACAAAGGACTACCTCGTTTTGGAAACTATGAATAAGGCCATAACAAGTCCTGCATTTGTTGAACAAAGACATCTAATTGAGCGTGTCGAAGGTTTTTGTCCAAGTGCATCCAAGTGCATTTGTTAAAGCTGTGCCTGGTTGGATGCCTAGTCATATTAGTAGGTGTTATTTAAATAATGCATTTGAGAATACTGAATATGATTCACATATGAGTGATTGTGATGTTGATGATAGTATATTCTTGTCCGAAAATCAAAGATATAACTGCCCGATATCTCGGTGAGTGAAAACTCCTAGGGTACCAGAGAGGGAGCCATCCTGAGTATCATTAGGAAAACGTTATTCATTCACTAAAGTGTAGAAAGAAAACTAAGACGACAGCACAAGAAGAAGCAACGACAAAGTGTTCCTATTTCATCTGTTTTACACAGTATTGCTGTAAACTATAAATGTTGGGACATGAAATATGTTCAAAGATAAGATAGCTTTTACAGTAACTATTTTAAGAGAGCTAGAAAATCAACAATAACATATAATGTTTGTGGAAAAAATATTTTGCTGTCTGGGGATGTTGAATTGAACCCAGGTCCTGTTATGTTTGATGATGTATGAACTGTACAAGGCATATCTTTTTAAAGCCCCTGATTTTATATTCCAATACAGACTGCTTAGGTATAGATTAAGACCTCTGGATGTTGGTGGAGGAGGTGATTGTTTCTTCAAGTCAACATCACATCAGTTATGTCATGATACAAGTCATCATTTACGAATAAGGGAAGCAGGTGTTCAGTATTTAATGGAGAACCGTGGATGATTTATTGAAAGTAATGTAGAGGCATCATGGCTTAGATATTTATCCAGCATGTCTAGACATAGAACATGGACTGATCACGTCATAATACAAGCTGTAGCTGATGCAATGAATTTAAAAATTCACATCATAGAATCAGATAATAATTTTAGAGGCAAGACCTTGGTTGAACCATCAAATAGTACAATACAAAATGCTGGGTCAGTTAATATAGGACACATAGGTCAGATGCACTGTGTCAACATGTTCAGCTTTGTGTGAAAGAAATTCAAATCAAATTAATAATGGAAAGACAAACGATTTAATCGAGTCACCTAGAAATGATGCAGGAAGTGAATACATCATTAACACAAAAGAATGTCCAGAGAGAATTATTGCACACGGTAATATCGATGTTGAAAAATCTTGCAATATTAATATATGTAGGAGGCAAAACAAACAACCTAAAATTCCAAAATAAAACATTGCAAAAAGAGAAAACAGGAAAAGGCTGCTTACATGAGACAATATAGATCAGCTGAAGCTTCTCCAGAGAAATTATAGAGAATCCAGTGCATCTCCCCAGAAAAAAGCAAAATGCAACGAATACCATAGAATGGAAAATCTAATGGTTCTCGACAGAAAAAAGCAAAACTCAGTGAATACCTGGGAAATTATAGAGCATCTTATCTCCACAGAAAAAAGCAAAACGCGATGAATCCCAGAGAAATTATAGAGCATCCAATGCATCTCTCAAATTCTTAGTTACAAAATTTCATGATATGGTTAGTCAGGGTCCTGTGTATGTATGTACCTGTTGTGACCAGTTGTGGTATAAACATAGTGTGGTTCATGCTGATAAACTTAGACTTTCCAATCCTGAGATTGACAAATATCTTTGTAACAAGAAAACTGTTGATAACATAGAATGGGTTTGTAAAACATGCAACATCATTTAATTGAAAATAGAGTTCCACCATGTGCAGTAGCTAATGGTATGGCATTCCCAGAAAAACCAGATTTCTTTGATCTCGATGAATACGAATGTAGATTACTATCTCCAAGAATTACATTTCAAAAATTGATGCAAGTGCCCAGAGGAAGACAACTCAAAATACATGTTAATATTGTCAATGTTCCTGCTGATGTAACAAGTACATGCAGTCACTATGTTACCACACCTACAATGTCAGACTGTTGCAATCAAAGTCAATTTAAAGAGCAAGTCAGAATACAAGAGTTCTGCAATGTCATTAAATGTAAGACCTTTTTAAGTGCTTAACAGTAGCCTGTACAAAGATGAAGGTGTAGTTTTTGATAGCAATTGGTTCAATAAGTACAATTGCAATGTAGAAAATGATAGTGATGTCTGATATAAACTTAGAGGATGAACCACAGAATGAACACAGGACTACTGAACTATTACATGATGATAAATGGAGTGTAGATGAAACAGAAGTACCAGCCGGTGTTACTGATACCATGGTAACAGCAACTGACTTTTTAGAAGACAATGAACGACAACATATTTGTAATGTTGCTCCAGCTGAAGGGAATTAAGTGTATTTAGAGATAAATAGTTGGGGTTCATGTTGTAAGATTATAATGTATTGTTTATTTTAGGATAAAGTTCGAGTTCTCTTCAACAAAATGTTTCTGGTAAAAGGAACCAGCTTAATCTCTTCTCACCAGTATTCTGTGCAACAATTTTACAAAGTTTTCTTTTTTATCTTTATTCTATTTCCACTCTTCCCTCTTCGTTTTCATTTCAGTCTTCATTTCTTTTCTTCAATTCTTTTATACAGTATTATATTTCTATACCAGTGCTGCAGTACACACATGCAGTCTTAGACTGCCCATTTTCCTATGTGGTTGTAACACTCTTATCCTTTGTCCCACGGGCTGCAGTTTTCGTGCTTAGTTTCACGCGTTAATATTAACATGGAAAAGTTTCTAATTAATAAGTAACTCCTTGCTCTCCATTTTTTCGCTTTGCAGGTAGACAGGCAAAACCAGTTAACCCCCATGAAAGAAAAATGTGAGTTAGTATCAGTTTTCACAATGACCAGTTTAGGCCATTGAAGGGGTTTCAAAGCCTTCCACTGGTCCTATTACCCATCAAATAGTGCACGTGGCTACGTATTAATTTTTTTGTGACCCCAGGGGACAAGCAGGAAAAGGTGATTTTTAACCAGCGTTTTCCGTGCAGAAATAGTACCCAACGGATAAGGTCAATGGCGTACTTATTAGAAATCCTCGTTCTCGCCTGAATTTTTTCAGGTCTTTCTCGCTACTGCTTAATTAGCGCTAAAAATTGCGAGGATCATACAAATTCTAATTCAAGGCAAGATTATACAGAGGTCCAGCGTGTGTATACAGTAGAAAAGTCTGGAGAGTGGGGAATCCACATGGCATTGTTGCGGCGGGGCTTCGTTTTATGTACACGGATTTTTTTGTTTGAGCCAAAGGCCTGTGACAAACTAATTTTAGAATTTCAAAGGCATGTAATATTTTTATCATTTGGAACCGGACAAACTCTACCTTGACGGGGTGTGTTCGCTGTGGAGGGGTCTCTTTGTCTTGAGGAAGTTTGTTGCTGCTGTGGTCGTAAATGTACCAAAAAGAGTTATGGGGGTCACCGTGCTCGTTTCCATTCTACGACGCTGACGAATACGTCCCATTCATCCCATCTGACTATACTAGTCCACTCCCTATTCTGGACAAAAGAAGGCTCTATTCTTTGAATGAAAGCCTTGATTCAGGCTGCCGGGTTCCTAGTATTTTGAAAACCGTACCCGGCTGGCGGGTATGTAGACACAGTGTATTGAAAAACTATGAATATTTCAACATGACGTTGTCTTCCAGGCGGAGCCAGTTCGTATCGTGCGCGTTGGCTCGTTTCGAAGATTTCCGGAAATACTTACAACCTATATATTTCAGCTGCCAATTTCAAGCGATAAAAATGTATAGTTAATTTTTCAACCAATATGTTTACCTCAACATAAGTTATATATACGCAACGTTTTACCCATAAATAACACAGCACAGCACATATTTCATGGCGAAACCTATACCTTCAATAATACAAGTTATCTTTTTGTTTTTCAACACTTGTCACGTTTTGCGTTGCATATTGATGGAAATCATGAATGGATAGATTACCTCATGGCTTTCTTCGAAAGTGATGTCGCCGAAAGAAAATAATGCAAAATACCAACCCCCAGCCCGTAGGGGTTAAAAACTAAACCCCAACTTGAAAATCCACCCTAGGGTGATAGTGTAATAAATAAGACAGCTAGGTTTATTTCCTTATACATCATATATACTCGGCCTTAGCCGAGTAAAAAAGAACCGACAAAATGAAAAAATAAGCGACTGCACAATTATATGTACGGAAGAAATAATCACTCACCACAGGGGGTACCGATAGGGCTGAACTTCGGTGATATGACAGGAGGCAGTGTTTTCCTTGTGATGTCATTCCCAGACGATACCAAGGAAAGCCGTGAAACAGTTTGTCACGTAAAATTCAAAAAAATGTTTAAACCAAAGTGAGGCGAGTAGGTATAAGTAACATCAATACAATGGAATAAGAAATACGTCACCATTTATGAAAATGGTCTGTATGATGAATCATGTAGACTGCCATGGGTTATTAGAAAATTAAGTTGGTGATTCAGTGGCGATTCCATCTTTCTCCATTCTTTTCTCTTTTCAGGCGGAGAGTCAGGCCTTCAAGTGTTTCTCTCTTTTGTATCGAAGACAATATTT
>BLFN01000048.1:179786-182286 GCA_014634225.1 Acropora yongei | reverse complement strand
AGCACCCTTTGAATTCGGTTGAGCCGTCTATTCAATACACCTTTGAACGTGAGGACGAAAGATATTTGCCCTGTCTCCACTTAAATGTTCATAGAACGGACCGGAGAAATCTAGAAACAAGTATTTACTGTAAAACCACACACACCGACAAATACCTCACTTTCAACTTTTACCGTCCTGTTTGCCATAGAGTCCTGCGAAGGAGGTTTTAGTCAATGCTTAGTATTTTCTTTACAATATGTCACATTGCCTTATGGAATTGTTTATTTCTTATGCACTTCTAGGAAGTATTCCCCATCCACAGAGGACCGTTTAGGAAAGACATTCACTATGAATATCAAGGATCAGTAGGATCCGGGAAGTCTGGAGCGAAGTGCCGGAAGGCAGTTACAATCAGAGGTCCAACGCTCACCTTTGTCACTAAAACTGTAAGTCGGCCTAATGATGTTTTTACACTGAAAGAGTTTAGCTTCTTGATTAACTGCAGTGCTTCGTCGGTGGGGAAAGATAAATAATATGAACATTTGGTATCAATTGTTAACGGGCGAAACGTCAGCTTTATATAATCTTACTATGGTAACACTCGTTTGTGCGCCAAATTTAAATGCTGTCTCAATAAAGAAGTTTACTGTAGGTCGGCTTGAAAAGAATAAGGAATACTAATTTTACACCGCTATATCAAACAATTTTGGTTAGTTTGCTTAGAGTTAAAGTTATGCTTTATATCTCGCTTATTATAATTCCTTATTGCCTCAGTGTTCGTTAGCCGCTTATACACCTTATTCCAAAATGGCGGCCAATAAATTATTATCTTGTTTGCATGTTAATTAGCCCTTTATGCCCCGTCAGCATGTATAAAACAAAAGAATTTTGAAGTGAAAATGAGGCAAAAAGGGCTAATAAACATGGAAACAAAAGAATAATTTATTGGCCGCCATTTTGGAATAAGGTGTATGTCGTAGATTGACTGTAACGAGAGTTCGAAGGTAGGTGATGATTTATTGAAGGCCCGTTGCGACGCCATGGTGCTAAGGCCGAACAAGGCTGAAACAGTTGTCTTTGGCTGCCAGCGCTCAGGTCATAAAATTGTGTGGAGCGATTATGTGATGCAAAATGTTGGTGTTTCATTTTCCTACCGATGCGGCATCACAGTTTCTTTGGAAAATAACCTTTCATTCGAAAGGGAGAAACGCGTGTTTCATGAGTGCTTCATAACCGAGTCAAAAGGGGCGTGGGTCGATTCCAGATGTAAGGTAACAAACTTATTTGCTTGGTGTAGTCAATTTCAGAAACCTGGCAAGACTGGGAATGAACTCCTACATGCGGTGCGTTGTGGGATTTTTTGGGTAGACACAACATCATGGCGGAAAGGAAAATCCTTCATTAAATAACAATGACCTGAGATTTTCTGAGCCTGCAAGAATGAGCACCTGAAGCAAACCATTGCTGTAACGAAAACCGCTGGTTAGCAACCTGGTTGAGGTCATTGGGGACCTTTCGTAACCGGACGGCTGGAAGACTCAGCCGACCTGTTGCGTAAGGTCCCTGTTGTTAATTCAGGTCTTCCGAAACCGGATCATTTGGAAAACATTAATTAGAAGCTGGAAGTTTGTCTCAAAAGGATAATGAGGAAACTGAAAACGATGTTTTCCTTCTTTCCATAGAAGCATTGAAGGTACAACTGGGTTTCCGGTTGTTCGTTTCACTGAAAATTAGCAATTCGTTCCCAGTCCTCCCAAGTTTCTGCAAATGGCTATTACGGTTGCCACCCCAGCGTAAGAGCCAAGGGAGAGGTCCTATGAAGGTGGTTGTAAACATGCATGCCAAATAGCTTGTGACGTCAAATCAGGAATCGACCCATGGCCTTTTTGACTAAAGAAACAAGTTGTGTTTAGTTTGGCTTTACTTAAGTTTTAAAGTTTGCAACAGTCAAGAAAGGTGAAATGAATTTCCAAAATTAACAAGAGTTGATTTAACAAAAACACACGCGCAGTAACATGATATTCATCTGTTGATTTGCTTGTTGTCATCTGAACCTCCTTCTTTTGCTCTTAGCTTACTTTATTTAATCTTTTATTTTTTTTATTTAATTCGTTTTCTCGTCTCCATTTTAGTCCCCTACTTATAATAGGGATGAGATACTCGCCTTGAAAATGGGGAGAGAAAAAGGGATCCCACAAATACTGGGTTACCTTGGAGCCATACTGCAAGGTAGCAGACCTGTCATATTTATGGAACATATGGCTGGTGAGAAAAAAATACAAGTTTCAAAGTTAGTTTGTTTCGCAACACAGCCAACGAAATCACGTAATTTCAGCTAAGCAATTTGTTTGCATCATCTGCGAGCTCCATAAGTCACTAAGTCAATGTTATAAAACAATTGGTTCGTGGTGAGCGTGCGTCCGTCGAGTTAAGGATGCAGGCACTTGGGAAGTTGCTAAGCACTCGTGAAGCTAACTTCAGTCGCACTCGGGTATAACCTCGAGGGACTCTTGTTCTT
>BLFN01000048.1:162286-169786 GCA_014634225.1 Acropora yongei | reverse complement strand
CAAACTTAGAAGAAATCGCACCGTATTAAATCATTACCAACCTCCACCAGCGTCTTGCAAACGATCACTCAACAGAAAACCTTAACTACGCACTTACTCTCTCTCAGCCTACAACCCTCTGCGAACTTCACTTACCAACCGAATCGTAATCCATCAATCACTCCTCACCATCCTCACTGCCAACTGTTTCAGCTACCAATCACAATACAGACCAGAGCATCACTACATTCGTTTGAATTTCCAGCCGTCACTTGACTCTGAAGATCAATTCTGCTCAGGATGTTGAGAAGTCAGCCACTACTAACTCCTTTCACCCGGACGATCAAATTCCATCGAGGAAACAAATATATAATAAATGAAGCAAAAAAAGAGCAACGAAAGAAAGTACCTTGATTGAAAAGGATCAAAGATTGAAAAAGATCCGAGATCTTATTAATAAAAAAAATTGTCTAATACACTGAAATATGTTGGGGTACCTGTGGCACTGATATCATCAGAGCGTTCTACAAGACGATACATCGGAGATTTCGGCCAAAAATCCGCTTATTCCTGAACGAGCTTTCGGATAACTGTGCCGCGAAACGAAAGGAACAGAAAGATTACAGCCCCAAGCGCGGGAAAAAGATCTTGTTTCCGACCGCTGTCAAAGAATGTGGCCGGGAATTGTTGCCGGCACCGAAGAAGCATAGCTGTGCATCACCAAAATATGTGCTTTTAATTACTAAAAAAAGAAACAGCTGTTCTCCCATCGAACATATCTTAACACTACCACAATTATATTGATAAGTAACTCTTCACCAGTATAGACGATAAGTTTGAAAATCTAGGAGAGACTTGCGTGGGTGTCCTGTATTTTAAATGTTCGAGGGAAAAAATATTAATGGATCATGGGAATATCTACCCCCTCCCCCCAACTTACCTCGAGAGGGGATCATTAATAATCAAACCTCATTGTCAATGACGTTGGCTTCACGTCACACTAGGCTGGCAATGCAATTTAAGTCCGTAATGAATAAGAGATCACTTTGAGCAGGAATGACATGTACAATTCATTGGCATTCGGCTGGCAGCTCTAAAAATAGTGTCATAGCAAAGTGTTACTAAAAGTTTGATGAGGAGTGCAAATGATATCAAAGGTGCTATTTTCTGAAACTTCATTGTATTGTCATTTCTCTATTTTCATTGGCTCTTTCCTCTATCAGAGCGCAAAACCTCCTCAGGGAGCCGTTTTATTTATAAATCTACTCGGGAAAGGGTTGACTTCAAAGGCTTATATGGGAGATGGAGGCTTAATCTGATGGGCTCCTGCTGCCCCCCCCTCCCCAAGAAAAATCGTGGATCTGCCCCTGCAGCATTTGATTTAATCTTCAATTCTGGTTGTGTGCTTGTTCAATTGTCTCAATAATTTCACCAGTTTCTAGCTAGAGATTTACTCCGTAGTCATAACTCTTTGACAGAGGCTGAATTCGCGAAATGGCCTCAAGCTGCAAGTCCCTCAATGGAAGACAGGTCAAAAACACTTGTTGGCTCCAAGATGCCTTTTCTTCCGTAGAGTGAAAAAGTGAGCAGAAAAATCACCAAAAAAACCATCTCTCTAAAGACTTTCGATACTTTGATCATGGACAGAGAGCCTAGCAATTACGCTTCCCCTAATCAATGCTCCGTGTCTCAGCATGGATGCTGCAATTTCTCTATTTTTAGTTAGTGCGAATTCGTCTTTCTTTTTGGCTCGGATTATGGATACCTATACCGGCTAAAGTCCGCATCACCAGTCTCCCCAATCGTCAACTTTCTACTCATTAGATTCAGACTTAAGGATATATTTTTAATGGTGGACGGATTTTGTTATCAAATCCTACAAGATTGGCCAACGTACATACCCCTACTCACCCCACTCCTTGTACTAAAGGCCATCCACAGACTCCAACAGCAAACCCTGAGCTCTTTTCATTATCAGGATCGCGAGGATCATAAAGAAGATGAAGAAGAAACTTTAGTTCAATATGCGACCTACCACTCTCGATTTCGGAAAAGGTCGTTTTCGAAAATTAAAATAAATTTTGGCGCGAAATTCCTTCAGCGACTTTCCACTTCCCGTACATGACAATGCAGGAAAATTCAATGCGCCTTACAAAGAGCCTATTGCAAACCTACGAAAACATTGCTGAGCTAAATGGTATTCGCTTGTTTGTCAGGCACATCTGTGCGATGATAAGCGTATTTAATAACTGTACGTTTGCACTGAGCGAACGCGTGTGGTGAATATTTTCATCTATGTGGGATAAAATTCACACAATATGGAAAATTACATATTGTTGGAGGGCGAATGTTCTCACCCCTCCGCCAACCCTGTTCTCTGTAATATCAGCCCTGGGCATGTTCTCAAAAGTTTGGAAAATTCCGCCGCAATAATCTTTCAAACAAAATAGCGTGTAGTAGAGCATCCCCTTCAAAACGAGGGCTTGTAAACGGCGTCAAAGATTTTGGAAGAAACCTTAGAGTTATTGATACTTTAACGGTTGAAAAACCTAATGTCATTAGCAGATTTGCAAGATCCAGTCTCATAATTCGTGATGAATTCCTTTGAACACCGTCTCTGGTTTGATCAAGCAATTTGCGTGGCTTGGTTAACTGCAAAACATTAATGCATATGCAAATTGTGAGATCGAAGTGAGAAATATCCGAGATATGTTGTCAGTTTGGGTTCATATATTCGGCAAGCCTCTTATCTCTTCCAGGAAGTAATGAATGTGTAAGACTTAGACTGCAAGCCAGGGCTACAATGCAGACTAGCGCAAAAATGGAGACTTTAGGAAAAATATCAAAATTACAGCACACAGGCTGCAGGGTGATTATGTTTATACCCTGCTATAATGCAAATTATTAGATCACGTAGAATGTCATAACCATTTGGCATGTTAAATATACGCCAGGTCACGGTGGTCACAATCTTAGATGACTTTAACGTTTGCTATATTTTGGTTACCCCAATTTATTCCTTTATTGAATGAATAATGTTTATTACCCCTAGATTAGGCGATCTGCGGCGTTGCGTAACTTCGGTCCAGCGAAGCGTTGCGTTACCAGTGGTCAAGGCCCACCAATTGTAATTCGCACCTCTTTTTGCCTCGGTAGGCGATTGAACTGAGTCGTTAGCTGGCCAGCAATCTATAGATAGGTTCGATAGATTAGGTAATAGCAATTTCTTAGCATATGGCATAGTTCCTTGTTCTAAAGCTCTCAAATTCATGGCGTATCCTTCCAGAAAGGTATAAATGGGCTCTTCCTTCAGTCAGTAAAGTGTTAAAAGATTGATTTGGTCAGTAACTTATCAAAAATAATCGATTTAGTCGATAAACAGGAGAGGGTTAAGTCAGTAAACTTCATGTATTACGTATCATAAATATGATGTGAATTCATGAAATTCGTGCATTTGAACTGCGGATTGAAACGAATTTTCAATTTTCCTACAAGGATCATAAACTGAAATACATGTCACAAATTTGTCACGCAAGATGCAGGAAATATAGGTTAAGACTTGTTTCCATATCTCAAAGTGCCCTTGGGCGAGAGGTGACTGGGAATGAAATTAAGAGGCTGGATGTGATCTTTACTCAACCAGATCTTGATTCTTCGCTCAAAACACACACGAAGTAGACAAAATTCCCGCACAGCAGAAACAGGAAACGTTCGGAGACGTAAATCGTCGGCAGTTCGGCGTTAATTATATTCCAGTGATTTAATTTTATTCCAGGCACCTCACGTCCAAGGGCACTTTGAGAAACGGAAGCAAGTCGTTACCGAAAATAATAATAATAATAAAAAAATGTATGTCACAAATTTGTCACGGAAGACGCAGGCACAGTACCTGACTGATTTTCTACATCGGACGATAATTTTGAAAGTTTTTTTTTATTCAGGGAAATGGTCTTGCATGTGTGCCGTATGTCCATCTAACAAAGTTGATGTTTGCTATAGGTATAGAATTATCCTTGGCGCTCCAGCCAAAAGTTACTTTCGTGTGGCTGCGCTGTAGTGTCCACCTTGTTTAATTAACGATAAGGGGAGGCTGAAAACAAAGTATATATAGTGTGGGAATAACAATACTTGTCGTTGTTTCATACTAAACAGAACTGAGTTGAAGTCAACAAAACTTCATAGCTTAAAGTCCAGAGTAACCACGACTCTACTTTGTAGACCATTTTGAGTTGTCTCTGTGCTTGGAAAAACACTCTTGTTTTCAACTTCATCCCCAGACAACGAAAACTATAAATCGGAATCAGGATCATACTCTTCCAGAACGTTTCCCTCTGCATCAGAGTTGCTCAGGTTAAGAGGATCTTCTCAGAGCTAGATCTAGACTGTAGTTCTTCACGGGCCTCTGTGGTCTGCTGTCTGACAGTTATCGGCCAAACACACTATGTTCTATTGCCAATTCCCTCATCGTAATCATTTTCCCTATTCATGGAAACAACTGGAAGGGGAATTAACTCAGTATCCGTATTCCTCCGCTGTACTTGTTTTGCACCGTGACAAAATAGAGTGACGTTTTCTAGCCAAGGAGGTCAAGCGTAACTGAGCTTTACTCCGCCTTCGCCCCACTTCACAGCGGCTCAAAAACGTGGCTTAAGCTCTCTTATAACGCAGCAATAACGCAACAGCGATTAGGAAAAATGAACGCTGGAAGCACAGAGGACGATGTGCCACTTGAAAAACTTTCATCCCACTTGCAGTTTTCAACACCTCCTTCATTTTCTCCGAAAAGGATTCAAGAAGGCACAAGTCCTCCGTCTTCAATTTTGGACGCGTCTAGCGGTTATATGAGGAATTTAGCTTCCTCTAATGTCCCTCATCGTCTCAGCTTGTCGGGTGAGAAGGAAACACTTCTGTGGCCACTGAAGGTTGGTAAGTAATGAAAATAATAATATAAAACAAACGTAAGCCGATTATTACGGAAGTAATGATAATTATTGTCGAGGGCCTATAATCTTACAATGAACTATTCTCTTTCATACCCAATAACATAGTGGCTATTGCACTGTAAGTGCACGACCTACAATAACTGGACTGCTTGCTTCAGTTAGGCCTGCAAAAATCAAAATGACATAAACATAGGTAAATGGTGGTACAATTTTGTAGTCTAACAATTCTTGGGTTGCACGTGACGTCATCATTTTCTAAAATCCAAACCTAACGAGCCTCCAAAGTTATTATCCGCATCAGGCATAAGGTGGGGTAAATTTATATCTTTTAACAAAGTTTCAGCTCAATAACTTGCTTCGTCTAAAAACAGGCACATTTTAAATTTCAGAGTTATGGCGGTGCGTGACATAAAGCTATGAACGTGCACATTGAAAAATATATTCTCATCTCGGAAGTTTTTAGCCCTTTTAGAAGTTAAAGTAGAAGGAAAAGTGCTTATTTAAATTTTTGCTTGATCAGTTCAGACAATCAGTGGCTTAGATAGCCAAAGTAAGTTTCAGATGTTTACACTATTTTCCGCCCGCCATGTTGGTGTACTACGGAGGTACACCAACATGGCGGCTCCATACTGGGCTCTGTAAATTTTTGCAAAATATTTCGACAAATATTTGAAGTTAGGGAAAACGTACAGACTTAAAATTTGGAGAAATGCCTTATTTATTTATCTCCTATAACATAATAATTTCTTGACTTTATACAGTGAATGGTTTTTGAATTATTTTTTTATTGCGTGACAGTGCAAACCACGAATAAGCTGTTGCAGTGTTTTTGTACAATTTGAATTACGCTGTTTGAAAATGAACATGGAGCGAAGATGTGTACTACAGAACGATGTACTGGTGTCCTTGTTTCAAGTTTTATTTGACTTTACTAATGTACTTAAAATTGTATTAGTTTTAGTCGAAAGTTCTTTTCAGTCCTATCTACTTTGCAAAATCAGAGAAATATCTCGGTCTTAATAACATCCTGGCAAGATCTGAGGAAGCTCTTGACGAATTCTAACTTTTCTTTGGAAAATCTAGGTAATATCTTGGTAAAATCTTGTAAGATCTTGCTAAGATCTTGGAAGAAACCGATAAAAAAACTTGCAGAACACTTGCAAGAATCTTATAAGAACTTTAATTAACACGTAAGATAGGATCTTAATAAAAATCTTACTAAGAATCTTACTAAGATCATGATAATATTTCCACATGGGATATAGGACTCAAAAATGTAACTTCATAGGTTACCGTAATTATCAATACTTCTTCAAATGAATCTCTCACCTATTACAAGGGTCCAACGTCAACTCAACAGGTGGTTCCTCTTTGCTTAACTTGGCAGCAACTTTGTGGACTCATACCTATTTAATACAGAGCATTTAGGAAGTCAGATGTACAATAATAATGTTGTATAAAAACAAAAGAGACTTCTCAAACATCCTAAAAATGCTATTTATTTACTTCAACCATGACAAGACAGTCACGTGACTTCTTTTTATGGCCACAACAATGATCATTCAAGCCAATTTTCAACAAAATCCATTTTATATTTCCATTAAAACTTCCTATTAAAGGGTTTTAGTAGCAGTGGATATAGTTACCTCTATAACAATGACCTAATTTTTTAACCATGAATATGTGCTAGTGTTCTCTTCATTGCATTAAATGCTGATTAGAAAACAGTGTGCACAATACACGAAGCTAAATTACAATCAAAATTCACACAAATGCCAGTTTGCCTGACAGTGACTCACCCAAAGCTAGTGTCCATTACACCTAATGGCTTATAGAATAGATATTTAAGTGAAGCCACTATAAAATACTGTGAATACGGAATGATCGTCCAACTTATCATTTTCACAATTTGAGCAATTTCCTCTCATACACATGGAAAATTCAAGCAATTTAAACAGGATTCAATCAAACACATGATCTAAGTGATGCTGGTGCAATGCTTTACCAACTAAGTTGTGAAGCCACTCAGTTGGGAGTTGGTTAACTTGTTAGGCTCAGGTGTTCCGAAGAAATTATGTGATATATGTGTACAGCTTTTAAGTGTGGATTATAAACTAAAGGGAGAAGTCATTCTCACACTTAAATGGAAAAAAATCGTTTACAAAATTGCCTTTTATTATGTGGACACCTGTAAGATTAAGGTGACTGAATCCCATCAATGCCTCTTGAAATTTTCAACAGTACTAAACTCCACATGATTAGAGATCTTAACCTCTTCTACTGCACCACTAAACTTGATATTAGTTTTAAGCTTATCCCTGAACTATCAGTTTTTTGTTGTTGTTGTTGTTTCACACTAACTTTCATTCATTTTTTATAATATTTACTTATCATCTCATTTTCACTCTTCTCATCAATGAACTGAAGTGTTATGATAGATCACTGAAGCATTACAACATGGAACCACATGACATACACAAAATTATATCATGAGCAAGTGACTATGTACGATACAAGTCATTTCAAGCACAACAATGAGACACAGCATACATCAACGGCTTGATTAAACCAATGTAAA
>BLFN01000048.1:114786-117286 GCA_014634225.1 Acropora yongei | reverse complement strand
GACACTTAAGAGGTGTATTGTCAATTATTTAATGAAGACCACGCGACTTCTGTATGAATATTGGCAGGAGTAGCGAGTTTACGTTTAACGTAGACTAGATACATAAGCTGTCAATGAAAACAAATCAAAGTGCATTACAGCCATTATATCAAAAGTCCACCTTCGCATTTGTCTTTCTTAAGTGAAATATATTTTATGTTTCACGTCATAACTGAAGAGCCCAGTCAACATGTCCGCTTAGACTCAGCATTTGCCAGTCATAACCTCAAATTTGCCGGACAAATGTCCAACGACCAGTACGATCGCAACCAGGACTTGACTAAGCAACTAGTTGTCATGTTGAAAGCCAAGCATACCCTGGGGATGAGGTTCTTTTTGAGGGCCCAAAATCATCTTTTTAAATAATATTTTTGGTGGCCGTAGCCACTATGTGGCTATGTGTGAGCCACTATGTGGCTCTTGGGGGATCAATGGAGTAAAAAATCCTTCAAAGAGTGCAACCAAGAAAACTCAAGCAAGCTCTCAAACTTCCAGAATTTGAACTTTGATGTTTGTTCAATTTTGTTTTTCATCAGAAAACATCAGGTCAGCTGTTTTGTGAACAATCTATCTTGTCTCAAATCGCAACAAGGAAATCATTACTTCTATCTTGTGAAGACTTCGAGAATTAGTTTATCCAAGCTGCCTATTATTAATAACTACTGTAATCTTTGGATATTAAATTTATTAAATTATTGTAGTAAAGAAAAAAGTTTGGGCTAGCTCCTCGTAGACTTGGGATAGTAAGATGACTTACAGCTTGCCCGAAGAACAAGCCGAGTACTGGAATTTTTGTCTCACTTTGCACTCAACTAATTTGCATATTTTAAAAACTGGAATATCTCTGGAACAAAAAGGTGATAGTTCAAAATGATAAACAGGAATCTTCTTCTCATACAAACTACTTGTTTACGATTTTAAATGGCTTAGATTAAGGAATAACTGCAATTTACTGCTGATAGAGTGCCAGCCTGACATAATCAAAACACATAACATTAATGCAAATTAATAAAACTCTATTATTTGTCAATTCAATCAGAAGTATCATTAAAATAATGATACAAATTTAACTGATATCAAATTCTGTAAACTTTTTTAGATAATTTCAGAACTGTTACCACAAATAATTTTCATCACTGCAGTATATCAGCTTCCCGCTGATTTTCATGTCACCCTCTTAGGAAGAAAGGCTACTCCACCTCCTTCTGCTTGGGACCTCAGTCTGCAGCTGGACAGTACTCTAAGCCATGATGAACATGTCTCCCAAACTGTGTCCTCGTGCATAGGTAGCTTATGTCAGATTAATAGGGTAAAGAAACTGTTTGATGCCAGGACATTAGAATGCATTATATATAATTTAGTGTTTAGTAAGCTATACTACTGTTCTCTGGTGTGGTCTAACACTTCCAAGAAAAATATCTCAAAGCTGCAGAAAGTTCAGAATTTTGCTGGTAGAATCGTTACTGGAAAGCAGAAATTTGATCATATAACACCAGTATTAAGAGAGTTAAGGTGGCTCCCCGTGACCAGTTTTCTTAAGTATATAATTGGAGTTTTAGCGTTTAAATGTGTTAAGGGGTTCGCCCCTAGCTATCTATGTAACAGATTCAAGACACATGCTTGTGTTCACGACCGCAATACCAGATATAACAATAACCTGAACATCCCAGCATATAAGTCAGCTTCTAGGCAACGCACCTTTTTATACCGCACAACAAGTTTATGGAATTCTCTTCCACATGAAATAACAGAAAGTGACAGTTTACCAACAGTTAAGAGACATTTAAAGGAAGTTCTCCATAGTTTTTAATTAGCTTATAATACTTAATAGCTTATAATTAGCTTTTTAATACTTATTAGAAATTTACATATATGTATGTTTTTTATTTTTAGATCCTTAACTTTAATAATTTATTTCATATTGTAATTAGTTTTTTAAAAACCATTTAGTGGAAAAACTAATATAAATCTTATAACCTCAAATGTTAAGTTCTAAATTTTCAAACATGTTTTCCCAATCAACTTTAAATGGCTGTTTTTATTTAATCAATTTGATGAGTACAGAAAAATAACAAATCTTGAATTAAATAATACAAATATTTCAAACTTCAATAAAACTATATGAAACCTGTTGCCATAAAAAAGCTTTTTTTCACACAAAACGACGGCTCATCAAAAGTCTAGATTTAAATAATTTTACAGGTCCAAATAAGGCTTGTATAGAGTGGACAATGTTGAAAATTAATGATCGTACACACCTGAAACGTGGCCTTGAAAATAATAATCTCAAAATACTATAATTCGGGACTTCAGAGTTCACTTTTTTACTTTCGGGAAATGAAAATTTCTTTTCCACCCTGAATTTAAAAAGGTTAACTGAGCCATAGAACAGTCACCTAAAGGTGATCAAACTTGCCTACGCAGGTGAGTTGATCAGCTCAGTAGTGGACAAGTTGCCATA
>BLFN01000048.1:104786-107286 GCA_014634225.1 Acropora yongei | reverse complement strand
CTCAGTGGCTTACTCTGCGAAACATAGTGTGGACAAAATTAATGGGATTTGATGTCCCACTGGGAAAGTGAATTTGAGGTTATTACTGCCCTAAAAGGATATGACAAAGTAAAGTAATGCTTACCTAGTAGTTTCTTGATTGTAGATGAGGCATCAGTGACAACCTCGACAATATTTAAGGATGCTTGCAACCGCTGCAGAGCGTTCTGAAGGGCTTGTTTTTCCATGTTGCTGGAGGCCAACCCAACGTGCCGCTTGTCTCTGACCTCTATTTCTAAGATGTAACCACTGACAAGCTCCATAAAAAAATAGCAAAGGTTTTTGGCAGTGTGCCCAGGTGAATCACACTGCCCATCCCCACAAACCACAACCTCTTTATCCAGAAAATCACGTACTAACAGACTCCTTTGCCAGCTCCACCATTCATCTATAGCAGGAATAAAGTAGAGCCTCTGCATCCTGTAGAAGGTGGAGTCTGAGATGAATGCAAGGCCAATGAACTTAGCCAACTTTTCCACTTTGAAAAAGTTGTTCCCAGACAGCATTATACTTGCAGCAACTTGCAGATTGTTACAGTAGATTCCATTTTGGTCCTTTGAAGATGAATATGTCCCTTTATGACCGGAAGAGCAAGCCCACTTTATGACAGTTGTTGGGCCATTAAGGTGGTGTTTAACAGACGTCTCCTTTGTGCAACCAGGATGCTGGCATTTCTTAAAGACATTCAGTAGCAGATCCAATGAACAGATGACTTTCGTTTGTCTAACAAGGGACAGTTCCTCTTTAAGTGTGTTTTGCTCCTCCAATCTACTCAACTTAGGATAAGTTTGACTTGAAGACATTGAGCTACTTGATGTGTTTGAAGTGGAAAGTGGGGCAGATGCTGGAGCAACAGATTGTAGAGGGGCAGCTGATGGAGCAATTATTGATTGAACACCTGCATGGACTGTATTGCATGCACTGGAACTTGAAAGTGGGACAGATGCTCGAACAGCAACTTGTAGAGGGGTAGCTGATGGAGGAACAGTTGGTTGAACAACAGTTTGTTCTAGGGCAGTTGACACAGAAGAACTTGAAGAACTTGTAACTGGCACTGCTGGCACATCAGACTGAGTGATTGATACTGAGGAGCTTGGTAGAGAGTGTCTTGATGATGTCATAGTTGATAGAATGCCTGGAGAAACAGGAGGTATATGAAGCGGAAGCACTAAATTAGCAGTACTTGGTGGTGGGAGGGATGATGCAGAGGAACTTATCATGGCTGGCCAAGAACTGGAACTTGACGCTTCCTCCGGCTCAGTGTCACTACCCTCTGCACAGAGTTCACAATCATAATCATTTTCTTCCACACACAGGGAGTCCCTAGAAAAAAAGCCAAATAAAATAAATGTTATGAAATGTAACTATTATTTCATATTTTAAACATTGGCATCAATGTGTATTGACATAATTAGCCAATGCCATCACCCAAGAACATGATATTTACTAGAAAAGCAATACACTGAAGGCAGTTTGGGCATTGCATATGCAGTGTAGTTAACATAATAAGCTTTATAGTAGATACAATGTAAATTTACACCTAAAGAAAAAATAATTAAATTCACTTCCTGAAACATATAAATAACTTACTCCTGGTCATCAACATCAGATAGGTCACTGGAACAATCAAACTTATTGCAGTCATCCCTTAGTTCATGTAAAGCATCTACCAATGCATCTGTTAATGTTCTATGAACAGACACCCAAATAAGTTTGTGGTGTGACATTTAAGAGGTAAAGAGGACTTGTCTGAATAAATTCTTCAGACAAGGGACAAAGATAAAAATAAAGCAGTGAAATGGAGTATGTATTTTATGAAAAATTCAAACAAGTGGTACAGTGAATCCCCTAGCAAGGCAGGGTAAGGAATGCTATTAAAACAATATTATTTGTTACCTACTGAATTTCACAGCTGCAGCACAGAAAGTGCTGAGTAAATAATTATGTAACAACTGCAGTGTGTTGCTTCATTGCATACATGTATGTACATGTAGCAGATAATTAATACTGAAGTGAGATAGTCATTGTTAATCTAAGCGGTCTTGTACACATACCTCTCAGGTGCCTCAGTTTGGTCATCTGATTCACTCTCGGACATAGAGTCATCAGTACCCTGATACTTTTCATTGTCAGTTTGTATGACAACAGACCCATCAGCAACCTGATAACTAATATTGTTCGCGGAATATTCAGCGATACCGGTCACATCAACATCACTATCAGCAAGGAAAAAAATCATTTTAGCCATGTAATTAATTTATTTGCAGGGTTGACTCACTTCAATGATTACAAAACCATCTCACAGGGTTCCTAGAGCGGTTTTCAATTGACTGTCGAAAAAGCAAAGCCAAAGCAATTACTCCAACCAATCACAAGGTGAACAAACAGCTCCATGAACCAATCACAATTCCTTGCAATTACCTGTAACTCGCCCGAAGGGCGGGAAAAATCATGCATACAT
>BLFN01000048.1:82286-84786 GCA_014634225.1 Acropora yongei | reverse complement strand
TTTTGGGTAGACATGGATTTCTAGTCTCTAAAGAAACTGTGGTGCGGCGTCGGTGGGAGAGATGGAAACAAAAATTTGGTTTTATCAAACGAGTTGATAAAGGTTAAATTACCACCGTAAAAGATTTAGAAAGCTACCGTTTCGAGCGTTAGCCCTTCGTCAGAGCGAATGACAAAGGTCTAACGCTCGAAACGTCAGCTTTCTAAATCTTTCACGGTGGTAATTTAACCTTTATCAACTCGTTTGATAAAACCAAATGTTTTGTTGGGTAGATACAACATCATGGCGGAAAGGGAAATCCTTAAATAACAATAACCGGAACCAGGTTTTCTGAGCCTGCAAGAATGAGCACCTGCAGCAAACCATTGCTGTAACAAAAACCGCTGGTCAGCAACCTGGACTGCTGGAAGACTCAGAACTTCCAGCCTACCTGTTGCGTAAGGTCCCTGCTTTTATTTTAGGTCTTCCGAAACCGGATCATTTGCAAAATTAGAAGGTGGAAGTTTGTCTTGAAAGGATAATGAAACTGAAAACGATGTTTTTCTTCTTTCCGAAGAAGCATGAGTCATGCATTAAAGACAACTGACTTTCCGGTTGTTCGTTTCACTAAAAACCAGCAATTCGTTCCCTGTCTTCCCACTTTTCTGCAAATGGCTATTACATCTGCAGCCCCAGCGTAAAATCCAAGGGAGAGGTCCTGAGAAGGTAGTTGTAAACATGCATGCCAACTAAGCTTGTGACGTCAAATCAGGAATCGACCCATAGCCCTTTTGATTCGGTCAAGAAACAAGTTTTAAAAACAAGAAAGAAGAAACAAGAAACAAGTTGTTTAGTTTGGCTTTTCTTAAGTTTTCAAGCTTGCAACAGTGAACAAAGGTGCAATGAATTTCCAAAATTAACAAGGGTTGATTTGACAAAAACACACGCGCAGTAACATGATATACATCTGTTGATTTGCTTGTTGTCATCTGAACCTCCTTCATTTGCTCTTAGCTTACTTTATTTAATCTTTAATTTTTTTCTTTAATTCGTTTTCTCGTCTCCATTTTAGTGCCCTACTTATAATAGGGATGAGATACTCGCCTTGAAAGTGGGAAGAGAAAAAGGGAGCCCACAAACAGTGGGTTACCTTGGAGCCATACTGCAAGGCAGAAGTGCTGTCATATTTATGGAACTTATGGCAGGTGAGAAAAAAAAAATACAAGTTTCAAAGTTAGTTTGTTTTGCAACATAGCCAACGAAGTCACGAAATTTCAGCCAAGCAATTTGCTTACATCATTTGTGAGCTCCATAAGTCATTAAGTCAATGTTATAAAACAATTGGTTCAGGGTGGGCGTCCGTCCGTCGAGTTATGGATGCAGGCACTTGGGAAGTTGCTAAGCACTCGTGAAGCTAACTTCAGTCTCACTCGGCAAACACCTCGTGGGACTCGGCTTTTCTCATGCTTAGCAACTTCCCGTGTCTACCAATGACTCAACGGACGCACACTAACCATGAACCAATTGTTAATTCACACTTCACTTTTTGATTTCGCTTTAGGTTATTAGCAAAAAAGCGAGAAGCGAATCAACGAAAAACAAATAAACGTATCTAAGTTACATAAATAGACTCAGAACATGAATGTGGGAAAATTTCAACAGGAAAAAACGAAACGAATACCTACAAACTGTGGTGCAATAACAGCTAAAAGGCTAACGAGAACTGCAAAAACGATCATTGCTATAATCCAGACTTGAAGAAGACAGCTCTGTAACAACTTAACAGAAGTAAACCGACTGAGAAGAGAGAAAGAACATCCGCTAATACACCGAAAACTAGCTTTATACCTACAAAACGAACGTACTAAAATGACCACAATGCATTTGTTACAAGACACTAATTATTTGATTGCACCATGCGGACAACGTTCGACAACATTCCTACGACAGAAAAAGCAATGCCAACTAGAAAACGATCAATGTACCAACTCCACAAAAGGTTCGATATCAGTTGGTACAGAAGAGTCCCTTTCCGTTGGAATTGTCAATGTTATTGTTATCGTCATCATCATCATCATAAGCTTCCCTGAATTAAATTTCCTTTTTAGGGGGAAACCTAAAACAATACGTTGAAAGAAGAATGAAGGATGGTGAAGGGCCACTTCCTGAAGAAAAGTGCCGTGCCTTTGGAAAGGACACATTTGAGGCCGTAAAATTCTTACATGAGAAAGTTGGGATGGCGCACAATGATATCCACGGTAGTTCTTTCCATCGAAATTATTTTTGGTTGGAAATGATGATCACCATACATATAAAATACTTTTTATTATTATTATTACTATTACTATTATTGTTATTATTATTATTATTATTATTGGCAAGCATTCACAGACCCTATCTAAAAATTTCTGCCTTTAAATTTTTCTTTTATTCATATTCAAAATAGCCTCACTACGTTTTTTAGATAAAAATTCTAAGAGATTTGTTCTTGCATAGCATCCCTAAGTACCATCAAATGTAG
>BLFN01000048.1:66235-72634 GCA_014634225.1 Acropora yongei | reverse complement strand
CTTTTCTAATGGTCCGTCCCTTACATACCCCTACTCACCCCACTCCTGATACTAAAGGCGATCCACAGACTCCAACAGCAAACCCTTAACTCTTTTCATTGTAAGGATCGTCAGGATCATAAAGAAGATGAAGAAGAAACTGTAGTTCAATATGCGACCCGCCATACTCGATTACTGAAAAATTAACATAAATTTTGGCGCGAAATTCCTTCAGCGACTTTTCATTTCCCGTACATGACAATGCCGGAAAATTCAATTCCCCTTACAAAGAGTCTCTTGCAAACGTACGAAAACATTGCTGAGCTAAATAGCAGTAGTTCGTTTGCCAGGCACATCTGCGATCACAAGTGTATTTAATAACTGCACGTTTGCACTAAGCGAACGCGTGTGGTGAATATTTTCATTTATGTGGGATAAAATTCACACAATATGAAAAATTACATATTGTTGGAGAGCGAATGCTCTCACCCCTCCGCCAACCCTGTTCGCTGTAATATCAGCCCTGGGCATGTTCTCAAAAGTTTGGAAAATTCCGCCGCAATAATCTTTCAAATAAAATAGAGTGTAGTAGGGCATCCCCTTCAAAACGAGGACTTGTAAACGGCGTCAAAGATGTCGGAAGAAACCTTAGAGTTATTGATAATTTAACGGTTGAAAAACCTAATGTCATTAGCAGATTTGCAAGACCAGTCTCATAATTCGTGATGAATTCCTTTGAACACCGTCTCTGGTTTGATCAAGCAATTTGTCTGGCTTGGTTAACTGGAAAACATTAATGCATATGCAACTTGTGAGATCGAAGTGAGAAATATCCGAGATATGTTGTTTGGGTTTAGCAAGCCTCTCATCTCTTCCAGAAAGTAATGAATGTGCAAGACTCAGACTGCAAGCCAGGGCTACAATGCAGACTGCATAATGCATAATGCAGACAAACGAAAAGATGGAGACTTTAGAGAAAATATCAAAATCACAGCACACAGGCTGCGGGTGATTATGTTTAGACCCAGCTGTATTGCAAATTATTGCATCACGTAAAATGTCATAGCCATTTAGCAGGCTAAAAATACGCCAAGTAACGGTGGTCACAATCTTAGATGACTTTAATGTTTGCTATATTTTAGTTGCCTCAATTTATTCCTTTATTGAATCAATGATTTTTATTACCCCCAGGTTAGGCGATCTGCAGCGTTGCGTGACTTCGCTGCGGCGAAGCGTTGCGTTACTGGTGGATCAAGGCCCACCAAATGTAATTCGCAACTTTTTTTTGCCTCGGTAGGCGATTGAGTTGAGTCGTTAGCTGGGCCAGCAATCTAGATAGGTTCGATAGATTAGGTAATAGCATTTTCTTAGTTTATGGCAGAGTTCCTTGTTCTAAGGCTCTCAAATTCATGGCGTATCCTTCCAGAAGGGTATAAATGGGCTCTTCGTTCAGTCAGTAAACAGTTTTAAAAGATTGATTTGGTCAGTAACTTATCAAAAATAATCGATTTAGTCGGTAAACAGGAGAGGGTTAAGTCAGTAAACTTCATGTATTACGTTTCACAAATATGATGTGAATTCATGAAATTCGTGCATTTGAACTGCGGATTGAAACGAATTTTCAATTTTCGTTCAAGGATCATACACCGAAATACATGTCACAAATTTGTCACGCAAGATGTAGGAAATACAGGGTAAGACTTGTTTCCATATCTCAAAGTGCCCTTGGACGAGAGGTGCCAGGGAATGAAATTAATTAATAGGATGGATGTGATCTTTACTCAACCAGATCTTGATTCTTCGCTCAAAACACACACGAAGTAGACAAAATTCCCGCACAGCAGAAACAGGAAACGTTCGGAGTCGTAAATCGTCGGCAGTTCGGCGCTAATAATATTCCAGTGATTTAATTTTATTCCCAGGCATCTCAAGTCCAAGGGCACTTTGAGAAACGGAAGCAAGTCGTTACCGGAAATAAAAAAAAAAATACATGTCACAAGTTTGTCACGTAAGACGCAGTCACAGTACCTGACTGATTTTCTACATCGGACGATAATTTTGAAAGTTTTCTTTTTATTCAGGGAAATGGTCTTGCATGTGTGCCGTGTGTCCGTCTAACAAAGTTGATGTTTTCTATAGGTATAGAATTATCTTCGTCGCTCCAGCCAAAAGTTACTTTCGCGTGGCTGCGCTGTAGTGCCCACCTTGTTTAATTAACGATAAGGAGAGGCTGAAAACAACGCATATATAGTGTGGGAGTAACAATACTTGCCGTTGTTTCATACCAAATAGAAATGAGTTCACGTCAACTAAAATTCATAGCTTTAAGTCCAGAGTAACCACGACTCTAATTTGTAGACCATTTTGAGTTGTCACCGAGCGTGGAAAAACACCCTCGTCTTCAACTCCAACCCCCGACAACGATGACTATAAATCGGAATCAGGGTCATACTCTTCCATAACGTTTTCTTCTGCATCAGAGTTGCTTAGGTTAAGAGGATCTTCCTAGTGCTAGTTGCAGACTGTAGGCCCTCACGTGTAGAGTTCCGGCAGAGAATTCTGTAGTGTGCTTTCTGACAGTTATCTGCCCAACACACTATGTTCTATTGCCAATACTCTCATCTTAACAATTTTCCCAATTCATGGAGACAACTGGAGGGGGAGTTAACTCAGTATCAGTATTCATCCCCTGTACTTCTTTCGCACCGTGACGAGATAGAATGACGTTTTCGGGCGAAAGGAATGCAAGCGGAACTACTTTAAACCCACTTCACAGCAGCTCAAAAACGTGGCTTAAGCTCTCTAATAACGCTGAAATAACGCAGCACCGATTAGGGAAAATGAACGCTGGGAGCCCAGAAGACGACGTCCCACTTGAAAACCTTTCACCCCACTTACAGTTTCCAACTCCACCGTCATTTTCTCCGAAACCGATTCATGAAGGCAAAAGCGCTTCGTCTCCAATTTTGGGCGCGTCTGGCACTTACACGAATACGAGAAATTTGGCTATCTCTAATGTCTCTCATCGACTCAGCGTGTCGGGTGACGAAGAAACTTCTTTGGCCAAACTTCTTTGGCCACTCAAGGTTAGTAGCAATAAAATAGAAAACAAACATACAGTAAGCCAATTATTACGAAACTGATAATTAATATTGTTGAGGGCCTATAATCTTCCAATGAACCATTCCCTTTCATACCCAATAACATAGTGGCTATTGCACTGTAAGTGCACGACCTACAATAACTGGACTGCTTGCTTCCGTTAGGCCTGCAAAAATCAAAATGACATAAACGTAGGTAAATGGTGGTACAATTTTGTAGTCTAACAATAAACTGTTGCAGTGTTTTTGTACAATTTGAATTAGGCTGTTTGAAAATGAACATGGAGCGAAAATGTGTACTACAGAACGATGTACTGTTGTCCTTGTTTGAAGTTTTGTTTAACTTTACTAATGCACTTAAAATTGTATTAGTTTTAGTCGAAAGTTCTTTTCAGTCCTATTTACTTCGCAAAATCTGAGAAATATCTCGGTCTTAATAACATCCTGGCAAGATCTGAATAAGATCTTGGTGAAATCTTTGTAACTTTGTTTTTCCGAAAATCTGGGTAATATCTTAATCTAGGTAAAATCTTGTCAGATCTTGCTAAGATCTTGGAAGAAACTGGTAAAAAAACTTGCAGGACACTTGCAAGAATCTTATAAGAACTTTAATTAACAAGTAAGATAGGATCTTAATAAGAATCTTATTAAGAATCTTACTAAGCTCTTGATAACATTTTCACATGGGACGTAGGACTCTGAAATGCAACTTCACAGGGTACCGTACTTATCAATACTTCTTCAAATGAATCTCTCACCTATTATAAGGGTCCAACGTCAACTCAACAGGTGGTTCCTCTTTGTTTAACTTGGCAACAACGTTGTGGACTCATACCTATTTAATACAGAGCAATTTTTTTTTTTTTTTTTAGGAAGTCAGATGTACAATAATAATGTTGTATAAAACAAAAGAGACTTCTCAAACATCCTAAAATGCTATTAATTTACTTCAACCCTCAACAAGACAATCACATGACCCCTTTTCATGGCCACAACAATTATAATTCAAGTTAATTTTCAACAAAATCCATTTTATATTTGCAATAAAACTTCCTATTAAAGGGTTTTAGTAGCAGAGGATATAGTTACCTCCACTAACAAAGACCAAATTGTTTAACCATGAATATGTGCTAGTGTTCTCTTCTTTGCAATAAATGCTAATTAGAAAACAGTGTGCACAATACATGAAGCTGAATTGCAGTCAAAATTTGCACAATTGCCAGTTTGCCTGACAGTGACTCGCCCAAAGCTAGTGTCCATTACCTAATGGCTTATAAAATACTGCGAATAGGGTATGATCCTCCCACTTAAAATCTTCACAATTTGAGCAATTTTCTCTCATATACATAGAAAATTCAAGCAATTTCAACAGGCTTCAAACACATGGTCCCAGTGATGCTGGTGCAATGCTTTACCAACTGAGTTATGAAGCCACTCAGTTGGGAGTAAGTTTATTTCTTGGGCTCGTGTGTTCCCAAGAAATGATATGATATGTGAAATTAATGTATAGCTTTTAAGTGTGGATTATAGACTGAAGGGAGAAGTGATCCTTGCACTTATTTGAAAACATTTGTATAGGAAATTGCAGGTCCTCAAGTACAATTTGTGATTAATAGGTACGAGTGATTTTGACAGTACTCAAAACTGCACAAGCCTTTAGGTGAGTGCAATTTGAGACCTGTCACAATCACGAGTACCTATTATTCACAAATTGTACGAGAAGGTCGTGCCTTTTTTTTTTATAGTACATTCAACAAAATTACGAACTGTAAGAGAATGATGTAATTTTTCAATTTACATGATAGCATAGTCATCAAAATCACACAAGAATTGTGGCAACTCGCAAGTTCGGTTTTGTGTGACACTGAAAATAATTTCACCTTTATAGGTGAAACAAACTTAATAGGTACTCCTACGGAGAAAAATTTGGGATTAATTATTGTACTGTCTCGACCAATCCAAATTGAGTAATTTTGTTGAGTGTACTATAAGGGTAATAATAATATTACTGTCTTTTCTACCAAGACACCGGTAAAATTAAGGCGACTGAACCCCATCAATGCCCCCTGAAATTTTCAATATTAAATTTTCCATACTCCACATGATTAGAGATCATAATCCCTTCTACTGCACCACTATTCTTGATATAATTTTGTGTTAACCTTATCATTGAACTATCATAACACTAAACTGCATGACATACATGAAATTATAATTATGATGAGCAAGTGACTATGTAAGAAGTACTTCAAGCACAATGAGACACAGCATAATCAATGGCTTGATTAAACCCATGTAAACTTGATGGGTTAATTGGATGCAGGTTCAGGTGAATCAACCACCCCACTTATTAACTGAGACAACTCAAAATTTCTCTCACAAATCTCGGGTCAAAATAAGTTCAAGTTACAAAAGCTGATGTAGTCAATCAAGATTGCTTTAAATGCTACTATGATCAAATTCAAGACCCTTGAATTTAAAGGTTTATCACATAGAATTCTAGGAAAGATTGAAAATGCCATTAACCATTTGGAAATTTCTGCATTGGTTCCAGAGATGTTTCAGTTTGGAAAATGTGCAAAATATGCAAATGAGAGGACTGATGACATCATTCACTCAACCAAATTAAACATCAAGTATACAAATAGAGCTATCTTGGTCAATCTGCAGCAGAAACCATTGCAATTTGGTAGGCTAATAATTCTACAGGCAAAACACCTACTGCTATAAAAAATTTGGTTCCAATGGCAACTCATTCTTTTCCACTCTCCCCAACCTGATTTCATTACTTTAGGTGATTTTAAGCTAAAAAAAAAAAAAACATTGAACAAGGCCACAAACTGGATCTAACAAATATAAATGCTTGTTGGATCACACAGATGAGGTACCATTGGCAAATATCAAACATGATGCCGAACACTGCCTGCAAAGCCTTAATTACCAGAGAGGTCTGGAACACAGTATGTTGCCATGGTAACAAAACTGGTATGCTCATATTGTAAAGCGCATTAAGTAGAATTAAACTGCAAAGAATCAAGCATTTCTGACAAATTGGCTGAGATACTGGGGTTTTATTAAGAGCCAGGACCCCACGACTGGCACCCGTCTACTCTGGGTACACTTAGCACCTTTGCTCAAATGAGGTCTCAAGTACATATAGACAAATACAAAATCAAAAGCAAGACTAACTGAAACTTATTTCCCCCACTCTCCTGTTTTGCTAGCCGAATCTAACTAGGAATTGCATGTTCGAATTTCATTCTTCTTTTCATTAAAACTAATGTTTTTGTCATCTGTTCATGCTGTCCTTCAGCAGCAT
>BLFN01000048.1:59215-61091 GCA_014634225.1 Acropora yongei | reverse complement strand
AAAGCCCCCCCCTCTTGGCAAATTATGAATGTTCCCTTACTTACTTACTCAGTTTCCAATCCAATATTAAACACTGATCAATTTTAACAAATAAAGTGTTAAGATTTTTTTCCGCACCCGAAAGCAAAAAAAACAACGACAACAACGTCGCAAAGTGTGGTCAAATCTTCAGCCTTTATGTTTTGTTATGTTATCCTAAATCTATTTACAAAGTTTACCAGCATTAAAAATAGGCATGCACAGTGTGCATGTGGGTAGTGCTTTTGGCACTGAAATAATTATGATATTGATCTCTGAGTAAAACATGTCTCAACAGAAACTCTGGGCATAATCAGAAGCAACCTAAATTTTTGATCAAGACCTGAAACAAAGATGAACGAACATCCACAGGTTTCCACTTTGTTATTCATCTTTTTAAAGATTAACAAGAGGTGAAACAAAATGTAGCAGAACGTTTGCACTTAATTTTAGAATCATTGTCCACTTGCTAGCTATGTCATATTATTGTTGATGAAATGAAGCCTTGTTGAATAAAGTTAGTGCCAGGATGGATGAAAGTCTAGGAGAATGGCGAAAATGCAGCAACCTACGAGTTGCAAAATTTTCATTCTTTATTTCTTGCTTTTTTGAACAGCATCTAAGCTGCACAGCTAAATGGAAATAGATTATCCTATTTGAAAAGTGACAAGTTTGGAAAATTTGTGATATGATGTATCCAAGTTCAAATCTACTAAGGTCTACTGCATTTGTTCAAGTACCCTTGACCTTAAAATTAGTATGGGAGAGTCCGTAATTTTATTCTTAATGACTGCAGTAATTCTAGTCAAATTCCGATTAATGATTGATCACACTCATCCAGAACATGTGAGACTTCATGCCGCTCTGATTTTATCTAGATGAAGAAACCATAGCTTATTTTGAGGCAAGTTTCTTGAATTTTCAAGAAAGCACTTCTTTGTTAGATAAGTTGGAAAAGTTGGATAAGAAATGAGAGAGTTTAAAGCAAAGATCCCAGTTTATTACTTAGACTACCCAAAGTCGACACCTCTATGCAATAATGATAACAATAATTTAATACTTCTATAGCGTGCATTCCATACAATCATCATGCAAGCATTAAAATGTGGAAAATAAAGATCCATGCAAAAGTGACAATAAAAATGTAGACTATAATGGCAATAAAAGTTATCTAAATAAAGTTAGATACAAAATTATAGTAATAGTATTGCAAAGAAAAGCTATAGCAAGGTTTATATTCCTATTAATATTCCAATGAACAAAAAGAACCAGTCCTAAAGAGATGTATCTTGAGTTGACCTTTATACGAGCTAAGGTCCGAGATTGTGTGTAGCTACACACAAACAAGGCACATTATTGTTTACTTTTTACAAGGCAACTCCATCCATTTTCTTATTATTTGTCACAGTCATTTGGATAGTGTAATTTCTGGCTGCTATTATTAATCTCTCCAAGTTGACCTTGGCGAGCTTACAGAAAAGCCAACATCATCATCGTGATCATCATTCATACAGAATACTCAAGTTCGCTAGCATGTTTGGACGTTTTCAGCAACACATTCTGCCGGTATCCAGACAATAATAATTATTTACTTGCTACCAGAAAACACTGAAATTAATGTAGAACATATATCAATCGCATAGTAAACAAAACATTACTCTCTGTCATGGACGAAACAAAATTGTCTACAGTTGAGTTTATCTGTTTTGTATCTGAGCAATTGTGTCCACAACAAACCAGATACTATGATGACCTGCAATCCTTAAAACGTTGAAACTCGTAACAAAGGCTTTAGCTCAACTCAACAAATATAGCAGCTTGTTTACATATTTGCAACTTATGTTTGTTATTGATTTTC
>BLFN01000048.1:17500-20000 GCA_014634225.1 Acropora yongei | reverse complement strand
GAATGCGTGTTCGCTTTTTTGTTTGTCTTTTTGTGTTTTTGTAGAAGCCTGAACAATTATTCAACGATACCTGGAAAGTAAATTGTCTCCTCCTTTTTATGTTGCACGGGAAAAGGTCGGACCTTTATCATGAAAAAGTAAGTGTTAATATTCATTGATAATAACCGCTTTCAACAGCAACGTAGTTCTAAGAACCTTCCGCTGAAGAGAATTGAAAAGTCCTGGGAACAAGGCTACGTCCAACAGCACTGAATGCACAGCATTGACTGGCCTGTATCGCGTCACATATAAAAAGAGCATCCAAAACGGCCAGTTTTTCAAATCAATGATTATACTGAGAACCTAACAGTGATAAATAGTTATCTGTAGTTTGTACCTAAACCCTTGCAGGTATAAGAATGACACCTTTTTCGGGTAGACCCCTTGAAAATAGAGTAGGAAATAAAATGTGGCAATAGCTATCAGAGACGTTTTCGGTTTAGAAATTTGCCACAGAGTAATACATTCTTCTCTGTACTCTTGATTCTTGACAGGTCGATGAAGATGGGAAATATAACGGAGTTGATCCTGAGGAAGACTTTCCCCCTAAAGCATCAAAGGAAATGATTGAATTGCTTACTTCAATCTTTGGAGTTGGCCGAAAACAGCTGCCCAGTGAAGCAGAAATATTGCTTGTTTTGGGTCAGAAAATAACAGGGTCGCACATCGTAGATATATGTACTGCTGTCGACACAGATGTTGATCGAGAGCACTTGCGTAGTGCAGCACAAATATTACCCTTTGCAAGGCGTTTCAATGAGAAAAAAGAAGGCATGCACAGAGTACGTAAGGCTAGTGTTGTCGTCACTGGGTTACTCGGGTTACTGGTAATTTTGATCCTTTATTATTTTTATTATTATTTTTAAGATGCTATACCTTTTCTTAAAAGACATCTTCATTCAACAGCAGTTTTGACCAATCGGATGAATTTGTTGTTATAATTCACCCAGAAGACTTAAGACCTTGGAGAGGGGTTTGAGCTTGGCCCCATGGAAATAGATGAACAATGAATGGAATGCAAATAAACACGAAGCATTATATGATGCACACTAGTGGCGTCATCTAACGCTTCATGTTGTTTCTACCTTCTTGGTAACCTTCGGAGTGCAGTCCTCCAAGTCTATTTTCCCTTGCTCTTCCATCTTTGGCGGCCTAAGCTGTCGTTTTGGAGGCATGTTGTTCGCGATTCAAAAGCCCTCAAAAGACTAAACCAGACCTTTTTTACGCTTACCGGTCAACGTGAACCAAATTCTTATACATCACTAGATTACGTTTGTTCGATTCCCAGGTGAACTGAACTAGACCTCCTTTCACAAAGGAATAGTCTTTTTTCCATCTCGATAGGTCAAAACGGCTTTTGAATATTGATGAATGTTATAAGCCACGTGCGCAGCACGTGTTTTACCAGCTCGGTCTTAAAATTTGTGTTGTCTGACGAACACTCCTGCTTGTGTATCAAATAGTAAAAAAACATAGAAAGTCCAACCTAGCAAACCATTACATCAAGAATTTCATTCTGAGTATTGAAAAGCAAAAAGGAAACTTTAAAGAGTTAGATTGACAAGAGTTGAAATAAAACGTAGCTGGCCTTTTGCACCAATGTTTAGAATTTCCGTCCACTTGCTAGCTACGTCACGTTATTAACGCTTTAACTGCCGTAGGCGCTCTTATGACACCTACAGATTTTACTCTGTCTAACGCCAGACGATTTTACTCGTCAATGGGGAACCCCTTGGCAGTGAAAGGGTTAAACAAAGAGGCTGACAGCAAGGTGGTCATATATTACACCTCCTCTGAGGTGTAGCTCATATGCACAACCTCATCAACGGCGGAGGTGTAAGTCGACCATAGACAGCCGTTTCGGTCTTGTTTCACCTTGTTCTAATGCCATGGCCAACGCGCGGCGGGTGAAGTTTAGCAAATCTCTTTAAGCGGTAGTTCCACATCACAAAAGTGGTAGCTGAAGTTGGGGACTGGCAAAAGGAGATGTCAGACGTCAATGCATATAGGGAAGTGGAGGAACAGAGTACCACGTGACTTTATGTTAAGCCGTTGTGTAACTTACTTGCAACGGCGCTGAGAAACAACTTTCAGCAAGCGTTTCACCGTGTTACATAAAAAGTCTAAAGTCCAGAAACATTGAAACTGGACTCAAAATTTTGTTTTCATCCGCCATTTTGTTTTGGATGCCTGCAATGAATCATAACCGACTTGTTGTTCGGTTCAGTTCTGATTGCTTTACGCGCTGTGTAGCGTAACAAGACCGAGCGATCGTTGCGAGAAAAGCGGTTCTACTTTTCATGTAACCTGTCTCGCAACAGAAGTTCGAAAAAGTTTCAAGAAACCGACCATGTTAAACTGTGCAACCCCTGCTTAAAGATCTTTTGCGCCGCCGTTGCACATACGTCTCACCTAAAAGTTTCAACGTGTAGCAGCGGCTTTGGAAGCGACTTAAATAAGG
>BLFN01000048.1:0-12500 GCA_014634225.1 Acropora yongei | reverse complement strand
CCTGCACTGCAAAAACAGGAAACGTTCGGAGTCGTAAATCGTCGGCAGTTCGGCGCTAATTATATTCCAGTGATTTAATTTTATTCCCAGGCACCTCACGTCCAAGGGCACTTTGAGAAACGGAAGCAAGTCGTTACCGGAAATAATAAAAAAAAATACATTGTCACGTAAGACGCAGGCACAGTAACTGACTGATTTTCAACATAGGACGATAATTTTGAAAGTTTTTTTTTTATTCAGGGAAATGGTCTTGCATGTGTGCCGTATGTCCATCTAACAAAGTTTATGTTTTCTATAGGTATAGAATTATCCTCGTCGCTCAGCTCCAGCCAAAAGTTACTTTCGTGTGGCTGCGCTGTAGTGTCCACCTTGTTTAATTAACGATAAGGAGAGGCTGAAAACAACGCATATATAGTGTGGGAGTAACAATACTTGCCGTTGTTTCACGTCAACTAAAATTCATAGCTTTAAGTCCAGAGTAACCACGACTCTAATTTGTAGACCATTTTGAGTTGTCACCGAGCGTGGAAAAACACCCTCGTCTTCAACTTCAACCCCAGACAACGATGACTATAAATCGGAATCAGGGTCATACTCTTCCATAACGTTTTCTTCTGCATCAGAGTTGCTTAGGTTAAGAGGATCTTCCCAGTGCTAGTTGAAGACTGTAGGTCCTCACGTGTAGCGTTCCGGCAGGGAATTCTGTAGTCTGCTGTCTGACAGTTATCTGCCCAACACACTATGTTCTATTGCCAATACTCTCATATTAACAATTTTCCCAATTCATGGAGAGAACTGGAGGGGGATTTAACTCACTATCAGTATTCATCTGCTATACTTGTTTTGCACCGTGACAAGCTAGAATGACGTTTTCGGGTGAAAGGATTTCAAGCGGAACTGCTTTAAACCCACTTCACAGCAGCTCAAAAACGTGGCTTAAGCTCTCTAATAACGCTGCAATAACGCGGCAGTGATTAGGAAAAATGAACGCTAGGAGCACAGAAGACGACGTCCCCATTGAAAACCTTTCACCCCACTTAGAGTTTCCAACTCCACCG
This sequence comes from Acropora yongei, assembly GCA_014634225.1. NCBI lineage: Eukaryota > Metazoa > Cnidaria > Anthozoa > Scleractinia > Acroporidae > Acropora > Acropora yongei. The sequence continues at coordinate 11,442 of BLFN01000048.1, read as the reverse complement.
TCATTTTCTCCGCAACCGATTCATGACGGCAAAAGCGCTTCGTGTCCAATTTTTGGCGCGTCTGGCACTTGTACGAGAAATTTGGCGTCCTCTAATGTCTCTCATCTCCCCAGCTTGTCGCGTGGCGAGGAAACACTTCTTTGGCCACTCAAGGTTAGTAGCCATAAAATAGAAAACAAACATAAGCCAATTATTAAGGAACTGATGATAAATATTGTTGAGGGCCTGTAATCTTACAATGAACCATTCTCTTTCATAACCAATAACATAGCGGCTATTGCACTGTAAGTGCACAACCTACAATAACTGGACAGCTTGCTTCGGTTAGCCCTGCAAAAATGACATAACCGTAAGTAATGGATGGTACAATTTTGTCGTCTAACAATAATGTTTCAGCGTTTTTGTACAATTTGAATTAGGCTGTTTGAAAATTGAGATGGAGCAAAAAGGTGTACTGGAGAATAATGTACTAGTGTCCTTGTTTTCAGTTCTATCATACTTTACTAAAACAATCAAAATTGTATTAGTTTTGGTTTAAAGTTTTTTTATATCTTGGTGATATCCAAGTATAATAATTATATAGGATCCTACTAACATCCTGGCAAGATCTGAATAAGATCTTGGTGAAATCTTTGCAACCTTTTTTCCGAAAATCTGGGTAATATCTTAATCTAGGTAAAATCTTGTAAGATCTTGCTAAGATCGAGGAAGAAACTGGTAAAAAAACTTGCAGGACACTTGCAAGAATCTTATAAGAACTTTAATTAACAAGTAAGATAGGATCTTAATAAGAATCTTATTAAGAATCTTACTAAGATCTTGATAACATTTTCACATGGGACGTAGGACTCTGAAATGCAACTTCACAGGGTACCGTACTTATCAATACTTCTTCAAATGAATCTCTCACCTATTATAAGGGTCCAACGTCAACTCAACAGGTGGTTCCTCTTTGTTTAATTTGGCAACAACGTTGTGGACTCATACCTATTTAATACAAAGCATTTAGGAAGTCAGATGTACAATAATAATGTTGTATAAAACAAAAGAGACTTCTCAAACATCCTAAAAATGCTATTAATTTACTTCAACCCTCAACAAGACAATCACATGACCCCTTTTCATGGCCACAACAATTATAATTCAAGCTAATTTTCAACAAAATCCATTTTATATTTCCATTAAAACTTCCTATGAAAGGGTTTTAGTAGCAGTGGATATAGTTACCTCCACTAACAATGAATAAATTTTTTTAACCATGAATATGTGCTAGTGTTCTCTTCATTGCATTAATTGCTAATTAGAAAAGAATGTGCACAATACATGAAGCTGAATTACAGTCAAAATTCGCACAATTGCCAGTTTGCCTGACAGTGACTCACCCAAAGCTAGTGTCCATTACAGCTAATGGCTTATAAAATAGATATTTAAGTCAAGCCACTATAAAATACTGTAAAGAGGGAATGATAGTCCCACTTATCATCTTCACAATTCGAGCAATTTTCTCTCATACAGATGGAAAATTCAAGCAATTTCAAAAGGATTCAAACACATGACCTAAGTGATGCTGGTGCAATGAGTTATAAAGCATGGTTCATACAGACCTGAGACCTTTCTTTTCAAGTACTTTTTAAGGACTTTTCAAGGACAAATCACATTTTTTCAAGGACTTTTTTTCCACTGAATTGACATACCGGGTACACAGCAAAATTCCTTGTGCACGAGACCGATAAGATTAGGCCATTTCCGAGTTCACCTCAGCCTCTATTTTAAAGCGAGGCTAAGTGCGAAGTCTTTGTTATGAAAATCAGTTTTCACTCATATTGAAATTGGAACTAATTATCATAACAAAAGTTTCGCACTTAGACTCGCTTTGAAAGAGAGACTAAGGGGAACTCGGAAATGGCCTATTGTAGGGGATGAAGGGTATTGCAATACCTTATCCCTAGAAGGCACGGTTCCTAAGGTACATTAAATAACAGCAATGAACTACACCAGAAATCACCACACGAACTTATACGGTTTCACACGATGTTTTGTGCAGAAAATTGTGTCTAGCTGAGATTTCAAAGCTTTCCGTGCGCCAGACAACGTTGCGTTAAATAAGTTTTATTTTTTCAAGGATGTTTCGATAAGATTCAAGGACTACTGGGGAGAATTCAAGGACTTTTTCAGGACTTGAACAGATTTTTAAATTTTCAAGGACTTTTCAAGGGGTTGATCCTTTTTCAAGGACTATTCAAGGCCCGTGCGAACCATGTAAAGCCACTCAGTTGGGAGTTGGCTAACTTATTAGGCTCAGGTGTTCAGAAGAAATGACGTGATATATATGTACAGGTTTTATAAAAGTGTGGATGATAAACCAAAGGGAGAAGTCATCCTCACACTTATATGGAAAATCATTTGGAAAATTGCCTTTTACATGTAGACACCTGGAAAATTAAGGTGACTGAATCCCATCAATGCCTCTTGAAATTCTCAACAGTACTAACCTCCACATGATTAGAGATCTTAACCTCATCTAAGTACTGCACCACTAAACTTGATATTAGTTTTAAGCTTACCAATAACAATCATTAATTTTTTTTACTGTTGTTGTTTCAAACTAACTTTCATTCATTTTTTATTTTTTATAATATAATTATTGACTTATTATCTACATTTTCACTCTTCTCATCACTGAACTTAAGTGTTATGATAGATCACTAAAGCATTACAACACTGAACCACATGACATACACAAAATGATATCATGAGCAAGTGACTATGTGCAATACATTTCAAGCACAACAATGAGACAGCATAAATCAATGGCTTGATTAAACCAATGTAAATATTGTTGGGTGAATTAAATGCAGGTTCGGGTGAATCAACCACCCCACTTATTGGCTGAGACTGCCAAAAAATTCACTCAGATAGCTTGTAAGTCAAAATAATCATGTTCAAGTTGTAAAAGCTGTTGTAGCCACTCAAGAATGCTTCACTGAAACCACTTATTTGAAAGTGTAAAGGTCTTTGTCTCAAAGCAAATTGCCAAATTTTCATACACCACAGATGAATGCATTTCAACTTGCCTACCTGCAAAATTGCAAACATTTTGCGAAGTTGCCTTAATACTACATAGCCGAGCTCTCTACCTAACATACAGAGCTGAAGAAATTGAGACAGATCACACATAAACCTATGAAGGTTGACAGTGCAGGCAACATTCAAGGCTCAAGTTGAAGGAGTTGCATGTAGAACCATCAAAGATTTTTTTCTTTGGCTGTTAAGTATTAGCTATTGAGTACATCATACCAACCAAAATTTATGACCAAAATTAATTCAAAAATGAACAGCCAAAAAATATTCAATACTGCAGAAATCTTGTATGTTACAGTACCTATAGCCCCTTAAGTTCTTTTAGCCTTAAAAGTCTTGATATTACACTAAGTTTCCTGCAACAAAAAGTATTGCACTTGATTTCAAATTGATTTTTTTCGGAATTTTCAAAGTTTATTACTGGGGCCAGCTGAAGGCTGGAACTGCTCATAAAATGCTGTCTGTTCCTTTCTTTTTGCAACGTCTTGTTTCCAGGGTCCCGCTTTCCACTGTGACGAAATCTGTCATAGTAATTTTACTTGCTCAGATGTATATCACTGGCTCATTTGAATTCGTATTCGCCATTTTGAGAAAAGCATGAGGCAATGGAGGGCATCCAGGGCAAAGGACAAAGACTAACTTTTTGGGGGACGAAAAGTTCCCCAATCTTTACGAGAGACTACTTCATCAGCGAAAAACTTAAGAGTGGATATTTAGAGAGATGTAATCACAAGGAACCACTTAAGAGTGAACCATTTATCAAGAATCAAAGTGAACATATATCAAAACTCAATCTCTTGTAAAACATAAGTTTATTACAAAGTGCTCTGGATGTACCTGTGAACCAAGCAGAATTTCACTGCAACTTCTAAGATGTCTCAAGAACAAGAGTAGCATGTTAAAAAAAGTTTCCCTTCAAAAGGATTTTATCGATTCTTATATCAAAGTCCTCAAGGCTGCATCACTATGTTATAAAGGTTAGAAAGCTTTATAATACTCATTACAAATGTAATCATAAACTTGATCCAAAGATATCTTATTTAATTGAAGTGATTGTACTCAAGGCAACTTATTTGTTGACTTTCAGTAGTTGGCTTTATCACGTGATAAGTATGGAAAATCATATGAATGCAAGTGCATTTCATGATGTATGGGCCCGAGTGATGTTTTTAAAGTTCTCAAAATTGCACAAGCCACAGGTGAGTGCAATTTGAGAACTTTAAAAACATCACGAGTGACCATACATCACAAAATGCACGAGCGATCATACCACTTTTTATTTAAATATTCTCAACAAAATTATAAAAGAATCCATCTTTGGTACATACTTCAGCGTAAAACATTAAATTTTGTAACTTTTTATTGAGATCTTCGTGCTCATACAGTTTTGGGTTGAATATTCGTTCATTTGCCCATTTTTTCCCCAGACATTCAACCGTTTGTGTTGATTTAGTCATGTTTTTGTTTTTCGCATTTAGTTCCAGTTGGTCAACAACTATTTCGTCAGATGAATCAAACCTGCTTTCAGCCATTTTGCTTTTTGTCTTCAAATTTTGCACTTTCCCTATAGTTTCCATGGCAACTTTTGTATTGCACTTTATAACCTCCACTTGTACTATATAATCTATTTATGCTCTCATTATTGACCAATGAAACACTTTAAATTTTGTTGAGTATTTTACAATGAAACTAAAAAGTAAAGCAAGTTGATATTTATAATTGTTTACTTATAACAGTGAAAGTCATTTTGCACTCGCTACAGAAAACTTCAAATATTTCCCGACAAATATTTAAAACTCATTACAAGGAAGTTTATCACTGCTTTGATGTATGATGCGACAAAACAGAATGTTTCAAATAACATTTGTCACCCAATATTTACGTTATCTAGATTTGAAAATTCTCAACTGTTCAAAATGCGGGATTCCCTAACATTTTCTCTTTTCACATTATTCATTAAACATTGTTTTTTATCTAAAGAACATTTTCAATAAAATAGATTTTCATGTCGTGCGACAAACTTGTTGATGTAAATGGCCCTTATGCATGCTAGTGGTTACCATTAGGCAAAAGTGGCCCGGGTAAAATTCACGAGGTGATTCTCATTTTTTCTAACCTGTGACCAAGCTTTAAGAAGCATGGGTCTATTCCGTGTTTGACTTCACAATCTGCTTTGCACTTCAAATATCCTTTGTCATCAGGTATGCAAATTCCTGCAACACTTGTTCTAGGAAAATTCAAATATTACTTCAACGAAAAATTATACTGGGGGTTATAGGCACTTTAAGACAACTCCATTATCTGAAACCATTGAAGAATCCGAACAGGTCTGTTTTTAATAAGAGGATGAATTGTCCCAATGTGACACTGAGACCAAGGAACAAGTCATAATGACTTGTTCCTTGGTCTGATAGACGTTTCACTTGCACAGAAGTACTGAAGCTCACAGTTTTGTTAGTGTTTTCTGTTCTTTGTTGTTGATGCGTATCATAATACATTTAAACAATATTCTATGGAAATCGAAAAAGTTCTCACCTAATTTGTCACGTGCCAAACAAACAAACTTAATGAGTTCTCATTGTTTTTATCACGGTTTTAAATTATTTCTCATGACAGAACATGCATCAGTTTTCAATTCAATATTTAACAAAGAAATTTTGTTTCAAATGCTGATGTACAGTAATAAAGTGTAAAGGCCTTTTTCCTTCCCAAAAGCAAAAAAGACAATGACAACAAAGTCTCAAAGTCCAGTCAAATCATCACTATGTATGTTTGTTTGTTTTGGATTGTTGGTTAGTATCCGAAATCTATTTATTAACATTAAAAATAGACACACATAGTGCGCATATGCATGTGGGTAGTGTTTTCAGCACTTAAATAATTATTGTAAGTTACCGGTACCCTTTTCCTTTTTTTCATTTAAGATACTGATCTCTATGTAAAACACACAGGGTGCAACAAAACCTCTGTCCAGTTGTCCAGGACAAGTAGAAATTTGATTCCGACCAGTAAATCTTTGACACAACTTGTCTATGCGACAAGCACATTTCTCTCTGCCCACAAATACTAACACAAATTAAAACTGACAAAAACCTTTGCCAAGATGTAAATTTATCCATTCATGAAAAAATGAAGGTTCCTACTTAACAAAAGAAGGCTAAACAGTCCAACAAATTGCAATGCCTTGAAACAATGCTTTGTCTCTGCTGATAACATCCATGAAAGGCTTTGTAACCTGGGTCATTTGGGTTTATCTCAGTCCCTAGCCCCTAAACTGAGTCGAGCACAGAGAACATTTTATGCTAGTTTTATTCCAATGTTGTTGTTTAAAACGTTTTGGACAAGCATTTTTTGGCTTTGGACCAGCAGCTTCTTCCTGATGGTGGAACAATATTGTTAAATAGCTGTTCTCTTCTCAGGTACAAAAAAAATAAACCTTTAATTAAATACAAACATTTTGAATTGCAATAAAACTGTATGAAGCTCATAAAAAACTTTTTCAAACAAAAGTGCTGCTTATAAAAAGGCTAGATTTTAATAATTGTACAGGCCTGAATAATGCTTGTATAGAGTGGAAAATGTCAAAAATTAATCAAGGTACACAGAGTGGAAAATTTCCACAAAAATAATAATCTAAGTAACAATGGTTTTCGATCAGTATTTAAGAATAAAGAGCAGCGATATTTAAGCAATAGAAAACGTTTTCAGTGTTTGCATAGCCTGAAATAAACACAAGAAGGGTCGGCTTTAATGCAGTCAGATTGAGTGTTTAGTGCTGGTTTTTTGTTTTTGATGAAGAGCATTTCATAAATTAAACAATCCAGCTTCCGACAGCATTTCTTGAGGATTGTAAATTGGTCATGGAGATCTTTGTTCCTCAGATTGTGTATGTCCTGCAGGTGTTTACCAATGACAGAATGCTTATGTTCACTAATGCACTGAAATAGGTGTCGGCATTTATAGCCCACATAACCTGCATCAAACAGATCACGTTTGTATTTATAAACAACACATTGTTCACTAATGTCAGGTAGTTTGGGTTATGTCACTTTGATCTCATCAGCAATTTTCTTGCTTGTAAACACTGGGCAAGTCGCTGCTAATTTTCTTCGCAAGATCGGATAGCTGTCTTCGTTGGCTGATCGCTGATCTTTAAAGGGTAAAGTAATCCGAACGGGCTTAAAAAAAAAACTTGAATATAAAATGTTTGCTCTTGGTCATGTGACTCAATGAATCTGTTTATCGTAGAATGAATGAGTCCCTAGGGGTACTTAAGCTTGAGAAAAGATCTCTTTCAGGTTATCACATTCCGCAGTGAAAAGATCAGGCGAAGATGACGGTCGATGTGCACCTTCATTGAGCCATACAAAAGTTGCCTAAACCATGATAAAACTATAGATCAGCTACAGTGGGCATGTTGCTTTAAGCGAGTTTACACAAACATGAACATCATCATTCATCCATCATGCTAGAATATTCAAGAAAACATTTCTTTGTTAAAAAATCTGAAAAGTTTGACAAGAAATGTGAGAGTTCAAAGCAGGGATCACAGTTTATTACTTAGATGGTGCCTACAAAGGCAAGTTGAACAGCTATTGTCAGCAAGTTGCCCGAGGCAAATTTTTACTAAGGTGAACAACATCACCATTCATCCATCATGCAGGATGCAATCAAATCATAAAACTTTATCTATCATTTAACTTCAGCATTTATCGGAATATAGTTGTTTCACTGATGACCGGGCCTGAGATGCTTGAAGCATGGTTGAAGCTGCTAAATTGCTTTGAAAACCATAATGATGCTACTAAAGATTTGGATACATTAAGAAATAAAAAATTTTCAAGTAAGATTCGATTAGTTCTCTTGCAAAAGATCCATCATCTACAAGTTTTTCGTACACAAGATCGTCTTGAGTTCCATCAAGGTTATGTGATAAATACATCAGTGAGCAATGTTTGTTTCTAAGTCGCCGACTTTTGTGAGCAAATAGAGACTTTATTTAATCATGTGGAACAAACTTGAGTGTCGTGCACATTTTTTTGCCAAGCAAAACTTTATCATACCAATTAACAAAAGAATAATTGTAGATAGAGTAGTATGCCGAACATAAGAGTGCCATGCTGGGTCATCAGTGAATCTAGTCGTTTCACTGATGACCAGGCCTGAGACACTTGAGGCATGGTTGAAGCTTCTAAATTCCTTTGAAAACCATAGTGATGCTAGTATAGATTTGGATTCATAAAGAAATATACAATTTTCAAGTAAGATTTTAGAAGTTTTCTCGCAAAAGATCCATCATCTACAAGTTTTTCATACACAAGCTAAGATCATCTTTAGTTCCATCATGCTCAAGAATAAGTGATAAATACATCAGTGAGCAACGCTTGTTTGTAAGGCACCGACTTTCGTCTAAAAATAGAGACTGTGTGTGTCATGCACATTTTGTGTGTCGTGCACATTTTTTGCCAAGAAAACCTTTATCAGACCAATTAACAAAAGAATTGTAGATAGATTAGTTTGCCGAACATAAGAGTGCCCCCCCCATCAGTGAATCTAGTCGTTTCACAGATGACCAGGCCTGATATGCTTGAGGCATGTTTGAAGCTTCTAAATTGTTTTGAAAACCATAATGATGCTACTATAGATTTGGGTACATTAAATAAATAATTAAAGGAACTGCGCTGCTGTGTCGGAGTGTCGGGGGAGAGAAGAATAAAAATTTGGTTTTATCGCTCTGACGAAGGGCGAATGCCCGAAACGTCAGCCTTTCAAATCTTTCACGGTGGTAATTCCACCTTTATCAGCTCGTTTGATATGACCAACTTTTTACTTCTTGCTTGAATATTCGTTAGTTGAATCTGGATATGAAATTTCCGTCTATCTGACGAATTACGCAAATACAGCACTTACATGATATCCTCCACGTATTACAGCAATAACTCAACGGTTAGATGAAAAAGGGTACCTCAAAACCTATAACTTATGCTGCTACTGCCTGAAGAAAATTTCCGCTACACGCGTAGACGTGAGATGATGCTCGATCGCGAAGAAATGAAACATGGAGGTCTCAAAAATAAAACTAAAAGAATAATAAGCCACGCAGTGTTTTGTTTTGAGAGACATTATAAACAACGTTCGGCCAAAATTTGAGCAATAGTGTCTCAACTTTAATGCAACAGGTTACGTCGACAATCGAAAGTTTCTAAAAGACAGAGAACACGAAGGAAACGAAACACAAGGTTGGTCAGCCTTTACATGGATGCAATCAACAAATTGGACACCAATTCGTTATTCAGAGTTTATGACTTACCGTAACGTTTGTTTCCAAGAAAAAGAGCGTCCAATCACCTAAAAGGTTCCCTCCGAAAACAACTTTTCTTCATGCGGAAGAGGTCCCCGTCATGGCGGCTTCCAAGCATTGGGTAAACAAAAGGTCAATGGTATTATGCGATATTTCTGACTTCATCGTCGTCCTCCCGTAACGGAAATAATTTCTTCACTATTGGTCATGCTTCAAAAAAAAGAGAAGTACGCATCGATAAATCGCGTCTCAATACAGCAGCTGAGAGAGCATCCCTTGAAGAAGTAGATCGACTGTCTCCACATCCTTGGCAAGAACGTCATGGTAGCTCCCACATAGAGCACTAATAGTCAACCACGTCATATATAATATCACAGAGAGTACAGCATACAATCGCTCTGTCACTTATCGCTTACATACATTACTATGCAAATACTTACATTTATAAGTATTTGCATAGGAATGTATGTAAGTGATAAGTGACTGAGCGAGTGTATACTGTACTCTCTGTGATATTATGTATGACTTGGTTGACTAATAGTGCTCTATGTGGGAGCTACCATGACGTTCTTGCCCGATTTTCCTTCGGTTCTACTTCACCCTGAGACATTTCTCCTAAATGGTGATCAAATTTAATTCTTTTGTTTTAATGCTAAGAAGCCTTTCTAACTTCGCAGCCATGAGCAAAATGCAAAACAATATTTAAACTCAAGTGAGACCTGTAGGTGTAATTAGCATGAATACAAAGGAATAAGATACGATTAAAAAAAGTGTTATCTAATGCCTGTAACATGTGGCTCTAAAATACCAGTGAGCTGAACCAGAAAGCAGCTACCGCGGACCGGTGGCTCAGTTGGCTCAGTTGGCTCAGTTGGTTGAGCAACGGTTTGCCCTGCGGGTCGTGAGTTCGACTCTGGCCGGACCAACACTCAGGGTCTTAAAATAACTGAGGAGAAAGTGCTGCCTTTGTAATTACATCTGCAAATGGTTAGACTTTCAAGTCTTCTCGGATAAGGACTATAAACCGTAGTCTCGGATAAGGACTATAAACCGTAGGCCCCGTCTCACAACCCTTGAATGTTTACAATTCCGTGGGACGTTAAAGAACCCACACACTATTCGAAAAGAGTAGGGCATGAAGTTCCCGGTGTTGTGGCTGGCCTCTGTGAAAGTATAGCAGGTCCACATCAGCTAATAGCTGCCAGAAAACTCAACCTGCTCAATCAAATAAAGAAAGAAAGAAAGAAACTTTCGGTATCCGATGGACTAACAATTGCAAATTCTCGGCCATCCGAGAAGCTTCAAGTGCTATCACGTTTGGCGGAGTGCCGCGTGGCTCCATCCTTTGATACCACGTTGTTCAAAGCATTGTTCTGTAAATACAGAGTAACACCGGCTTAAGTGTGTGTCCACTTCACAGAGATCTGCATAAATTGCGCATTATTTGTTAATTGTTAGCACATTAAACGGTTTTTATCCCATGAAAACATTTCAGTCAATTAGTCAACGAGTTAGTGCAGTTACCCAAACCCATAAAATGAAAGCTAAAATTTTAAAATAGGTTAGGCCTAATTACTGAAACGAGGGCTTAGGCTTAATCATTAAATTAGGGTTATCGGCCATCTTGACTGTGAGTCTCATTGGCTCATGATGGAATAAACAGAGTCAGTCCGTTGCCACCTAGGTACACGGCCCATAGCATGGGTTAAGAGAAGATAGACCCCTCTGTTTGAAAAGGATTTTGAGCAACTTTAACATTGTGGCTAACCCAAAATTTTTTAATGGATTCCGTAACGCCAAGAATGTACGGGACACCCGCAAAACCAGCTGTCGATCCCTCAGTCCACCGAATCGTCCAATAGCCGCCGTCATTGTCAATTTCGTAATGAAAGATGTTGAAAAATGGGCTTTGGCCTCATCGCCGATTCAACCGTTGTTTTGGCAAAAAAGACGTTGACGATGTCATTTCTGCGGTATCTGCAAATGAGGTGGAACGCCTTCTATCCGTTATTTTAATTCGGTCGGGCCGTCTATCCAATTACCTTTAATTTGAACGTGCA
>BLFN01000045.1:535294-537794 GCA_014634225.1 Acropora yongei | reverse complement strand
AATATTTTCCACAAATGCAAAAGAAAATGCGACTCTAGGTTCTACATTTGCCATAAAAAAATCGACATTGTCCAAAACTACACCTACCTGGGAACTTGCATCTCATCCACTGGAAACTTTACTCTCTCACAAGACCATCTACGACAAAAGGCCCTCCATGCCCTCTTCAGTTTTAGACGAAACAATGATTTCAAAAGTCTGAAAACTTCGCTTGTATGCAAAATTTTCGACTCCATGATTTCGCCACTTCTAACTTACAACAGTGAAGTCTCGGGTACGTTTGTTAAGTCGGATTTCAAATCCCGGGATAACTCTCCAATCGAAAAAGCTCATTTACAATTCTGTAAATGATATTTGGAAGTGCATAACAAAGCGTCAAATATGGCAAGTAGAGCTGAACTTGGTAAATATCCCATGATTATATTGAAGGCAATAAAACAAATATTCTCAATTACTTAAGGAGGCTCACAGTAGTTTTTAGGTTTTCTAGCACTTTTACAATTGAGGGATTCAATCAAACAAAATAATGTTTTTGCTTACAAATTCTTGGTAACAGTTACTAGCTCGATCATCAGTGAACCTAAACATAACCACTTGGCGTCATCACTTGTTACCATAGCAACAGCATATCGTTGTAAATAAGAGCCACCAAGGTGAGCCCTATTTTTCCTCATTTTATCCAATTTTGCATGAAAATGGGAGCAATTATGGAGACTTTAAAAATATTGTCCTGAACAGATCTTATGTAATTGCGAAAAACCGTAATGTTTGAGTAGCTATAAATCCGGTCCAGATATTTTTTCTATTTGATCAGTAGTTTTCTCTAAGTCCACACTACCCAATTTTAAAATATGCATGCCCAAACGTTGTCCGCAGGTCAAAGCCCTTGATTTGTTTGCAAGAGTCGCTCGGTCGATTCTCGGTCGATTTCATCAGCTTAATCAGTTGTTTAAGTGGAACTGTAAATTATTTTTCGAAGTGCCGTTAACAGACTTGATTCATTGCTAATTTTAATTGTTCTTTTAATTTTAATTTTAAATACTTCTTTAAAAAGAAGCAAACGGGTACATTATTTGGTCTCGGGAAATTCGTATTCCAATTCAGGGTCTTTACGATCGATCGCAGCGCGTACAAAACTATAAAATTTTCTTGTCGGCACCAGATATGCTGATCAGCAGGCATTTTTTTTAGCTAATAGTACAAAGAAAGACTTTTGGCGGCTAAAAATGTCCTCAAAACGCGATTTACCTTTAAAACTAGACATGAATAGAGCTTGCCGAGAAAAAAAATGACGCGCCGCCATGTTTGTTTACCTTTTCTATGGCTTTTAAAAATCCCGCGAGTGACGGGCGTGATTGGCCTAGCTAGAACCCAATCCCCAAACTACTGTGAGCTTCCTCAAGATGACAATTCAATAGTGAAAAAATCTCTACAAATATCAATTGAACTTTACATCAGTGATCAAAATAGTTTCTAATCAAATTTAATGAGGATGTCTGAACAATACAATTTATTTGATTTTAATTACAATTCACTGTGCGACAGCAAGATGAAGCAACTTGTAGACCTCACGAAAAAGTCTCTTATTGGAACCAGACGCTTCGGCACTCAGTTAAACAGAGCTTTTATCACTCCATCAAAAAGAATTATATTCGTTCGGGTTACCTTGATTCAACACGAAAAAAAAACATAAGAAGAACGTAAAACTCAGATTAGGTTGCCACAACCTACGAATTGAAACGGGCAGGTACTACAAAAGCCTTCTCGATGAAACGATATGTCCTCCCTTTAGTGTTAATAAGATTAAGGACAAAACCCATCTCTTAAGAGATTGTCAAAGATATTCCTCGATGAGAGACATATTTCTTTACAAAATTGGAACAAAAATCGATGATATTCGAAAATTATCGCATGAAAATTTGATATCGCAACTGATGAATTCTAATAATTACTATTTTAACCTTCGATTAATTATGTTCATCGAATCGTGCTTTGAAAGGAGAGACAAATTGAACTGACCGTTATTGGAATAATGGATAAATGTTATGATTATATCAATGTTGAAATTAAACCCTGATAACTACATTACCATAATTATTGTGCTTTCCACGCTTTTGCAATGCTGTATTGCTATAGTCATGCAAATAAAGCTCACTGTTGTTGTTTGAAGGAACTAAACGCTTTATCCTACGTACTGCAGCAATTTTGGCATATGACATTCTAAGCGTAATGTCGACATAAGGTTTGTAAGACAGGTTCTTGTCCAATGTAATGCTTTAAGTTAAGATCTGGCTTCATCTCGATTGTGGAATCCCCTACTGATAGATTCTGTATGTACTCGGATTTAACCAGAGTTATTACCTGGTTTTTGGTTGGATTGACTAGCAAGCAGGTTTCAGTAAACCACTGAGTCAGTTTAATAATATCTTGGTTTGGAGTGGATTCGAGAAAACCAGGAGATTCGTGTGCTGCATACTGCCTTATATCATCGGCATTAAGA
>BLFN01000045.1:522794-527794 GCA_014634225.1 Acropora yongei | reverse complement strand
CTGATGAAATTGTTCATCTCTTTATTAATTGTGTCCCTGAGAACATACTATGTTCTCTGTAGTTTATTAGACTACTCCGATATTTTTCGCGTTGGTTTTACAATGTCCCGCGGATATGGATCGCCATACCATTCTATTTCACGAATTGGGAGCTAGGACACAAATACCCTTATGTTCACAGTTCTCTAGGCCCTGAACTGAAATTTAATGCTTCCCTCGCTTTGAAGTTTTAGCCTCGTTTACACAAGAAACATAGATTAAAATTGCCTGAAGTGAAATTGCATTATTTGAGCAGAGAAAAGATTGCAGTCTCGCGTAACCACTCTTACTATACGAAAACCCATACGCCTAGCAATTCAAAAATTTGAACGCCAATATCGCTGACCAATTTTTGGCCGTTACGGTCAATAATTTAAACAACGGAGTGTGAACACGTCGACCAGCTAAGTTTTCGCGTGGTTAAGTGGATGCACAGCAACTGTGCTGAAAGAAGAGGGGAAGGATGAGGAGTTTTTGATCACTTTACTTCCTAATATCGAAATTTTTAACTCATCATCTTGCAAATGAAAATGACAGAAGCTTTCTCCGCGTGAAAGAGGCGATGTGCTGGAGTCCCGTGACTAACTAAAATATTTGTCGTGATCAAGTAGCAACTCTACGCATGAGAAAATGGTATAACCACGCATAAGGGTTGAAATTCAATCGTTTAGTAGGTCCCATGTGAGCAGAACGAAAACATTGCACAGTTCTTTGTGAACTAAAAGTCCAGTTAATTTTTTTTCAACTCGTCGAAAATTCGTCTGGTGTCGTGTAAACGTAGCCAAGAATATTTCATTCCTTCTTTTTTTCCTCGGCTTGCGACGATCGTGTAATTTTCTCGCCTTGTTTCGAAGCTCTTTTTCTCTTTTTCTCTTTTTAGCAGTTCTTTCCAAACCAAGCGACGTTGTTTTGATTTATTCTAACTACCACTAGCAAAGATCACCAAAACTACCTAATATCAGAATATCAAAATGTTCTGCAGTGGTGTCTTTCGAAGGCAACAGACGATGCGCGCTTCATTTTCCCGGACTGACTGTCGAAGACCCTTCGATAATCCAAGATTAATACTGTCGGGATAACTAGTCAGTTATGTGAGAGTTCATTTATTTCCTTTGACTCAAGCGTTGCTATAGAATGTCGCATTGCGACTTCAATCCTCAGACTATCACAACAAACCTTCCCCATCTTTCAGAGATTCTTCGGTGGTCCTTTCGCGTGGCTGAAGCTGCTTCACCATCTCTACGTAAAAAGAGCAATAAGATAAACACATCACACAATATTGTTTAATGTACTAACGAATTCTAGGTTTAATCGTAGGAAATGGAAAACGTATGAACTAGTCATTTTCTTTGCATTACGGAACCTCGAGTGACAGCAACGCAAGAGAATAGACGGTAACTTAAATAATTATGACCCAATAGGCTGCGACTGTCTTGAAAAAGTTATTTATAGATCTTGGAAGCCATTACTCATTCTTTCATAAAACCGCTTGAAATACCTCATAGAAGTAAATGTTGATTTTCAAGATTCATTAGTGCATAATCCAATTGTTCTTCAACTTTTAATCCTAATACTTTGCAATCCTACTAAAATGGTTCTTAGCTGCTAATAATTAGTCAGAATATAGATTTATTTAAACAATTACTCACCCTTTTTTTTTCCTTTTCTTTTTATGGCACCATTAATTTAATACAAGGTATGCAATGATATACTGGGGTTCAAGTCCAGGACACCATGTTTTATAAAGTCTTTCATTGAAAGTGACACTTGCTAAGTTGTGTCACTTTTAAAACAATTGGTCGGCTTTTAATCTTAATAGTTTGCAATCATTGTGGTTATCCTACTGAGAGGATCAACACTTACTGTTAAAGAGTCGAAAACGTCACCGTTCTATTTTTCTGTTACTTTACTATTATCTCAGCTTTCTCCATAGTACTCACAAGTTTGGATAAAGAATCGCAGGTCAAACAAGGTAGAAAGATGTGAACATGTTACTAGAAACTGTCCACTGTATGCCCATTATAAACTATTTGCTATTCACAATGTGCTTACAATTCCATTCCTCCCTAAGTGTGTACAGAAAGATTCAAAGGCACATTATCAACTTTTGTATCTGTTTGACTTTGCACAAATATTTTACTTATCATGTAACAATGCATCGTGCTTTTGAGACCATCGACCATTTGAGACCATTTGCGTTTGATGAGGAGCTCGATACCTCTTTGACCCTTATCAACGTGTCTGACACCAAATTTTCACCGAAAAAACACCACAGCCGCTTTCGGAAACTCAACTTTCAAAAGGAAAGGATGCCTAAGGTTGGCTAGAGATGGGAACAGTTAAGGATGACAAGGCATGGTTAAGGATGAGTAGGAACGACAAAGGACACATAAAAACGGCCAAAGATGAGCAGGGATGTTCCAGCATGTCTGATGATTACCGCAGATAGCTAATTTAACTAATGTGGGACAACGATATTAGTGCCTACACTAAGTAACCACCCAGTCCACTTATGTCCAGGATCGATCTTGTAAGCAAAAATTTGCTAGCAAATTATTTTCGCAATTGTCGCGACAAAAATAATTGATTAAAAAAAATTATTTACAAATATCGCGAAAATCGCAAGAGTAACAAATGTAACAAAATTCAAGGCTTAGAAAGAGAAGAAATCAAGGAGGGTTACGGTTAGGGTTGTGTTATTCCTGCGATTTTTGCGATATTTGTAAGGATTGTTTCAGCTAGAAAGAAAAATCCTTGTTACTTTTGTGAAAATAATTTGCTTGCAAATTTTGCTAATAAGATCGATCCTGGACATATTTGACCCAGTCTCATGTTCGGATACGAATAAAATGCCTCTGTGAAAATAATAAACTTAAAAACAAAATTACGCACCAAAAAAATAAGTTTATTTTCTTTTTCTTTCCAAAATTAGATTTTCAACGCATTTAAGACATCAAACTATATGTCAATATGGCTGACAGCAACAGAAGTAACATCATATACTACAGCCAACTCAAGCTGACAATATTGGTGAAATAAAAGGTTTTACACGGAATTCCAATAACAATTTAAAAAAGACGATCATAGGCTATATGTTTCTGCAAATAAAAAAGTTGTACCTAATTGCCTTTGTCTGTTCTGTCTGTTTCTTTATTACAATGTGGTTTATTTCCATCGTTTAAAAAAATTTATTTTAGCTTACTCGTTATCTTCATAATGTTATGTGGATTCTTTTAATTTAGAAAACTATTTAGAAAACTATTTCAGCCCTATTGATCATAGGTTGCCTGTAAAAAACCCCTTCCTCCTTTCAACATTAGTTTTTATACGTTTTTAAATCAGTACTGATCAACCAGTGCTTATGGCGTGTTATGCTAAAACAACAATGAATTACTTGTCATGAGTTCACTTATTATAACTACATTCGCTAAATATGTAAACTTTATCTTAACTGAGCAATCTGGAGCTCACAGCAAGCGCCTTAAGCAAGTGTAAGAACAATAATTTTGAGAAGTGTGGTTACGATTCAGGTCACCTACTTACAGATAAAATTAATATTATAGGATTTTAATTAAAAAATTACCTTTAACTTCTCCAAGCTCAATATTGGCTCTCTCTTGATCTTCTTTGGAAAGAAAAATGAGTGGTCACCTATTTAGCATTCATGATTTACAATCAATTAAATGCATATTTAAATACCAGTAATAATTATTACTAATCCAACAGTGATATGCTCCTGTCCTGTTCATCACTAAAAAGTAGCAAATTTTACTCCAACAGAAGTTAAGAGAAGATCAGCGACACCCTAAAAAAGTGCAAGAACAATGAGAGGTTGCGGAATGTGGTTCCCAGGTCATCTGTAGCAACCCTTTATCAGCTGTCCTAATTAAAGATAAAATTTAACATGATAGTATTTTCATTTAAAAAAAAAAATCACCTTTCACTTCCTTAAGCTCAATGTTGGCCCGCTCTTGATTTACTTTGGAAAGGAAAAAAAATGAATGATGCACCACTTGGCATTCATGACTTACAATCAATTAAATGCAGATCTATATATGCACTAGTAATAATTACTGTTAATCCAACAATGAGGTTCTCCTCCCCTGTTTATAAAAAAAATAATAATAAAATAAAAAAAAAATAGCAAACTTTACTCCAAGAGAAGTTTGCTGAAGCTCAGTGACAAAGTGCAAGAAGAAGGAGAGGCGGTGCAATGTGGTTCCCAGACCATCTTTGGTGGCCCTTTATCAGCCATCCAAACTATAGTTAAAATTAACATGATATTAATAATAAAATGATAATAGATAAATAAAGGATGAGCCATTTAGTATTCTTGACAATTCAATAAATGCAGGTTCAAATACCAATAATAATTATTTTTAATCTAACAGTGATGTGCTCCTTTCCTGTTCATCAAAAAAATTGCAAACTTACTCCAACAGAAGTTAATTGACGCTTGGTGAGACCCTACTAAAGTGCAAGAACAAAGAGAGGTGGTGGAATGTGGTTCCCAGGATTTTTGTGGTGACCATTCATTAGTTGTTGAAATCATAGTTAAAACTAGTATGATAGGAATTAAATGAGAAAAAAAAATACCTTTCACTTCTCTAAGCTCAATGTTGGCGTTCTCTTGACATTCTTTGGAGAGAAAAATGAATTGTAAACCATTTGACATTAGTGAATTACAATCAATTGTGCAGATCTAAATACCATTATTAATAATTATTAATTCAATTGTGATGTGCCTTTGTTCTGTTTGTTAAAACAAATCGCAAACTTTACTCCAACAGAGGTTAACATTGCCAGAAATTTGGAACCCACAAGCGCACTGATGGCTTCAGAACTGAAAAATAGTGCCGTAAAGCCTTTTGCTTGATTCGTATGAAAAAACAAACAAACAAACAAACTATTATCTGTGACTTGTTATGTGACTTCATTACCAGAAATCCAAGACATTTTAC
>BLFN01000045.1:515294-520294 GCA_014634225.1 Acropora yongei | reverse complement strand
ATTTCATGATAAATTAAATAGCGCCGTGGATCGCTCAAAAATGCAAAATATGGAAACTTGGAACATGAAAGTAACATGAATGGAAGAATAGCCAAACTAAAGCACGTCATATGACAATTCAGGATTTTTCAGTGTACCACCATTTAAAGCAGTCCTAGAGCCATTTGGATGTAAGTGCCCAACATAGCTTTGGTGGGATGCAGGATGAGGCTTCAAGTTGAGGTAGAAAAGGGGATAAGAAACAGTTTTAGGGAAGAAGCTGGATTAAAATACCATGCGAGACCAGGACATGCTCTATTTTAAATGCAGGTACAGGATAGGACGGGTTACATACCATATTTATGTAAGCGAGTTATATACAGAATCGAAAAGTGCACGAAAAACGCTTTTTATTTCTGATCTTTGTTTAAGGGAATATAGCACTTCCAGAACTCTCAGCGAACGATTTGTACTCCAAGTGTTCAGTCACACTGTCGCACCTTTCCTTGCATCACATTAGCTCTGTTTGTTTTCCTTTCATGCCAAGGTTATAGGAGAGATCGGGTCTCTGGGGACTCGAGCAATTGAATTTTGGTTGCTTTATTTTCGCTGAGAAACGAAGTTCTCGTTTTTCAACAGTTTATTGTTCAATAATAATAGTTATACCCTTGATCAAAGACCTTAAGCCTCGACCTCTCTTATTCAAGCCAGACAAAGGCCCATGGATCAGAACACCAATATTTGAAATATGGCAGTGTGCTGGACTAATGTGGACTTTACCAAGGGGGATTGAGATGAAAATGCTTGTTGAGGTAGGATGGTGGGATGGAATCAAAAATGAAAGCGGAAGGCAGGATTCAAGAAGCCTTCGTGTTTTACCCTCCCATATGGATACAGTAGAATTAAAAAAAAAGTAACTTTAATTTCTGCAAGCTCTATGTTGGCTCTCTCTTCATTTTCTTTGGAGAAAAAATAAATGGTGACACATCTAGCACTTATAGCTTGCAATCAATTGAATAAAGATAACAATTATACCGGTAATAATTAGTATTCATCCATAATACCGGTAATAATTAGCATTCATCCAGCAGTGATGTGCTCCTGTCCTGTTCATCACTACAAAATAGCAAATTTTACTCCAACAGAAGTTAAGAGAGGCTCAGCGACACCCTTACAAAGTGCAAGAACAATGAGAGGTGGTGGAATGTGATTCCCAGGTCATCTATATCAACCCTTCATCAGCTGTCCTAAATATAGATCAAATTAACATGATAGTATTTCAATTAAAAAAAAAATCACCTTTCACTTCTCTAAGCTCAATGTTGGCCCTCTCCTGATTTTCTTTGGAAAGAAATAAATGAATGGTGAGCCATTTAGCATTCATGAAGATTAAAGTACCGCTAATAATTTGTATTCATCCAGCAGTGATGTGCTCCGTCCTGTTCATCCTCAAAATCCCAACAGAAGTTAATTAAGCAGAGCTCAGTAATACCCGAATAAGGTGGAAGAACAAAGAGAGATGGAGGAGTGTGGTTCCAAGGTTATCTGTTGTGCCCCAACAGTTTTTCTGAACATGGATACGATTTACTAAAAATACCTTTCACTTCTCTCAAGGAGAACAAAATGCCGCAGCTAGAATGCAATGTGGCTTTGATTGATGTCTTTGTAAGGCAAAGAGACATACTACATGACACTAAGTGGGTGCCCATAAAACGAAGCCCTACGAGCCAAAACCTAAGACCTAATTAAAAAGTGACTACTTCAAGTCAAACTAACTCCAAAGGCAAGGACGCCTAGTCATAAATTACACTGTCAGAGTCCAAAAAACGCTAAATCATGGGGGTCTTTCTTTGGTGGAAAAGTCCGAGTCAAATTACGCTTCGACAGAATCGGAAAATATAAAATAGCTGCATGAAAGAAACAAAATGTGGATCTTTGCAAAAACACTTTGTCAGATGCTGAGAGACAAAGGAAGGAGGGGGTCTTCATTTTGTGGAAACGCAGGGCTCAAAAGACAAAACAGACCTTTTCTAATGTGTTTTGGGAGAATCTACTTTCATGTAAAAGAGCGAGCTTAACTTCAAAGCGAGCAGCCACGCTGAAACGCTTTCTTAAAAGACGCTAGACATGAAATCGGTGGATTGTCGTTTTGTACGACAGAACAGGTCAACCATCAAAACAAGGACCGTCGTTTACGCTTTAGGTGAGAACCAAAAGGGACGATGTTGATGTTTCCTTCTTTGTCCTCTAGAGAAGACCTTGTAAATTGACAAAATAGATCCTCGTTAAAACGGGTTTATCAGCTAACAAGATGCTTTCAGAGATATTAAAGGTGGGCTACCTGGTTACATCAGGTTCCTATTATGGGCTCCTTGTTACACCTACTTACCACTGGAACAAGAGCGAAGAATTAATGCTTTAAATAACGTTTGTTCTTTGTATTGTTATGAATGTGAGTACAAGTTTGTCACAGACGAACCATTGCAGGGACATTGCACATGAAGTTTGCGGCAAAGTCATGTTTAAGTAGTCTCTCTCACATTTCAAAGTGTAAAAATTATAGAGTCAAAACGATAGGCAGCGTAGTCTGTTGGGCTCGTAAGCTTTCATATTAGGCTTACCAGTAATGCTGAAGAAAGCCAAAGACTTAAGCCTTTATTAGCTGAGCTTACATACGTCTAGGCGGAGCGAATGTATTTTGCATTGAATCGTTTCAGAGCGGTTCTTCGTTCTGCAGTTAATTCAACTTGTTCTGCTAAATGAAGAACCAACTGATTAATCGTTTTTTTTTTTTTTTTTGGACTCTGACCGTTTACTTTATGACTGACCATCCTTGCCTTAATTTGTAGTTTGACTTGCAATAGTTGGCTTTTAAAAAGATCTTAGGTTTTGTGTTTTCTATCTATACGAACCCGAGGCTAAGTTAGCATTAGGGCTCCAAAGTTGGAAACTTCAAGTGTTCAAAACACTTGTACTTCAAGAAAATCTTAAATCTCCAACCAACAAATTGCGTGATGGTATTTCATCAGAACTTCTGCATCATACCTTTAAGTTCTTGCAGCATTTCCTTCGTATTATCATCATATTTTTTCCAATCATTTAGTAAATCTCGGAAGTGAGCCTCAGCATCCGGATCCATGCACTCAGTCTTCATTTTGCTGATGGCTGTGGCATATAAAGTGGCATTTGTTCCAGATGCAAGTCCTATGATTGTATTGCTGATATTCTTCCATAGTTTATTAAATGTTAAATCATCAACTGAGGCCTTACTGGCATGAGCATAGACATCGTTCCTGTAGTACTTGATTCTAACTATATTTGCTTCCGTACTGTTATCAGAGTCAGGAGGAAGCTCGTCCCAGCTTCCAGTACTTAGAGGAGGACTCAAACCACATAGATTTCTCAGAAGTACCATTAGAAGTGTAATATCAAATTCGGCTGATGACGCTGTGGAAAGCTTTCCCCATAGTGTGGGATTCAGAACCCCTTTTTTTTGTAGCCACTTTAATGTGGTATACTGTGGTGAGGAGCTGGATAAAATCTTGTGCAAGTTGGCTGGAGAATGGATTCCATTAAATACATTTCGAAGCGCCTCAGTTCCCATATCTATGAGAAGACGACAAAGACGAGCATAGTTGGTGTTTTCTCTTGTTGAGGAGGAAAAGGCTGCTAGACCAGATGCCATATCTGTTGGTCACAACAATACAGAGAATCAGTAAAATGTTGTGAGAATAAAAATCATTGAGCAGAATTT
The DNA here is from genome assembly GCA_014634225.1 of Acropora yongei. Taxonomy (NCBI): domain Eukaryota; kingdom Metazoa; phylum Cnidaria; class Anthozoa; order Scleractinia; family Acroporidae; genus Acropora; species Acropora yongei. Next base: position 516,561 of record BLFN01000045.1, on the reverse strand, counting down.
AGACAACTGGAATCAACAAGACCTAGATTTACAGGTTCCACATAATTTAAAATACATTCAAACAATAAATAGCCATTTAATCCATGAATACATGTATTTCTACAACTTTCATGATTTTAATGTCCTATCATGAGAACAGGCCTTTAGCCCCTTCACTGCCGAACGAGCGCTCAGGGCACTTATGGATTTTACTCTGTGTAACGCCAGACGATTTTACTCGTCAATGGGGAACCCCTTGGCAAGGAAAGGGTTAGAGGTTCATTGGTGTGACCCCAAATGCTAGGTCCTAACAAGTTTTAGGCAAACTACGGGGTGGTTGACTGACTCATACAATGTGAAGAAATATCTTGCTGAATGACAAGAAAACTAAAGCAAACGAAACTAAATTATTTGGCGAGCGGTGAAAAACTTTTATCTGCTTTGAGAAAAAAATATATAGCTTGTATAACAATATACAGCCACAAATAAAGTGTAACTTTGTTGTCTAAAAAATAAATACAGGTAGTTTATGTCGAATTGATAGTTTCCACACACAAGAAAAGGATTAGAAGTTATTTTGGTGACAGTACACTTTACTCAGTATTGGGATATCTACCTCATGAGTCGCTTCAGTGTACTGTCATTATTACTGTTGTCATTATTTATATAATAAGTACAGTATATAGTTAACATAATACTACAGAGAGACAGAGAAAGATGAACCTTCAATACATTTGCTAGCTTTTGAAATGATTAAAAATAATAAGTACTAATTTTATACAAAGAGCTCATATACGGAAAATTAATAGCCAACACCTACTACAATGTTCGATTACACATTTAAAAAGGAAGGACTGCTTAAACATTGAAAATGTAGTATCTGAATTTTGCTTGATACCGTAATGCCATCTCGTAAGTCTTAAGTTTAGTAATATTAATATTGCTAGAACACTCGATTTTACTAAGCACCCAGCAGTGACAGATTGCTTACGTGGTTTAGCAATTTGGCTAGTGCACCAGCCTTGAGATTTTAACTTTGATTAATTGGTCATGGTACAACTTTGTTTCATTGTCTCTTTACGCTCAGATTTGCGATCTTTTCATCTCCTTTAAATCTTTGCGTATCTTAAATATAATTAATTACTACTGCTATCGTACAAGTGACCCTTAGTGTCGGATTTCACTGCACATGGAGTTGCACATGCTTCGTAGAGGGCGTCGTAGGACTCTTGACGACTGTGATATGCTATAAAGATCGATCAATTTCAGTTTGGAAAATAATGATGTT
>BLFN01000045.1:505294-507794 GCA_014634225.1 Acropora yongei | reverse complement strand
GATTGTGGGTGAGTCTAAAGGAAAAAATTAGAAGGTATGGCATTTTCAGCACTTTTAGCAAACCATCTATGAACTCCAACTGTTCAGTCACATTATTCCATATTTCTTTGCACGATCTTATCTCTGGTTGCTTTTCTTTCGTTGCGTGTTTTTAGAAGTGATTGGGTTTCTAGTGAAACGAGCATTTGAATTTTGGTTGCTTGTCTTTCGCTGCCAAAATAGCTTTCTTGTTTTCACCATGTTATTGTTGAAATGAAATGGTTGTACTCTGATTTAAGGCCCATGCCTCGCGACCTCTGTTAGTCAAGGAAGAATAAAGCCAAAGAATGTTGGCTCTCTTATTGATTTTCTTCGGAAAGAACAAATGAATAGTGACCCTCCGAGCAATCGTAGGTTACAATCAATAAAATACAGATTTTTATTTATTACTATTAATCCAACAGTAACGTGCTTCTGTCCTGTTAATCAACAAAACATGCAAACTTCACTGCAACAGAAGTTATCAAATTAGAAATTAAGCAAATTAGTGAACATTAAAATAATCCTATATTCAACTATATGCAGCTTCAAATAAAAATTTGATATCATCTTTAACAGTGCCATGCTCCTCTCAAAAGTGCAAAGTATGGAAGAACAAAAAGAGGAAGGGAACATGGTTGCCAGGTCATCTGTAGCACCTCAACAGTCGCCCTGAATATGGATACACTATGATAGGATTTTACTATAAAATACCTTCCATTTCTCCAAGCTCAATGTGGCTTCTCTTTCGACTTTGCATGGAAAGAATATTGAAAATTGAGCAAATTAGTTACAATTAAAACAACCCTATTTTCAAATGAATACAGGTCTAAATAATCATTTAGTACTATGATTTTCTCAAAAATGCAAAATATGGAAACTTGAAACATTAACAAGCATGACTGAAACAACAGTGAACCTTAAATAAAATATGCCACTAAAGTTCACGACTTGCAAACAGCCATCCTGGGTCTACCACTGTTTCTAGCACTACTAGAGCCTTGTGGATGTGAGTGTCCAACATAGGTTTGGCGAGGTGCGATGGGGGATAAGGAACATTTTAACGGTGAGATTTGGATTAAACTGAATTACACATAAAACGCTAGAATCTCTAGTTCCTATGAAGTATGTAGCAAGTACAAAATAGCAAATAACCAAAGAAAACAAAAGACCACATTAACTTTTGGTTGAGAACTTGCAAAAACAGAGCTATGCTTTCACTACTTCATAATTGAAATGAATGAGCTTGGAAACAGCAGGTGCCTGGAAGGCAGAAGAGCCATCCTTAACAGGCTCTTGCAATGTCCTGCCATGTATGCATGAACGCACACATACAATCATCATTTACATAGGCATAATATCTCATAATGGCATACTAATTGCTTCCTTTATTGGTCTTAAGCCCCTTTCCAGAGCATCATCCGATCATTAAGTTAAAAAAGAAAAATTAAAACAAAACAAAACAAAACAAGACAAGAAAGCAAAAAACACTAAAGATGCACCTGTATGCATGATCATAGCTTGTGTGCCTATGGCAGATTCCAAATTCTCACCACACATTAACAAAGAAGAACCTAAAGTTTCAATGTTAACCGCTGGCAAGTGGAGAAACAACATACATTTCTCGCAAAATATTCACACTATGTTAAATGTTCCCATATCGATGCTAAGGAATTAGAGGATAAACGGGAATGCATCCTTGTATAAAAGTCTTATTAGACCACTCATGGAATATGGGGATGTTATTTGGAACAATTGCTGGGATTGTGACACAGCTCTACTTGATAGTGTTCGATGTGACGCTGCAAGACTGGTAACTGGTACCTTTAAAGGACCAGTTCTACTATGCTCTATGAAGAACTTGCTTAGAAGCCTAATAGTAGTAGAAGGAAACTATATCTATTAAGCCCCTTTTTGAAAAATTGCTAAGAGTCTTGCCCTAAATACTTAAGTAAGCTTCATCCAAAGTTATCAAGTGAGCGTACATATTCTGTCACAGTTTCCTTGTAGAACTTCTCGACTTCGACAGCCTTTTTTTCTATCTGCTATCACTTGATCTGGGTATTCGAAACTCTGTATCTCTTCCCACTTTTGAAGGTAAATTAAGGTCAATTATCTTTCCCTACAGTTATAACAAGTTGTCTGATTTCACTTTTTCAAGGTGTGCATCTGTTGATTACACCCCTCTAAGGCTTGGTTTTTCTTGTCTAAGAGAGTATTTGTTCAAAATTAACCGTTGTGCGTCACCTATTTGCGAGTGTGGTTTTGATTCTGAGTCGATGAGACACTTCTTGTTGCTCTGCTAAAGGTGTATCGCTCAATGGCATCCCCTCTTTACCTCGACTGCTAGTACTCTTGGTGTAACCTGGTCATCGAGCAGCGATGCCAGGAAACTTATTTTTTTTTCATTTCCTGGCGTTAAATCTGCAAATTATCAACTGTCATGTCTTCGGCTCGCCATTGTAAAGGCACATACAGGTCT
>BLFN01000045.1:479865-482365 GCA_014634225.1 Acropora yongei | reverse complement strand
ACAGTGTTCTTCATACTCAAAGACTTTTCGATAGTCACCCAGTGACTGGTAAGCATTACCAAGATGTCCAGAGGCTATTCCTTCTCCAGCCCGATCACCGATTTCTACTGCAATTTTCAAACAGTGTTCTTCATACTCAATGGTTTTTCGATAGTCACCCAGTAAGAAGTAAGCATTACCAAGATGTCCAGAGGCTATTCCTTCACTGGCCCGATCACCAATTTCTCTTGCAATTTTCAAACAGTTTTCTTGATACTCAATGGCTTTTCGATAGTCACTCAGTGACAAGTAAGCATTACCAAGATGTCCAGAGGCCATTCCTTCTCGGGCCCGATCACCTATTTCTACTGCGATTTTCAAAGAGTGTTCTTCATACTCAATGGCTTTTCGATAGTCACCCAGGGACAAGTAACATTGACAAGATTTCCAGAGGCTCTTGCTTCTCTGGCCCGATCACGGATTTCCACTGCAAATTTCAAATAGTTTTCTTCATACTCAATGGCCTTTAGATAGTCACCCAGTGACTGGTAAACATTACCAAGATTTCCGGAGGCTCTCCCATTTCCGGCCCGATCACCAATTTCTACTGCAATTTTTAAACAGTTTTCTTGATACTCAATGGCTTTTCGATAGTCACCCAGTGACAAGTAAGCATTATGCAAGGTCTTTAGAGGCTCTTCCCTCTCTTTCTATTGCAATTTAAGTCCAAATATGGCTATGATAATTAAAAAATAGCTTTCACTTCTCCGAGCTCAGGCTTGTTCGTCTTGAGATTTTCTTTGAAAAGAAATTAACAATTAAGTGAGTGATTTAAATTATGAGGATTAAAACACATTTATATTCAACGAAATTTAGCTCTAAATAATAGCTTTATAATACATGCATCTAACGGTCCTAGTCTCTTTTCAAAAATGCCAAATATTGGAACAAGAATAAAACATGAACAAAAGATGAGTGAAACTGAATTACAACATACTAATGAATCCCAGGCTTTGCAAACAACAATTCTTGGTTAATCTATGACAGTTGGTCCATGGACCACTTGGATCCCTTCATGGTCTATCAGCCAACACTCTTTTCTCAAACAGGGTTCCCACAATACACTCAGGAATTCAGGACAGTAACATGAGTTAACTATTGCAGCAGTTGGAAGTTGTGTTTTCTGAAAAGAGTTACTTCAACTCAGGAATTCAGGACAACAGGATGCGGCAACTAGAGTGGTATGTGCATTTGATCCATCTCTGTTTAATTTAAACACAATTATCTAGGAAGTTAAGTGCATGCCTATAAAATAAAGACCTAAGACCTAGTTAAAAAGACACTAATTCAAGTCACACTACAAAGGCAAAGACAGCTAGTTGTAAAGTACACTGTCAGAGTCCAAAAAAACGTTTTATTGGAGTCTTCATTTTGAAGAAAAGACCAGGCCAGAAGTTTAACAAAACACTGATCTCAGGTTATTTTTTTTACCAACACTTAATCAACCCAATCTTTAACCATTATATCTGCCTGCCTAAGGCCTAGCTAAACAATTCCTTTGACATCTTCGTGTATTGTATTGTTTAGGCCTACAGTGAGCATTAATAAAGAGTTTGGGTTGTTTCAGTGTTGGTAATAAAGATATTTATAACTGCTGTGCATGAGTGTAAATGAAACCCTTCCTGGCTGCATTTAGAGCATTATGGAAAGTATGTTTTTATTCAGGCACCAAAACACTGTATTTTTCCTCCAAAAGAGTTAAAGGTGAATAGCAAATTGTACTACATTATTCTTACCAATTATTACAATGTTACAGGCAAGTGTAAGACACTATATTTTTTAATTCTGATCATGTTAAATTGGAACCATTGCAGTTGCATTCTGACATTTTCATTATCCTTGCCACTAAACTTTAAAAGCAAGTATTGCGATCTTCTTATAGTTTTGCCTATGCGCGAGCCGTCAATATTTTGTGGTACTGCCGTCTCACTTTTGCGGCCTGTGATTGGTTCTAATTTTGAAATTGAATGACGTACAAAAACAAATTCCCGCTGCATTCAAATGATTGCACAAATATTTCACTTCAAGTTCAACAGTATTTATTGAAAATTCGACTTTCACAGTCATCATCAAGCTCTTGCATCATTGGGAAACACCAGTACAAATGGTATGTTTATACAATACTTCTAATTGCTCATTTTCTGTACTTTTCTGCACACTATTTTGGCTTGAGGCCGCTGTTTCAGTTTACGCATCGACGTCTAGTACATCAATGTCCTAAAAAACTCTTTAAAAACAGTCCCACAAATATCAAAATTTGGCATTTCATCACCAAAATCCTGTGTAATTTTCAACACTTTTCGGTTTCAATCAACTCATTTTATGGTAAAAAAGACTATAAAACTTGCGGGGAATTTCAAATTGCCCCAACAAAATTATTTATGCACAAATTATTTACGTGCAGGTAGAAAGAATTGTAATTTCGATCAGGCATGAGTTGATTAGTTTACAGTTTTATTTA
>BLFN01000045.1:337064-339564 GCA_014634225.1 Acropora yongei | reverse complement strand
CGAATTGCTGATGGAAAGTCGGATGATAAAGTTCGGAGTTGAAATAGGAAAGGAAGGGGAGGAGCGTTAATTTTATAGGGAAAAGGATTTTTGAAGGAGTGAGATTGTTCAAAGGAAGATAGGTCAAAATTAGCTTAGCTTCTGAAATAGGCTACGATTGTTTTGTTGAGGTTTTGTTCCATAGGAAGTTTATTTTCCGTTATTTTCGCCTGGCATGTGTACTTCGGTGTAATCCAACAGTGTTGTCGACAAGCGCCTTGGATATTGCTTTAATAAAGTTGCGTTGATTATCCCTTGTCTCAATTTGTGTCGTCCTGTGGCTTGATATAGGTCAGTTTTGTAGTTGTTTGGCCTTTCTCCTCTTACACTTTTGGTTCCCCGTGGTGTGCGGGTCCTCATACTCTGCCCTAGTTGACCTTGGGGGGGCCTTCTTTGTGCCTCAATTCTGGACCTGGTTCGGAGCCTGGGGTCAACGAAGGGCTGGGTTCCCTTTTGTTTTCCCCGTTTCTTATCTCTGCCCATTTTTACCTTGTTCCCTTAGATTGCTTCCTTTGCTTTTCGGGGAAAGTTGGGCGATGCAGTTGCCGCCCGCGAGATAGTAAAGCCGTCTTGGTGTGATATTTTTAAGGGACCCAGCCTTTCGTTGGGCCCTTGGCTTCCCCGTCCATGGTGGCCTGTAATCCTACTCTCGGGCTTTTGCGTAATCTTCGATTTCGGAATCCGGATGACTTTCACGCGAGATCGTTGCATATGCGCAACCAGCGATTTGGGAGAAGTTGTTGTCTAATGTTAGCCATGAGCACGTCGATCTTATGGACGTAGTCAAAGAGGAGGTAGACGTTGAACAGTTTTTTACCCATTTAAAGGGGGATTTCAAAGGTAAAAGCTTTGATTCGGATCGCCCCTCTCCCATCGTGTTGAAGAACTTCAGGTCTTGTGCCCAGTTTTCGGATTTCATCTCTACTACCATATTGCAATGGGTGTCGGCCGGGGACTTGCCGGTTTGGGGACAGATTGGTCAAGTCTCACCGCCCCACCTAGTCCTTCCCCTCACCATTGAGCCCTCGAAACCTCGCCTTTGCCATGACGAGCGTTACCTTAATTTGTGGATAAAGGACCTTCCTTTCAAACTGGACCATTTGTCCGACTTGCCGAGGTATGTCTTGCCCGGGCATTACCAGACAACCTCCGATGAGGAAACTGGTTACCAGCACGTTTATCTCCACCCGTCGTCCCGAATCTTTTTCGGCCTGTACTGGCAGGGTCTTTACTTTACATTTTGTACGTTGCCGTTTGGCTGGAAGGCTAGTGCTTTTCTCTATCACAATTTAGGACTTGCTGTTTCTGGTGCTGCACTTTCGTTCGGTGTTCCACTTTCCCAGTATATCGACGATCGCCACCTTGGTCAGCTTTTAGTACAGTCGTCTAAGCAGCCTTAGGCCCCTAGCTACCGGAACGCTGAGGCTGCGGCCTACATTCTTTGTTATCTACTGGTGGAGGCCGGCTATTTTTGTCAACTTGAGTAAATCTCAGTGCACCCCGTCCACGTCCACGTTAGATACTTTCAAGTCAAGGATTCGAAATTCCTGTGTTGATATTCACACAGACAGCAGAGCTCTGTTGGGGTCATGGTCATGTCAGAGCGGGGGTGGAAGCAACACTGAGATAAATGACGTAATTAAGGCTATTTTGCGATGCAGCCAGGAGTTCAACTTTTCGATTGACATGCAATACGTTTCTTCGGCTGAAAACCCGGCCGAAGCTCCCTAGCGTCGTCATTCAGACCTCGATTGTACCCTTTCGGAGGAGGTGTGGTCCCGTGTCCAGAGGATGTTTGGGCCGCATACCTTTGACCTCATGTCGCTCGACAGCAACAGCCGCCGGGATCTACATGGTAATCGTCTTCCACATTTCACACCGTGCCACACCCCTGAGTCATCCAGCATCAACGTGCTTGCGCAACAGTTGCCTGTCAGGGAAAACCTTTATGTTTTCCCCCCTTTGTACTTATCGGTCCGCTCCTCCGTTTCTTTATTCACAAGCATTATCAGCACCCCTTCACGATAATCGTGCCGGATATCAAGCCCCGTCGGTACTTTTGGGCGTTATTGCAAGCCACTAGCATTGATCGATTTCTCCTGGGGCGAAAGCGCGACGGCTCAGTCTTGTTATTTCCTTCTGCTGCGACTGGTTGTCTCCCTAGGCCAGGTTGGCTCCCTACGCGGCTACAATGGGACCACTGGGCTTTTCGTTGCGTCTGTTAAAGCGCCCATATCGTCGATTCTCTTAGCACGAACGGATCACCTACATACAGTTCTTTTCTCCAGGTTCCACGCCCCTGGAAAGCGGCCCGGCGGTGTACGTCTTGTCGCTATCCAAACGATCATGATGCGAATTTTTGCCAGGCTTGTGGTACATCAACAGGAGTTTCTATTACTCCTGTTATCCAGCCCGGTCTGGACATGTCGACGATCAATAGCCGTTTCGTGGCCTTTAAATC
>BLFN01000045.1:239021-246521 GCA_014634225.1 Acropora yongei | reverse complement strand
CTGTAGTTTCTTCCAAAAAAAAACAAAACAAAACAAAAAACAGAACATTATGAAAGAGTTAACAGTTTTCGTTAGGAAAAGACAGGACATCTGATTTTTGCTAACTAGCGAAAACGGAACGACAACACTGGTGAAATGATTATCTTATAACCTTAACTAAAATTGTATGACATTTTATAATTTTTAAAAAAAGGAAATAGGCCCTTACCTTTTCAATAACAATTTTAGTAAAATCTTTTCCATACTTAACCAAACATTTGTGCTGGAACTCTTATATAACTATATAATTCTTGAGAACATTTTCCTATTTCAATTTCATGATTTTGTAAAATTTATGCCGGGTGATCCATTGTTCACTGTTTGCTCACTCTTCCCTCCAGAATTGCGCAACATTTTTAACAAGGTCTCAAACATTTCTGTCGTCAAAGTTAACTTACATTATCATTGTAAAAAAAAACCAACAACATTGTAGGTCGAGATGAAATTCAAGTCAAAATCATTTGTACTAAGTAAGCCCCTTAATTTTGACTTTGAAACAATCGTTAATGACAATTGCAAATTCATATAAAACTGAAATTCATTCTAACCATAAGTTATTACAATTCCACGTATATGCAGAAAGTCCTTATAATTACTGGTCACACTGTCAACTTAGGCCTTTTGCATTTTGTAGATCTCTCAAACAGGGCTGGTTTGCTTAAAACATTAGTCTCTGATACCTCCATACTTTCAGAGGCTATGCTGGTCTTTAGATGTTCTACGAGATACGCCTTGCCTTCCTATAAAAAAGAAAAAAAACCTTTGTAACGGACAAAATAGTAAAGGTTCCCAAGTCACCTTGTTTTGCAGTGATGTCTTGGTACGAAGGTAAGATTTCGATAAAGTCAGAAACCACACTGATACAATGACGACTTTTTGTGCGCTTGATCTTTTCTTACTACGACTGGCTTTTTTACTTTGACTGGCTTGTCTTAGAACATTTTCAGACGTGCTGCTGTCTGAATATTATCATTTTTAGCTCTAATTTCATTTCTGTTTCATTAATTTTCTCTTAGTTACGTTTTCGCCTCACTTACATGCTTTTTGTTTTGCCAAGACTCTTGGGATACCTTACATTGGCTCTCATTTTTCTTTGTCCATTGATTTGGAAGCTAAATTGTACATGTGATGTGTTTAACTTGAACAGCTGCATTGTTTATCTTCCTTAGTCTTCATACCTAAGGGCCTTACTGTTTTGGACAGATATGAAAGTTTTACTTTAGTTTCTTCTTTCAACCTGAGATCGTTTTCCTAACCTGTTATTTTCACGTTAATAGGCCAATTTACATTTCTTTGCTCCCAGCCACGTGTCCACGAGCGTTCTGACGTGGAGACCTTCTGAACCTTTAATTGGGCTTAAGATTGTACTGCTTGGCACACTATACGGTTGAAATCTAGTTTAAATCGCTTTGCTATTACTTTTTTGTTTTTTTAGAGAAGTTCACCTTTCGGAAATCGAAGTTATCTAATGTTTTCAATCTGCTGTTTTGCGAGCCTTTGAACTGTTATATGTATATGCCAATTTTCCGCAGTCTTTATCTCGTTCCTGCATGAGGGCTGGCGCTCTTTGCTTTAATTATTTCGCCTTGTATTTAGTTGTCCTGGTCGTTTGTTATAGTATTTGCATAATCCCTATTTTCGCTCATGGAAATCTATTATTTGATGGCCTGGAATGAACACCTTTGTTGTCAAATTTCGCTGCCTTCAATATGTGGTTTTTCCTATAAAGTATCCCTCACGGGTCGTAACATTTCTTGACTAATTTCTCGAACGTTGTCGCCGCCGCACCCACATGCTGCTACTTAGAAATCGTCAGTTTTAATATTAAAATTTTCCACTGCTGATGAAATTGTTCACCTTGGAGAACGAAGACTATTGCCGTACGTTTATCGCGGTTTTTTTTTTTTTTTACGTCGTGTGGGTATGACTCGCAATGCCATTCGATTTCGTAAATCCTTAAGGAACACCAGGCAGAGCCAGTTTCTCTGAGCCTGTAAGAATGAGCACCCGCAGGAAACCATTGTTTCAACAAAAACTGCTGGTCAGCGACCTGATTCCCTTCCGGCATTGCTGTCTTAACTGAAAACCATCTTGTTCTGGCAGAAAAAAACTCATTTCATAACTTTTCTGTGCCTTCAAATGGTACTGACTTCTTGGCTCGCTTTGAAGTTTCAGCCTCGTTAATATACACACACATAGACACACACACACAAAGAAACATATGGAGCGAAATTCAGTTGAGCAGCGAAATGTTTCAGCCTATAAGTGGTTTTCACGTTACGCCATAGCCGCCATGTTGGTGCACGAAAACAAAAGATTTCTAATTAGCTCCTTTTGTTCGTCCACCAGCAATTGCACATTGCAGCATTGTTATCTGTGTCCCTGTGGTTGCAAACCACTTATACTTTTACACGGTACCGGACCAAACAGTTTCGACCGATGGAAAATTTATAGTGTTGAAGTGCTCTGATCACACAGAGAACACGCGAACTATCCAAAAATTCATAATTGCAGCCTTGAAAATTTCAAAGTGAAAATCGGGGACCAATTTTTAGGCTGTGCGGTCAGTAATTTAAACGGCGCATTGCAAACACTTTTCCCAACTAAATTTACATGCGGCAAACGCGGCGACCTTGAATGGCCGCATGACAACTGAGATGAAGGAAGAGAGAAAGAAAGTGGAGTTCTTGATCATTTGACGTAATATCGAAACGTTCAGCGGCATCATCTGGCAAATGGCATTGACATAAGCTTTCTCTGCACGAAAGAGGCCTTGTGTGGGGTCCTGTGACCAACTGAAATATTTGTGGTTATCGTCATGATCAGATCTAGCAGAGTGGGCGCCCTGTAGGTGGGCAAATGGCGAAACTACTCAGAAAGGTTGAAATTCGGCCGGTAAGGCTAGTCGGTTCCATGAGAGCAGAACAAAAACTTTCCATAGTTCTGTGTGAAAAACATGTACGGTTAATTTTTTTAACTCGTCGAAAATTCGTCTGGTATCGTGTAGCCTAAGAAATCTTATTTCATTGGCTTTTTCTTTGTGGCGATCGTGAAATTCTCTGGGCTTACTTCGAAGTTTTTTTTTTTCTCTTTTTAGGAAAGTGAACTTTTCTTGATGTATTCGAACTAACACTAGCAAAGATCACCGAAGCTACATATCACAATATCAAAAAGCTGTGCAGTGGTGTCTTTCTTTGAAAACAGACACCATGCCCTGCTGTTTCACTCCCTTACTAACTGTCGAGCTCACTTTTACAATCTAAGATTACGACTAGTTTACTAAACATTTACGTTAGAGTTCAATCATTTCTTTCCATATAAACGCTGCAATAGGAATTCATATTGATTCTTTAATCTTCAGACTGTCACAACCAACCTTGCTCATCATTCAGAGATTCTTTGATGTTCCTTTCAAATGGCTGAAGCTGCTTCACCATCTCTACATAAAACGAGCAATAACATAAACATGTCAGACAGCCACGTTTAATTTAACTAACTCTGTAATCGTAGCAAGTTGAAAACGTAATATGAATAACTCGTTTTCTATGCGTTGTTGGGGTCGAGTGGCAGCACAGTAGGGATATTATCTATAGCTCCTTAGAGCTACTACACATTTTTACATTAATGAAACCTTTAGAAAAAGAAATAAGAAATAGATTTATTAGTGCATAATCCAATCGTTCCTCAAATTTTAATCCTAATGCTTTGCAACCCTACTAAGATGATTCTAAGCTATTTATCCAGAAAGTCCATTTATGCAACCGATTAGTCACATCCTTTATCTTTTTTTCTTTGTTTCTGCTGAGTAATTTTATACCAGGCAAAACGAAAGCATGCAATGATATGTTGAGATTCAAGTCCCTGACACCATACTAAGTTGCGTCACTTTTAATAATAAAGGATTTTTAAGCAACTTGAAGTGGCCGACTTTCAATCCTAAAAATTTGCACATTCTTGGTTATCCTATTGAGAGGACACCTACTGTTAAAAGCTCCAAAAATGTCTACTTAGCTGAGCTGTGTACGTGTGTATAGGACGCCAAACAACTTGATCTCAGCTTCCTCCGTCGTGCTCACAAGTTTGGATACACAATCGCAAATTAAATGAAATAAGATAGAAAGCGGATAAAAACATGTAACTAGGGGCTATTCACATGCCCATGAGACTGTTTGATAGTCCCAGAGTGCTCATAATTACATTGCTACATTGCTGCATTGCTACATATTGCATCGCATTGCATTGGTTCAAAGGCACACTTATCAACATTTTTATCTTTTTGACGTTGCGTAAATATTTTGGTTACCACATAAAAATGCTTCGTGGTTTTGAGACTCTTAAGTTCATATTTTTGCCCTAATAAGAGGCTCAATTCGTCGCTTTCGTGATCTTTCTACGGTGGTAACTTAACCCTTATCAACTTGTTCCACAACTAATTCTCACCGACACTACACCACAGCCATTGTAGAAACTCAACTTTCGAAAGGCTCCCAAATGATGCCCAAGGATGGCTAGGGATGCCATCAGTTAAGGGTGACAAGGTATACTTAACGTTGGATAGGGAAGACAAGGGATGTTTAAGTTCGACCAAACTAAAAATAAGCAGGGATTTTCCAACACGGCTTATGATGACCGCAGATAACTAACTTGACTAATGCCGGACCACTATATCAGTGCCTACACCAAGTAGTCACCCTTTTCCATTTCTAATACGCATAGAATGCTTCTATGAAATAACAAACTCAAAAATTACGAACCTAAAAATAACTTTCTTTTCCTCCTCTTTCGATCATAGGATTGTATTTCAATTTAGCTGATGGCACTAGAAATAGTACCATGTACTACATGCAGCCCAAGCTGACAATATGGGTGAGATAAAAGCTTCTGCACCGGTGTCCCAATGACAAATTCAAAAAGACGATCATAGGCTAAAAGCCTCTGCAAAAAAAGCTTGCCTTTGTTCGTATCATGAGATTGGTTTTCAATCGTTTAATCTAATTCTTTTAGCTTATTCCTCATCTTCATGAATTTACCTGGCAACTCCACCTCAGGCGCCTTAATTATAGATAAAATTAAGATGACAGGATTTAAATTTAGAAAATTATCTTTCACTTCTCGAAGATTAATGTTGGCCCTCTCAATTTTTCTTTGGAAAGAAAAAAGAATGGTTACCCATTTAGCATTCATTACTTGCAGTCAATTAAATGCAGATCTAAATACCACTAATAGTTATTATTAAACCAACAGTTTTGAACTCCCTTCCTGTTTATCCACAAAATATGCAAGTTTTACTCCAACAGAAGTTAACCGGACCTCAATGATCCCCGAGCCAGGTGCAATAACAGTAAGATGGAGGAATGCGGAGACGAGGTCATCTGAAGTGACCCCAACAGTCGTCCTGATTACGGATATGATGAATAAAAAATACCTTTCACTTCTCCAAGCTGCCGTATCAAGAGCAGAATGTGCCTTTGAGTCACCTCTGTTTAAGCCAAAGAAACATAATTGATGAGGGTAAGTGGGTTCCTATATGACGAATACCTAAGACCCAAAACCTAAGACCTTGTTAAAAACCGATCACTTCAACTTATACTACATTCAAGCACGCCCAATTATTAAGTACTCTGTCAGAGTCGAAAAACGCTAAATCATTGACGTCTTCGTATTGTAGGAAAGGCCAGGTGAAACTAAAAAGTGGAGGCGAAAATTCCGTGTTATCAAAGGAGTTGATAAAGTTTGAATAACCACCGTGAACATTTTAGAAAGCTGACGTTTCGAGCGTTAACCCTTCGTCAGAGCTTGTCATTCGCTGCCTTCCTTTTCTAGGGCTGTTCTACAAAATAAAGATCTCTGCTAAAACACCATTGAGACACAATAAGGATGGGGTCTTCATTTTGTGGAAATGCCAGATTCAAAGTACCAAACAAAGACCCTCGCTAATACGCTTTGAAAGAATCTCGTTTTATTATATAAACGGGGGGGGGGGTTTAACTTCAAAACTAAGACCCACACTAAAACGATTTGTCAGAAGACGCTAGACATGAAATCGGTGGACTTTCCTTTCGTACAACAGACCGGGTCGACCAATAAAGAAAGACCATCGTTAAGGCTACAGGTCACAGCAGAAAGAGACGAAGTTGATGTTTCTTTCTTTTGTAGAAAAGACCCGGGCAAACGACAAAAATAGATCCTGGCTAAAACGGTATTATAAGTTACCAAACCCCTCTCTGAGGTGTTACTGGGCTCCTGGTTTTTGATGTACATGCCACTGGTACAAGACCGAAGTATCAATCAATGAAAAAACTTTGTTGTTTCTCTTGTTATGAACACCAGCAAAGTATCTGATTGCAAGTTTCTTGAGGAGGAAACATTGTAGGGACATTGGGGCAAACTCATATTAAAGTAATTAAGGGTACGTATTAATTAGTTACTTCTCTGCCGTGAAATGAGATTTCTCGTGCGCACCGCCTACTCCCGTTATGGCCTTGTTGCTCAGCCGGTGGAGCAACGGTAATCAAAATCCGAAGGTCCTGGGTTCAAATCCCACCCTGATCGATGTTTTTCTCTGCCTTTTAGTGGGCCCATTTCCTTTCGTAGGGCTAGCGCTCAGATGGGATAACTTGCGAGTTTCTCAGCATTGCAACTTACCCTAAAAAATTACTTAGATTGTTTCAAAGTATTCTCTTTTACATTTCATAGTGTACAAATAAGGATCACAACAATAGCATAGTCTCTTGGAGCGGCAATTAACCTTGTTATTCAGCTTTCACATTAGACTTACCAGCTGCGTAAAAGACACGTGAAACTTGCATACATTTAGACGCCAGAAGTCTATTTTACATTAAATAGTTTCATCGCGAGTCTTCGTTAAGTAGTTAACCCTGCCTTTTCTGCAAAACGAAGAACCCCCTGAATAAGCGTTTTTTGGACTCTGGCAGTGTACTTTATAACTGACCGTCCTTTCTTCAAATTGTAGTTTCATTTGAATTAGTCGGCTTTTAAATAAGCTTCAGGTTTTGGGTCGTCGTTCTATAGGGAACCCGAGGCTAAGGTAGTGTTAAGGTGCCAAAGAAATAAACTTCAGTTATTCAAAACAGCTGTACTTCAAGAACTTATTGTCTCCATGCAACAAATTGCCTGATTGTATGTAATCAGAATTTCTGCATCATACCTTTAAGCTCTTCCAGCATTTCTTTCGTATTATCATCGTATTTTTTCCAATCATTTAGAAAAGTTAGCAAGTGGGCCTCAGCATCAGGATCCATGCACTCAGTCTTCATTTTGCTGATTGCTGTAGCATATAGAGTAGCATTTGTTTCAGGTGCAAGTCCTTCTACTGCATTGCTGATATTCTCCCATAGTTTATTAAATGTCAAATCATCAACTGAAGCCTTACTGGCATGAGCATAGACATCATTTCTGTAGAACTTGATTCTTGCTATACTTGCTTCAGTACTGTTATCA
>BLFN01000045.1:221521-224021 GCA_014634225.1 Acropora yongei | reverse complement strand
AGCCTGAGGGTCTGGAAACCTTGTGGAATAGGGACTGCAAGGTGCATTCAACTCACGAAGTTGGGTATTCTGATGGTGGTGCCGATTCCAGATCTCGTGAAACGTGATGGATATACAGCCAAACAATGGCAAACGCACACTTCATCAAAATAAAGTCCAGGCTTCCACCCCGCTCATGCGATTCCCAGAAATGTTCAGATACTGAAGTGGAGCCTGGGACTGATACCTCACTTGTTCCTCTTTTTTCCTCTCCCGAGGAAGGATGCGTGAAAGAGTATCTAGGATTTTCCTCCTTAAAGCACTATCTGGACTTAGGAAAACATAAACGTGCTTTAGAGCAGGGCAGTGCTCGGCTGCACAGATAGACTACATGAGCAGTCCAGGTGTCTACCAAAGATAAAGCAAGTTAGAAAGCGTCTAAACCCCTCGAGTTGCCATGTTTACCAATGGGTTGGGCTCTTAAGTCTAGTCATGTTAGACGTACAAGATTTACAGAAAAGCAGAGAGATCACCTATCCAGTAAATTCCGTATTGAAGAGCCAGAAAGCGGATGCAGCCTCGGTCTCCAAGTCAATGATGACTGCCAGAGAGAGCGATGGAGCAAGCCTTTTTACCAGTTCTGAATTTCTGACGAGCCAGCAAGTTTCAAGTTTCTTCTCAAGACTGTTCTCAAAGCGCAAACTTAAAGAGGGTGAAATGACGTGAAAAACGAGAAAGCCATTTGCGAGTTACGGAGTGAAATTAATTCTTCATGAGGTTGCCCATTCTCATCGAATCTACTATGACTATTATGACATCTGTAGACTTATTGCGCATTCTAAGCTTTTGAACTTTGCAATTCAAATGCTTTAGAAAATCTGCGAGCACATTGACATCCCAATAACGGACATCAAAGTTAAGAGAAAAGCTCCAACATCGAAAGGTTGATCGCCTTTAGAAAGAAATGCAACTGCCAGGGATCACTGTGACTCGTGTTTTTGCTTAAACGATGAAACATCAAAGCATTCTCGTATCTGATTACATTTACTTAAATATAGCTTATGGCTATATATGCGCTTAACCATAACACTCGGTAGAGATAGGTAGGTATCACAAATCATAATATGCTTAGTACTGTGATTTCGAAGACTCTGCAGTGTGGCGGTGTAGAAGACAATCATTATAAAAATAGAAACAATCTTTTGCGAATTGACAAACACGCGGATTTTAATTATTAGGTAACTGCAAATCCTTTAGAAGAAGGATAATAGAAAAACATTGTAACCGCTGCAGTTCTTCAGCTGAATTTTCGGGAAGGTCTTCCCCAAAACCCTCCCCAGAGCGAATAAGTTTGTTCTGTCACGCAACAAGTGAGATATTGAAAAGGTTTTTTCGAGACTTTCAGCAGTCAAAATCTCATTATTTGTATAATCTATGATTTTTTAAGTGTACAGGATATATAGCTAAGATAAAGGAAGGAAAGACAGCTTCACTAGCGATGAAATGCTAGGTTCAGTCCAAGATTTTCCTTTAAGTTCCCGCTTGTTGTCTTCAGATCGGGGACAGTGCATCTGAGCAGCTAGGCGGAACACGAACACCAGGAAAACAGGAGAGTACATTAAGGCAATAATTTTTTTAATACTAATCTTTTAACACGTGAACTTGCGCGCTAAGATCCTTTTGGAAGCGTCAAGCTTGCGTGCCTTGTCACACAACAACAAACCCGCAGTTCTTCAAAATCTCTATTACTTGCAAAATTTATTCAAATCCGTGTGACCTGCAAATCTAACCCTTAACCCTAACCCCAAACCCTTAACCCTAACCCTAACCCTAACCCTAAGCCTAACCCCAAGCTAGTTCTGAAATTCCTCTTGGTACAATGCTTAATTACCTTATAGCTTGAATTTTAAGCAAAACAACGATGTAGCACATGCCTAAAATATTAATCGCCATACTCGACTTAAATTTAATTTTTTCTCGGTTGAAAACAAAGTTTTAAAATATTATTGATTACAAGCCAGATTGTTTCTAAGATAATAAATCACGACAAACTAGGAGTAAAAGCCTTTCTCCGGCAATATGTTACCCCGCTTTCTTGCCTTTTGCATACAGGTTTTGAGAATGGCTCATTTCGCCTTAAATTTTGGTTGTTCTGAAGTCGCATACAGTGGAAATTGATTTTCTCTATTTCCTCCAAACTGAAGCGATCTTTCGAAAGACAAACTACAACACGTTTAGTTACATGCTGATACTATTCGATGAACAAAATATGAAAGAATTTTCAATTTTGACTCTGGCCGCCGGTTGCTCGATATTTACAGGCATTTGCTCTTAAAAAACAAGCAACGGCAAGCGACGTTTTGAGCCACGGATACTGGACAAGAACATTTCCCATGGCAGGACGGTGGTCCCTCCTGGTTTTTCGAACTAATAGTCTCCAGTAGTGAAAAAAAAAACTTAACGACATAATGTGCTAGTGCGAGGAGAAGTTAACTGGGAGAACAATTCATTTTCGGTTGCC
>BLFN01000045.1:142631-147631 GCA_014634225.1 Acropora yongei | reverse complement strand
AATATGGAATACCTCTGCAACTCTAAGGCTACAGTGTTGAAGTTTTGTGAGGTTGCTGTGCTCGACGAATTACACATTGTGATTGTGGTTATGATGTCACCATAGCAACTTGCTTGTTACCAGACCTCTGCCTTCCCAAAATGAAAAATGCCTTGTTAGTTGCTCTAAGAGACTTTCTTTTGCTTGTGCTGTGTAATGTCCATATTTACTCACACCAAATGAATTATAAGCAGCAATAGCCAATAATACTTCTTACATGGAAACTCTGATTTTCCCCTTTGAATGAAGAAGGCCAGGAGCCCAAATTCTTCTCATTGATGATTGTTATTCCTGAAAAACTTGACTGATCCTCCTTATTGTTGTGACCAACAGACATGGCATCCGGTCCAGCAGCCCTTGCTTCGTCAACAAGAGGAAACACCAACTACGCCCGTCTGTGTCGTCTTCTTATAGATATTGGAACTGATGTCCTTCAAAATATCTTTAACGACTTCCACCCTCCAGACAATTTGCGAAAGATTTTTTCTCGACGTTCAGAACATTACAGAAAATTAAGGCAGCTGAGAAAGAACAGAGTTCTTAATCCCATCTTATGGAAAAAGCTGTCTACTTTGTCATCAACCAAATTTGACATTGCCCTTCTGTTGATACTTCTAAGAAATATATGTAGGCTAAGAGCTCCTGCCATTACTCGCAGCTGGTACAAGCCTCCTCATGGTGGTGATGACAGTCTTGAAGCAAATTTGGTGAGAATCAGGCTCCTCAGAAATGAAACCCTTGCTCATGCCACTAAGGCTTCAGTTGATGATTCAGAATTCAATAAACTGTGGGAGGAGATCAGCAAAGTAATCATAGGACTTGCACCTAGAAAAAATAAGGCTTCATATACTCAAGCCATCATCAAATTGAAGAATGTTTGCATGGATCCTGATGCTGAGGCTCGCTACCGAGGGTTACTCAATGATTGGAAAAAATATGATGATGATACGAGAAAAAAGCTGGAAGGTATGATGCAGAACTTCTGATGAAATACCATCGCCAATTTGTTGGTTAGAGGCAACTTAAGACCGCGCGCTCGTGGAATAATTGTTAAGTGTATGTATATGTATGTGCTTAGGCATGCCTTAAGGTTGTTATGCAATACTTAATAAAATCTTTCCGTTACCAGGGATTGAAGCAAAATTATTTTTGATGCAAAATTGAGTGGGTGGTTTTCTTGGAAACTCTCTTACGAGCTGCAAATAATTTCAAGACAGTCATTTCATGTGGCAAGAAGAGCTATGCTGAATTGAATTGTTTTTCCACCAATGCTTATTGAACCATTCTCGTTTGTCTTCAAAGTACTTGAAAGGACAACCAGTGAACAGTTTGCCACGATGAAAGGTATTTGTTCTGAAAAGTAATATACCTTATATTCTGAGATGAAGGTGTTACAATTATGAATGATTTTCCTGTATTATTAGTTGTTGTGCCAATTCCATCTTTTGAAGGAGATCCTTCTGCTTGTTCTTCCATAATTTACCCTTTTTGAGACGAGCTCAGCACTGTTAAACATTTTTTTAAACTATTAATTGGAGCTGCATTTAGTTGAATAAAGGATTGTTTTAATGTGTAGTAATACACTCAAATTTCAATTTTGTTTCCAAAGAAAGGCAAAAGAGAACCAACAGGAGGGTCAAAAAGATGAAAGGTATGTTATATTAAAATCGTCACATATTGCGTCTATATTCAGGATGGCTGTTGAGGTGCCAAAGATGACCTGGCGACCACGTTCCTACTTTCTTCATTATTCCATGTTTTGCATTTTTGAGAGGAGCTCGGCACTATTAAAGTTGTTATTAAGTTGTTGCATTTAGTTAAAGTTGTGTCATTGCTCACTAAATCACTCCCTTTGCAATTTTCTTTCCAAAAAGGAAATCATAGGAGAACCGAGAGTGAGCTTGGAGAACTGAAAGGTATTTGTTTGTTAACATTCAATCATAATTTTATATATAATAAGGACAAATAAGAAAATGGTTTGAACTCAGGACTTACATACTGTAACAATCTAAATAGTTAAACGAAGAAAGGCCACACGATACTCAGTGTTGTTCTGTTTTTTTTTTTTTTACTATTCTCTTCTGCTCTCTCAACGTGTCCCGTGAAATTACATGATTGACAGGTAACACAACGCAGTCACCGGAAGTGATCATTACACATACCTTGATTGAAAAAGATCAAGTTAGAATTTTCAACAGACTAAGACTACAACTTGACTCTGAACATGGCTTCCGCACAGGTAGTCGAAACGTCGTCACTAACAACAGTCCTTCTCAGGAGTCCAATCACCCAGATGATCTTTTTCAGTCATGGTATAATAAGGACAGCTGAGGAAGGGTCGCCAGAGATGACCTAGAAACATATGTTTATTGTTTTGTTTTGTTGTTTTTTTTTTCATTTAAACAATATTTTTTTGAACATTTGCTGTAAGAGCAGAAGGTGTTTATCGAGAGGGCTCATGTTGTTATTAAATTACAGCAGTCACGCAAAACTAGGAAAAAGACTAGTACATCTGGAAAAAAAGAAAACAACCACAACACAAAAGTGGGAAAAGACTGAACAGAGCGAAAAAAACTAACATTGCGTGGAAAAACAATATTAGGAACACCGTTTAAAGGCTAATCAGTTTTTCTCTTGTCAGACGGCAAAACCCAACTATCAGCCAACGAGACTCAAGTGTGCATCGGATGCATACAATGTTTTGCACAGAGCAGCTAAGTCCGGGCAATGCGAAAGGAAATGTTTAGCATATTCAATTGGAGCGTAACAAAAATTACATGCAAGTGAAACAGCACAATTAATCTCGAAAAGTTCATGATTTAAAGCACTCAAATGAAGCCTTAGACGAGTGTGATGAATCGACGTCTTGCCATCTCAAACATAAAGTAAATAATTACGGAATGGAGACGAAAAAGTGGAAGTATTATTCGGAAACATGGACAAAGTTGATGATATACGAACCTGAGAAGGAAGATTGTTCACAAATGAATACTTGAGAAGAGAAAAGATCTCTTTATTAAAATAAACTTCACATTGTTCGGAACCTTCAGTCATAATTATTACATTTTTTTACTTTTGGTTTTCCTTTTGTAAAATTAATGGTGCTGAAACCAGAGAAAAAAATATTGCGACGAATGGGTTGCATAAATCAAACGTCTATCTAAATCGACCAGCATCATGGGGAGAAGAGATTCACAAACCCTGGCTTTGCGTTGAAGGGTTGAAAAATTTTGCCTGTATTTGACTGACTCTTTTAGCTTAATTTCACAGTAAAACCTACTGATCCATATGTTTTCACTTGCTACGACGACAGAGTTACTTAAATTAAACCTTTCTGTTTGATGTGTTTATCTTATTGCTCCTTTTATGTAGAGATGGTGAAGCAGCTTCAACCATGCGAAAGGAGCACCAAGCAGTTTCTGAAAGATGAGCAAGGTTGGTTGTGACAGTCTGAGTACTGAGTTATCATTAAGAAATACTATATCAGCGTTTGTTTCGAAAAAAGCGAATGATGTGATTGGCAAACTAGTAGTAATCGTAGATTATTAAAGTGCGTTCGACGTCAGGGAGTGAACTAGAAGTATTTCTAGTTTCTAAAGAAACTGTGGTACTGAGTCGGTGGGAGAGTGAAACAAAAGGGGTGTCATTGATCCCGTGCGGACAGAGTGTACCCAGTTATAAGATGAATTTTTGTTCGAGAGTCTTGCGTCTTTCTGTGTGCTTCTGATCCACAACACGTAAAAAATGCCATTCCATTCTCACAAAACCTTGCAGCCAAAAATCCCAGTCCCAAAAACTTTAAAATTCTGCGCTATGATTCCGAAACTAAAGACACATTTCCTTTACCACCACTTATTTCATTCAAACGCGACAGAAACTTAGATAGCTTTCAGGTTAGGAGCACATTTAATGAAGCCTGACAACTAACCAGGAACCTTTAACTGTAAACGCACACGATGCAATTTCGAACATGAACATGGTTAAGATCTGAGGACCCAATCGATCCGTTGAAATCACTGACCACTTGACATGCATCTCCGTAGATGTCATCTATTACGTAACCTGCACGCGATGCAAGAAGATCTACATAGGCGAAACAGGGAGTAGATTGGCGGACCGCTTTGGCTATCGTTACACCACGGGAACACAGAAAGCTGCAAAAATTTCGAACAAGAGTTCATCTTTCAACTGGGTACACTCTTTCCATTCGGGATCAATGAACGCCTCTCATTCCACTAATTTTTTTCACAAATTCATATCATCATATTTCCGCCAATGGCAAAGCTCCTCCACACCGCAATATAGACCGCAACACCCCACAATTTCCTCTATGCGCTCTGACGAAGGGCTAACGCTCGAAACGCCAGCTTCCTAAATCTTTCACGGTGGTAATTCAGCCTTTATAAACTCGTTTGATAAAACCAAATTTTAGTGAAATAGAAGGGAGCGAAAAGTCGAAAAACACCACTTCGCAGCTTTTTTTTTTACATTCTTACTAGTAACCTAGTAACTTAAGTGATATTTGTCATATGATAATTGTGATAGTTCGAATAAATTAACACGACTTCGCTTACCTTGGATAAAACTGTCAAAAAGAGAAAAAAAAGCTTCCAAACTAGGTCAGAAAATCGCATGATCGCCACGAAGAAAAAGCAGATAGAATAAGATTTCCTAAGCTACGTTTACTCGATACCAGACAAATTTTGGT
This sequence comes from Acropora yongei, assembly GCA_014634225.1. Lineage (NCBI taxonomy): Eukaryota > Metazoa > Cnidaria > Anthozoa > Scleractinia > Acroporidae > Acropora > Acropora yongei. The sequence continues at coordinate 142,884 of BLFN01000045.1, read as the reverse complement.
CGAGTTGGAATAATAAACCGGACATGTTGTTTACACGTAACTAGAGATGTTTTTCGTTCTGCCCACAAGGAATCTACTAACGGGTTGAATTTCAACTCTTGAGAGTCGTTTTACTACCTGACCATGCGCAAAGCGCCACTCTACCAAAATCTGATCACAACAAATATGTCGGTTGGTTACGGTACTCCAGTACATCGCCGCTTGCGTTCAAAGAAATTTCTGTCGTTGCCATTTTCAAGGTGATGTGTTTAAC
>BLFN01000045.1:81718-89218 GCA_014634225.1 Acropora yongei | reverse complement strand
CAATGGCATGAGCGACAACAGTTCATAGTAAGTTGTCTCCATATTTGTCTAACAAAGACGACCATTCTACTGTGTGTTATACAAAGCTTTTCCTGCTATGTATTAAAAAATTTTTAGCCATGATAGACCTGGAATGAGCGCATTGAACAGCTAAACTCCTGGCTACTGTTGATGGTTATGCTCGAGCCAAAAATAGAAATTACAGGGCAAATACTTTTTTATCACATCTGATTTAGCGATAGATGTGCGCGTTCGCGATACTGCTGAGAAGAAAGCTAGATATCAAGTCTTTTAGATGGAATGCGCTAAGCGCCCAAGCCCTTCCGATATGACGCGGAAGAGAGGCTTATTTTGACAAAACATAACCTTAAGCTCATGAATGTTGCATATTTTTGCTAATTAAGGTCTGACTCCTCTCCCTTTCGCTGCTGCTTGCAAATTTAATTACCATTCTTTGGAGGATGAAATCTATTATATATTTTTATGTGAGCAATCTTTCCACGTTGAAAAGCAGGGGTGGAAAATTTGCGCATGAAAAAAAGAGGCTTGTCGAGTGAAACTCATGGTCACGCAATTTGACAATAGCGGGCAAGTCACCGGTAAAGTCAAGTGAGTAAGCCTTTTTTAACAATTATTTTTCTCATGTTGTGCAAACGTTTCTTTTATTCAAAAACTTGCTCTGTCCTTGATAAATTCTTTTTTCGGTCGTTGCCCGTTATGGAAACTTGTTTTGGATTTATTTGGCAGATGACATCCCCTTGACTGAGGTGATTACAGCAATCTGCGTATTAAAAGAAATTCGCAACCAAGGCAACGATGCTAGATTTAGGGTTTTAGGGTTTTGAAAAAGAATCAATAGTAATAGTGCTAAAATATGGTAAGAACAAATAAAATTTGTTCCGTCATAACAATTAATTTGAAAAAAAAAATCAGTAGAAATAACCTTTTTACGGAGTATTACGACCGGTCGGAATGACTCACTGTAATGTATTGCGCGACTTCGCGTCACAGATGTATGTTGAGTGACATATTATGGGTTAGTAAAAAGTTTTTCTACCATATGGCCGTTGTTTACGACTTGTTTTGTCGCCGCGCTCCTTCTGCTTTTGGCGGTTATACACTTCATTTGGCGACTTGGATCTAAAATGGCGACTTTTTTTGGTGGAGTAGATGTATTTAGCGAGAAAACTGAAACAAGGGAACATTACACAGAGGTATTAGGACATTATTTTGATCCAAATGGTATCGGTGATGAGTCTGGAGAGGACAGAGCGAACGACGGGAGATCTTTTTGGGTGTCTGTGGAAGGAAGGTTTACAAGCTGGTGTGCGACCTTTTAGCTCCAGCCAAACCTAAATAAAAGTCGTACCTGGAGTTGGTGAAGCTTATCTAGGATCATTTAGCACCGAAACCTTCAAAAATTGTTCAAAGGTTTAAGATCAACAATCGTTTTCGTAACGAAGGAGACTCAGTAGTAGATTTTGTGGCTGCGTTGTGGAATGTGGCCGAACACGTGACTATAATGATACCTCGGGACAGGATTGTGTGCAGAATTCGAGATAAAAAAATACAGCAACGTCTCCTGGTGGAGAAGGAATTAGCATTTGCGAAGGCATATGAGATTGCAATCTCGATCGAGATTACTTTCAAAAATATGGCGGTGCTTCGAAAGAGTCGGAGGACGTCAACAAGGTAATTTTACAAGGGGATGGAACAAACTAAGGAACGAGACGCGGGGATGACCGAAGCATGCAGTGCAAGTCCTCTTGTTTTAGGTGTGGAGGAAATAATAGTGCGTTGACTTGCAGGTTTAAGGAACTGAACTGTTCTTGTTGCAAGCAAAAGCGCCACATCGACGATAGATATTCAAACGGCACTAGAAGGCAATCAAGAGGTGAGAGGTAGGGCCCTCAGCCAAATAAAGGTCATCAGAGTGTATATCCAGGTCAGCAGAGGTCAGGTAACTTATGAAGAAGACAATCGGGGGCATGATGTGTATGATCAACTGCTTAGTGTAAATGCAAGTAAGAGCCAAAACCCTTACAAAGTGACAGTGCAAATTAATGGAGTGAATGTAAGCATGGAAATTGATACTGGAGCCTCAACATCGGTTTTCCATTAGAAAACTTTGCGCACTTTGTCCCAGTCAGGTAAAGTGTTGAACTAAAACGCTGTGAATGCGGTTCTGCGTACTTACACAAGGGAGGGTATTCCTGTAGTGGGGAAATTTAAGTTGGAAGTAGAATACAATGGTTTTAAAGGCAACCTACCAGCGGTGGTAATCAATGGAGAGGGTCTGTGTTTGCTGGGCTAGAACTGGTTTCAGCATATTTCTTTAGATTGGAGTGCACTTTTCAATTTAACTACCATGGATAAGGAATTGAATGCAATTTTGGAAGTACATTCAAGTGTTTTCCAAGAGAGTCTGGGGAAAAAAGCGACAGTGAAGGCCAAAATTTACACCGAGTCTTCAGACAAAAAAAAACCCGATTCTTTCAGGCCGGGCCGATAGCCTACCCCATGAGTAAAAAAAAAATTGAAACAGAATTGGATCGGCTTGTTAAAGAGGAAAATATAGAACCAGTTTAATTCTCAGAATGTGCCACACCCATTGTCCCAATTGTTAAGGAGGACGGCACTATCAAAATTTGTGGGGATTACCAGCAAACAATCAATCAGTCAGCCAAGTTAGACAACTACCCCATTCCCAAGATCGAAGATTTGTATGCAGCCTTAAGGGGAGGTACAGAATTTACAAAGCTGGATACAAGCCAGGCCTACTAACAATTGGAATTAGACAAGGAGTCACAAACATATACAACTATTTGCACCCACCAGGGCCTTTTCCGAAACAAGCGTCTCCCATTTGACATCTCATCAGCTCCCGCCATTTTCCAGCGTACTATGGAGAGCCTTCTCCGAGGAATTTATTTATTTAAGGATTTGTACAAACAGTACTGGTGCAAAAACAATAGGACATAAGTCCCTTCCTAGGTTTAAGCACCAACCCAGCCTTCTCCTAAAATTTTAACTTGATTATTATAACTTTACTTAATACAGCAAGGACTACCGCAAGCAGTAGTCCGGATTAACGACATTCTGGTCACTGGCAAGACAAGACGCGATTACTTGAGACATTTGAACGAACTATTGGCACGATTAGACAAGGCCGGCAATCACCTAGAGCTTAAGAAATGTGTTTTCCTGCAAGGAGAAGTGGTTTATCTAGGACATTGCATAAACCGAAGTGGAATACAACCAGTGGAAGGCAAGGTGAGAGCCATCCATGAAGCTCCTGCACCCACTAAGGTTAAGGAGCTCCAAGTATTCTTGGGGGTGTTGAACTATTATACCTGCTTCTTGCCAAATATGACCACTGTCTTGGCTCCTCTACATGATGTAAATGGCCATGGGGTAAAAGACCGATAGAAGCTTTTTACTAAGGCAAGGGCATGTTGAACTAATCAGATATCTTAGTTCATTACGACCGTAGTAACGAACTTGTGCTCTCTTGTGATGCCTCACCTTATAGACTGGGAGCTGTTCTCTCGCACATTATTGATGGGAAAGAAAAACCGATCTTTTATGCCTCAAGAACACTATCATCTGCCGGGCTCAGCTGGATAAGGAGGGAGCCGCAGTGATATTCGGAATCAAAAAGTTCCACCTGTATTTGTACGGACAGAGGCTCAAGACTTTCACAGAACACAATCTCCTTTTGGGTCTGTTTAAGGCAGATAAAGCTGTGCCGGCGTTGGCGTCCCCGAGAATTCAACGATGGGCTTTACCTCTAGCAGCCTACGATTTAGTTTACCGCCAAGGATCTAGACATGGAAATGCTGATGGCCTTAGTCGCTTACCTCTGTCGGATACAGTAGTTGAGGTTCCCGAACCGGGTGAAACCATACTCTTGATGGATCGGTTGGAGACTCTACCTGTGTGTGCAGACAAAATTGCTGATCGGACATCCTCTGACCCAGTGCTACAGCAGGTTCTCTGGAAAGGTCACCAAGGTTGGGGTGACAAATGCCCTGACCCAGGTCTGCAGCCTTTCTACATAAGAAGAGATGAATGAAGCACGCATAATGGATGTATTTTGTGGGGGAATCGTGTGGTCGTACCAACTCGGGGGCAGCAACAGCTTTTAGAGAATCTACACATCGCGCATCCAGGAGTCGTAAGAATAAAAAACGTGGCACGCAGTTATCTCTGGTGGCCAGGGCTGGATGGAGACATCAACGAAAAGGCTACATCCTGTCAAGTATGTCAGTTACAGAGTACAGCACCCGCGACAGCACCCCTGTATCCTTGGGAGTGCCCAGAAAAGCCCCTGGTCTCGGATACATATTGACCATGCTGGCCCTTTTATGGGACAGTTATTTCTGATAGTGGTCGATGCCTACAGCAACTGGATTGAAGTATATCCAACTGAAGTAAACTCGAAGCAAATGTTCATGAAAGACCAACATGTTTTTAATAAATCTCAACAAACGTGCTATGTCACTATCTAAATCTCCGAAGTACGCTTACACAAGGTACCACCCTAACACGTACGTTATGTAACAACATAACCGTAAAATTTCATAACAAGGAAAACTACGTCACCAACATCCAGCACTAGTGCAACCGCAACTATTGAGAAACTCCGTCAAGCTTTCGCCAATCATGTGCTACCTGAGATGGTTGTCTCAGATAATGGCTCGGCATTTGCCAATGAAGAATTTGCAGACTTTATGGCTAGAAATGGGATTTTACCTGTGAGAAGGGCTCCTAGACATCCTTCTTCTAATGGCTTAGTGGAGAGATCTGTTCGTATTCTTAAGGGGAGATCAAGAAGTTGGAAGGATTGGGAGGTGCGGTGCACACCAGACTTAGTAGGTTCTTGTTGGCATGTAGCTCAACGCCTCAAACAACCAGCGGAGTTGCTGCTCAACCGCCGCCTACGAACACGACTGGGCCTACTTAGGCATCGTGTGGAAACACAACAAGAGGCACAGAAGGTGCATCATAATAACACGAAGAAAGAGCGACAATTTGCAGAGGGAGATAATGTTCTGGTGAAGAATTTCAGTCTTGGGCCTAAGTGAAAAAAGGCACACATTGAGAGTAGAACTGGTCCATTGTCCTACTCAGGTGAGTATGAAGATGGTTTGGTTACCCGAAGGCATGTTGATCACCTCCTTAAAAGGTATGCAGTTCCCACAAGGGTGATCGTGGATGACAACTTACCTGAGGTGGCAACGCAAGCTGAGACTATCCAGGCACCAGAGGCAGTTGAGAAAAACAAAAGGAGGCTTGCCTCTAAGGAAGTAGAAGAAAATTAGTCCAACACTGGCTTGCAGGATGAACATCCAACGTCTCCACCAAGGTTGCTAAGGAGATCCCAGCGCATTAAGACGACCCCATAGTATTTTGAGGGCTATGTGACTTGAACATTGATTTAGTTTTAGTTGTGGGTTACCTCTCTGAGAACAGTTCACAACTACCAGATCTTTTTGGAGAGACTGTGGTTTTGAACTAAGGGGGGAAAAGATACAATGTATTGCGTGACGTCACGCCACAAATGTATGTTGAGTTGCATATTATGGGTTAACAAAAAGTTGAGTTGACCACATGGTCGTTCTCTACGGTGTGTTTTGGCACCGCGCTCCCTATGCTTTTGGCGGTTATACACTTCACTCACCCTAGAAACGACCACAAAATATCAAACCTAAGAGTCATTACCCTCTGAGTAGCTAGCGCTATTTCATTCCTCAGATTCACTTGCAAACCAGAGTCAAGGGAAAAAATTATTCGTCACTTTCAAATATGTTGCGAAATTTTCACGCGCGTTTTGCACACTAAGTGTTAGAAGACCTGAGGCATGCAGCCCGTGCCATTTGTCTTTTTCGGCGGGAAAATTTACTGAAAATATAAATAAACAAAAGAAAAAAAAAACGCTGCAAAAATCCCAACTGAAAGTAATAAAAAAGCGGTTTGTTCCAGACATATCGCCTTCACGTCGAGATAGTTGATGCAAAAGATAATATTTTTTTTATATTGTTTGAACACTTTTTTTTCCAACCAATTTAGGCCGAAAAGTGATGGGTTAACCACAGAAACGAAGGAATTGATTGTGACCCTGTCAGAATGAGATAAAGTAACATCAAAGCCAGGATTCCAGCCAGGACTTCGAGCTAGGACTCGAGCCAGGATTCGAGCCAGGACTTGGAGCCAAGACTCCAGTTAGGACTTTTCTATTTTTCTGTCAGCCAAAAAAATAATAAAGAAATAATACATTTAGAATTAAATAGAAATAATAAGTATCACTTATTGTTAGTGATTAAATGGGTCAGTTTAATGAGACTTCCACGACACGGAGTCCATCGAGATTTCTTTTGGGCGAAGAAGAGGGAAACAGGGATAAATAGATAGAAAAGGAACAGCGAGTTAACCTTCCATGATTACAACTACGCTCTCTTCTTATAAGTCATGTGACTTTGCAGGAGTTGAAAATGGCAAGAAAGTGAAATATTGTCGAGTCCTGGCTCGAAGTCCTAGCTCGACTCCTGGCTCGAGTCCTGGCTCGGTATATAGGTATCCTTATTCAGAATCAGTGAAAAACAAAGCTGAACTGTCGAGACTGTTGAACAAAGAAAATTGATCAAGAATTCTGCTTTCACAAGGATCTAAAAGAAGTTCAGTGAAAAAGGTGTCAGTTTGGGAAGTAAATCGAGTCGACTGGTGTAAATGGCGAAAAGTAAGACTGTAGACAAATACTGGACAAAAGTAATCTTTTCAATCGAAAGTCATATTGTGCGTGTTTGTTGCAAACAACCGTGTTTATATTTGGTGAGAAGAGACGAAAAATAGCATCCACACCTCGTCTGTCCTCGCCCTTAACGCAAGATAGCTTTGATGATCTGGAGAAAGATTTACTTTGACTGCTGTAAAAAGCAATATTAACTCCCGCAAATATCGTGACCAAGAATGGCCTTTTCCCTGCGATCTAGAGTATGTGGCCGCAGATTGATTTGGAGTACTTAAAAATAGAAAAAAAAAAGAAGCTTTACCACTCCATTCCTGATCGGCTAGACAATGTCGCTTAGATGAAGGGCCATCTCACTAAATATTGAGGTCATTGTAAACGTCGATGAGTCGCAAACTGCGCCACACCTAACGCATGGAAAAATGTTTTCAAACACCATCATGCTAAAAGTGAAAAACAATTGTCCCGCGACTGTACTTATTTGTGGTAAATTGCAGCTTTCACAGATGACTCCAAACTTCTTTTTTTTTATGTGTGTGTGTTCTTCATTAGACATTGAAGAAGTATTTGAGCAATAACCAGGGACAATAGCATGACCGCTTATTCACATTAACTGAAAATGTAAATCAGCCCTGAAGCTGAAGGTCTTGCCCTCATTATTTATGAAAATTCTACCAAGCTGAATTCCAGAAAAGGAGACCATCAGGAGAACATTTTTTGGCTTAGGTGTTACAAAAAACGCAAGGGGAAAA
>BLFN01000045.1:61718-64218 GCA_014634225.1 Acropora yongei | reverse complement strand
TAAAACAAAGCAAATGACTTCTGTCTTACTTTTTGAATATTATCTAGACATTTATTTGATAAAATCACTTCAAATAAGGTATATTAGAGGTGTTTCTATTGCCAGCCTTGCTTTCATGTAGGCCATTTTCAGTCCTGCGCAGTACTCGAGTCTAGTGGTGATTTTCGCTTGGCTCCATATCCAGACATGTTAGTATTAGATATGTTAGTAATCTGGCACAGTTTTAAGTTTTATGCTTTTATCACAAAGGTGAACAATTCGCTGTTTTTCTCGGTCGATAGCAGCTGGACTAATTATATAGCCCTAATTTAAAAATACCCAGAAGTACAAGAGGATTAGCTGAAAAAAAGAACTTTCCGAAGAAGAAAAAAAGAGAAACAAACTGAAACTGAAAAAAAAAGTAATACTTTAAGTAACTGAATGAAGAAATTGAGATAATTTAAAAAAATTATATGTGGTGGAAAAATTTATTTTTTTCCTTTAAAAAAAGTTAACAATTAACACAATATATATACCTAATCGTACCTTTTTGGTACGCTTCGGCAGCATATCAGGCGAAGTTGGTCGAGCCATGGTTCGTATTTTGGCGAGAAACAGTCGAGCCAAAATACCCATGGCGAGACCAAACGAGCCTGATATGTCCCCAAAGCGTACCAAAAAGGTACGATTAGGTATTTACCGTACCCAAATTCAGTCCAAAATTGCAAACTCGCAAACTCGCTCTGTTCAAGCCATGTTTGCCAGGTACGTAGTGCAAATTGAGTTGACCTGCTTGTATTGATACTTTCTTGGTCTTTGACACTTTTATCAAGTTCCTCTTCTGACATCTTTTTAACTCGTTTGTTTGGAGTTTCATTTTCGATTTTTCCAAAATCCAAATTGAGCGAGAAATTTGGTAACTCCGACTCCATTGTTTCAGTCTGAATCTGTATTTGTCGACGCAGTTGGCAAGAGCCTTCCAGTTAAGTTTTGGCGGGAAAGTTTTTGTCCCTTTTTTGATCGCAAAACACCAGCTAAATCTTAAATTACGAGTTGTTTGTTTATTCGCAAAACCTCTTTGTAGTTTCGTACGGTAACATTACTTTACTTGAAAGTGAGCATGATATCGAGGCATATCAAGTCAGTGACTTGATATTGTAGGATATCAGGACAGTAGAGTTGGCTTCTGATTGGCTAATTACGAATTTGGGTACGGTAAAATACAAAATAATAATAATCTTATAATTTAGAAGTTGTTGATGCAAGAGGTCCTTATTATTGCCTTCTAGTATCTTGTCAAGGCCATTTTAGTATAGTGCTCAATCCAATACAGCATTCAAAAAATTCCACTCAATATCGCTGGCTGATAATTACCCTCTGTATGTTTGACCTCTGGCTATTATTTAGTGATTAAGTTTGTAGGAGATAAAATATAATAATAATCTATACGTATATGGAAAAATGCATAAAACATCTTAAAATAGGACTCTGTTGGCATTGATCATTTATTAAGTAATAATTAAATCTGAATAATGTTTTTTTAGTGCACAACTTTGTCGTGGTAATTATACTTCAGTAGATCAATATCCATTAATGCATACATTCCCCACAGAAAAATGAGTAAAACATAATTGAAAGAAAAATCTATAAAAAAAAATAAATAAATAAAAAAAAAACATTTGTTTGTGAAAAGATGTTTTGTGAATTAATTCCCTTTGGTGAAACAGCTTAGAAAAACAATATTGCCATGCTGTCTACTCACTTCACAGTAACAATTAAGATAAGAATGGAAACTGATGAAATTTATAGGTTTTTCCAGCGTAATATGTAGTGCCTCTATCACCAGTAGTTACTGCTACATGTACTCATCCTTGCTGTTTTGCAGTTCCAGTCAAGCATTGCTGAAATCTCTGGCAAACTAACAGAACCTGAAGGAGGGAATTTTACACAGAAATGCCTATTTGATGGTATTAGACAACAGCAAAGGCATTACATGGACAAGACTTTCTGATAACAGTGTTGTCAGGATGACATTGACTGATATTAGAAGACAAGATGCAGGAAAATACAGGTGCACAGCTGATAATGGGATTGGAAACCCAGCTACAAGATTGTTGATTGTTGTCTAATGTGCATGGGTGCTGCAAGTTACAGTTCAGAGACTAGCCTTGATCTTTTTAAGGCCTAATTATCTGTGCTATTAAGAGGTAGTCTCCCAAATGCAACGATCACTGCACTGGGAATGCACAATTATTACTTTGCTTTCTTTAATGTTCCGTTCTTTTAAGATCCTGTTGACGTTACAGGTCTTAAGGAAAATGCTGCAGTGCCTCAGGGAGGTACAAACGTTTTCCTGCGCAGTGGATGGAAACTGAAAACGTAACAGTTCGTGGTACAGGGGGGCGGAGTAAGTGGAAGGCCAATTTGTATTGGGGAAAAGTTGGAGGCAAGAGAAAGTGAGTGACACTTTTGTGCTGCAACTAACTCTGTAGGACATTCAATAAGCATCACTCAGTGCTTG
>BLFN01000045.1:46718-51718 GCA_014634225.1 Acropora yongei | reverse complement strand
GAAAAGTTACTTTGTCTTCTGTCTGAAACCTTTTATGGGCGATTGAAATAACCTGACTTCCTCCGTTCGTTCGATAAAAATACACGAGTGCGCGCTAGGGCTTTTCCTAAACACTTGCGGATGCGTATTGCTTTTCTCGTCCAAGGTTGCCTGTGGTAGGGGACGAGTCCCCTTTTGCACTAAATTTCTCGAAAACTAGCCGTACGAACTATCCTCAATATTTCAGAAAACACAGCAAGGACCAAGACAGACCTACACAACAAAAATTGTCAAATCTGTAGACAATTTTTTTTTTTTATGCTCGATTTTTCACTTTTTCAATAATTATGAAAAAAAAACTACCTTGCAGATTTCTTTTTTTGACTTTGTAAGGATGTTCTTCGGTAGTGTCAGTGAGACAGACAAAATTTTTGGTGTGGTCGTACGGGTCAGTTTCCCGTAAAACACACGTTTACGGTTCATTCCCAGGCCACATAACCTTGCATGGCCTCCCGTTTCTTGCGCCTTTAACTTTTCAAACGGTATTTTGAAGCAGCAATGGTCTCATATAGGGGTTTTTATTTGTAATCAGAATATTGATGCCAAAGAAAAAAACAAATTTAATTTGCACATTTATGGTATACACCTCTTGAACCCATATAAAACTGTAGTAAGCCACCTTCATTCGACTCACGAATGACGTAGAGACCAACCCAGGTCCCGCTGTTGTTCATAATATTGATACCAGTAAAACTATTTTCGCTCCTTCTCTACAACCTAGTGCTGTTTTCAATTGTGAGCAAGACCTTCGCAAATCCACAAGAAACCACAAAACCAACAAAAATCTTGCTGTATTTAGGAGCCTCAATCAGAGAGCTAATTTCTGCAAAATCCTGCTCACAGACATAGAAAGAATTCCAGGTCCACTAATTGTTGATCCAACTGAAACTATTGCTGCACCGTACAGTCAAAGTAATGTTGAGATTTTTGGTACGGCAAATGAAGGCACACAATGTGTGGCGATGTCTCTGTCAGCACTTGTTTTTAACTTCAGGAATTCAATAACCTCTGCAGCTGACTTGGTTGAAATCATGAATATTGGGAATAATATGTATTCAGCATTGTCACACTCTGCCAAACAGGGGCTTCTGTTGTTAACGGATTTTCCTTGTATGGTTAACTTATGTACACTAACTACCAGTTGACATACAGTGAAAGTTATAGTGGTTTTTTAAATAGTTTTGCACCTCTTATAACTACAGACTTTCCTTATGTTACATAACTGTCAGCTGCCCTTATTAGTTTGATTATGGATAATTATCATGCATTTATTGTAACAGTTGATACCTATACTGTAGCAATGTATTGTTTGCCTAATGGGGGATATAAAGTTTTTGATTCTCATAGCAGAGATTTATTTGGTATGGCACACCCGTATGGAGCATATACTTTTATTGAAATAGATTCGTTAATGAATTTGGTATAATACCTTCATAATAAATGTGTAGAAAAAACTAATACTTAGGAGATTAAAGGTGTTAACCCTTTCACTGCCAAGGGGCTCCCCATTGACAAGTAAAATCATCTGGCGTTAGACAGAGTAAAATCTAGAAGTGTCATGAGGGCGCCTACGGCAGTTAAAGGGTTAACATTATTGAAATGCAAAGCAACAGTGGGAACCCCAATAATACATTACATGTTGAAAACGATGATTTTAGATCAAATGAGCACTTACCTGGAAATGAAATTTATCTTTTTCTTGCAAAAAATGTTGTGCTATATCTTTTTATTCTATTTGCTTTTCGACTTTAAAATCTTGTAACTATTGGACGTGTCAAACAGTTGATAGTATCAGTATGAGAATGGAAGAACATTTTATCAGAAATATTATGCAGGAAAACATGTTTTTATTTCTGATTTGCCAAACAAATTAGACATAGGCACTGCTTATGTAAAAGTTGCTCACGGTACCAGATGATAATCAGGAAAGCAGTACAAGCTTTTTAATGCACATTTCAAGCTACTGTATAAGTCGTATTTTCCAGTGCAAAGCAGAAGTTGAGTTACAATGTTTTTGTATATAATGATGCCAAACCAAGAAAAGTACCCAAAGTATTTTCAGATGCAGATTCTGTTATTGATCTGCTTGGTTCTATTATTCAAAGCAAATTAAACATTTTTGAAACCGTAGCGAAGTAACCAAAGACTTAACCTTGTTCTATATGGTTTTAATCAACAAAACCTCGTCCTACATGATCAAATTAACAAACATGGCGGACTAACATATTAAAAACGCTGTTACAAATGTCTACAGGCGCAATAAAACATAATACTAATGATAATTAGAGTGTTTAATAAAAACAACAATGTACTATTTATTGTCACTACATTCACCCCTTCCTATAAGTTGAGCCTCTCTACAGGAAGACACTCTCTCTGCGATCTTCTCAACACCATATGCTCGGGTTCTTTAATTGGTTCAGGAGCTTTATCAGCATGGTGACTGTTGTTTGAGGGAGTAGACCAGGAGCATTAGTTTCAGCAGTGGGAACCTGGGTTGAAATGGGTGCTTCTACATGTTCCATATGACCATAAGGAGCAAGATGTTTGGTTAAGACTGTGGTTTCTCTACCATCAGTATAAGGAATGTGAGCTTAACGAGGATTGGCTTTCGCAACCAAAGGATGAAATTTGCTGTGTCGTACATGCCGCTTTACATAAACTGGACCAGGCTCAGCTAACCAAGGGGGAGTTGAACTGCCTGTGGACGAACGGCGTGAAAAGTTCATGAAACGTTCGTGAGGGGTCTCTTTAGTTGCAGTACACAGAAGGGAACGGATCGAGTGCAACACATCTGGTAGGAACAATTGCCACTGGTCTGTCTAAAGATTCTTTGATTTGAGAGACCTGGGGATACCTCTCCATACAGTGCCATTGTACCTCTCAACTTGACCATTACACGTTGGATTATAACTGGTAGTGCGAGTTGTCGTTACACCTTTGCTAGAGAGGAATTCTTGCAGCTCTTGACTCATAAATGAAGCCCCCCGGTCTGAGTGCACATTTGCAGGCATACCGGCTACTGAAGACAATGAAGTTAGGCACTTAATGACAGTTGGAGTGGAGACATCAGGACAAGGAAAGAGAAACGGGAATCGAGAATACTCATCAACAACATCCAGGAAGTATTTGTTCTTGTTGTTGGTAGGAAGTGGTCCTTTAAATTCGTTGTTAATTCGTTCGAAGGGTTGAGTAGCCTTTATTACATGAGCTGATTCTGTGTGGTGAAATGCCGGTTTACATTCTCGGCAGATTGGACAGGTGGTTAGTCCTCTTAGCGTCTTCCAGCGGGTAGGGTAAGTTCTTGGCGCGAAGAAAATGCCAGAATCGGGTAATGCACGGATAGCAGAGCGAATCATGGAGCTTTTAGAGAGAATCATTTGCACTAGAAGCGCATGTCGCTCGTGAGAAGGTATCAGGTGCAACTTTTTCTTTTCCAGGTCGATAAACTATGTCAAAACTATAGCAACTTAGTTCAAGTCTTCAGCGCATTATCTTGTCATTTTTAATCTTCCCTTGATGACGTTGCTTGAACATGTAAGAAACTGATTTTTGGTCAGTTTTAAGAGTCAAGTTACACCCAGTAACAAAATGGCTCCAGTGCCTAATTGACTCAACTATCGCCTGAGCCATATCACCCCACTCAACTAGGGCCTGAGCCCTATCACCCCATTGTTTACAACGAATGGGAGCCGAATGAACTGATAGAGTCCACCCTTAGCTTCAAATGCTAAGGCTTGTCATCTTCTTTTAGTGGTATTTGGTGGTATGTACTTTGGAGGTCGAGGGCACTGAAGACCTTGTACTGAGCTATTTCATTAACTGTATCGCTGATCCTCGACAGAGGAAATGCATCGAGCTGAGTGAATCGATTCATTGTCTGTGAGTAATCAATTGCTAAGCGTTTCTTATGGTTCTCATCTTTCGTGACAACCACTTAAGCCTGCCAAGGGGACTGACTTGGCTCAATAATGCTTTCCTTGAGCAGTCGTTCTACCTCATTACCAATGAAGGTCAGTTTGTCCTTGCTGTTTTGTCTTGACGTTGTAGCAATAGGATGGCAGTCAGCAGTGAGGTTTTCAAATGGTGACAGCGGCTCAATGTTCAGAGTAGTAAAACTGCAAATAGACAATGGTGGTTTTGTCCCACCATGCTTGAATGTGACACTATCATGTTGGGACTGGAAATCGAGTCCTAAAATTAGGTCAGAGCAAAGCCCTAGCATAACTGACAGATGGGAGTCTTTATTGGTTTGTCCTTGGTACTTAATAGTTACAGAGCAAGAGCCCTCGGTTTTCGTGCTTAATGAAGGTGTTGCCATGGCGAGCTGCCTGACTTCTGGGTTTACTGCTGCTTTGACTAGACTTTGATGTGTATAGCTTTCGCAGCTACCACTATCAAAGTGTGCCTGTATACTCCAGTCCTTGTTCCCAACAACATTAGCTGTTGACCTTCTGAGTGCTGAAGGAGTCCCTACAGTGGCAAGAGTAGATAACCAGAGAGCGGCTGAGACTTCGTTGGCTTTAGAGGCCTCTCCGCCACAAACGTTAGCAAAGTGTTCCTTTTTTTGGCATTTATTACAAATGGCAGCCTTAGCCGGACACTTAGAACGAGGGTGTTTACAATTTCCACAGAAGAAACACTTTGAAACAGAAGCTGCAAGTGTGGAATCTGAGTGAGTGGAGTCAACTTGAGAGTGAACTTGATTCTGATGAACGATTTCCAATGCTGTTGCTGCAGTAGTGACAGGGTAAGGGACAGAGTAAATTTCTGAGCAGCGCATGGCAGAATCAAGTGCCCTGGCCTGGTCAAACATGGTTATAATTCCAAGGTTTTGTTTTCCAGCCACCTCTGACGGATTTGGTTGGAATGTATTCCAGAGATGAAGGTGTCCCTAATGTATTCCTTGCAATACTCGGTAGCCGTGACAGGTTTGAAGTTACATTCCTTGCTGATAATTT
>BLFN01000045.1:34218-36718 GCA_014634225.1 Acropora yongei | reverse complement strand
CTCTGACCTCACGATTTTCACTTATACTATTGCGTGTGTTTTAAAAACCGATGTCTTGGTACGAGTTACATTTGCAAATTTAACATGGATGGTGTTATGAATCAGCTCTTCTAGCGTGCACTGTCACAACACCACTTGGCACAATGGAGTTTTACATCTAGCAGGAGGCATTACAATAGGCAGTTATCAGTTTATACCTTTCAACCGTTTAGTCCAGATTTCTACAAAAATTTCAGTTTCTTTAAAAAAGATGCAAAACTAAATTACAAAAACAAGTCTACACAAAAATCGATTGTTCTTTCTATTGTCGTGTGCTGTTTATGTCATATTTCATATTTATACGTGCAAGGGAGTATTGGAACTGTGTTTGATATTGCCATCGAAGCTGAGTTTTTTACAAGCAGCGGCAATTTCCTGGAAGCACCTATACTCTCCAAAGCACCGACCAAATTTTCCGTGCGCACTCGCCACATGCACACATGCATGAGTGGAAACAGAGAAATAAGTCACAGGGCTTGAGCTAAGAATACCGCGTTCCACAGATAGTGATTTCTAACCAATCATTCACAGAAACCTCATCTTGGAATCGACCACGTAATATAGCGGGATGAAGTCCGTCTTGGTCGGCT
This sequence comes from Acropora yongei, assembly GCA_014634225.1. Taxonomy (NCBI): domain Eukaryota; kingdom Metazoa; phylum Cnidaria; class Anthozoa; order Scleractinia; family Acroporidae; genus Acropora; species Acropora yongei. Next base: position 36,089 of record BLFN01000045.1, on the reverse strand, counting down.
TCATCTTCTTCACTTTCATCGCTCGAGTCAACCTCGTTCCCAGGGTCTCTCTTCTCTGCCACCCTTAGTCGTTGGAACAGAGACCCTGGTTGCGGCTGGTCACGTGACCATCTATCCATCCAAAACCGCAGGGTGGGTGGGTACTCAAGTACATTTGGTCGAGACTAAAACCCTGTTGCCCCACCCTTCCAGTAGATTTTTCTATCACCCAGATTCTGGGTGGTCACGTGACCAGCCGCTACAAGAGTCTCTGTTCCAACGACTAAGGGAGACAGAGAAGAGAGACCCTGGGAACGAGGTTGCGCTGGAGTATGCCAAAGGTTCGTTCGCGTGTGGTCGAACGATGCTCACCATTTCAAATTCTCCAAATTCGCTGCTTTCGGATGAGCTATCGGTCGATGAGAAATCATCCAGGGACTTAACTTCGTCGTCTGAAGACATTTCTGGAATAAATGCTCAATTACTGAGCTTTCGCTAAAGGGAGAAGTCAGCGATGCGCGATTTATCACGTCACAACAATGAAACTCGTTATCAGTGTCCCGGGGCACAAGTACGTAAAATTTTTACTACTATCTTCTCGACCGAACTCAAAGATGTAGCCTTACTTGCCAATTGTCTAATCCTGCACTGTTTTCATGTGGCAAACCAAAGGGTAACAAGCCTGGACCACTTTATTTTTTCTAGTTTATATTAACGATCTGCCAAAAGGATGTTTGCTGGTGATACCATAGTTACTATGATGATACTAACATAACCGTTGCTGCCAGTACATTGAATGATCTTCAGAATGGTTCAAATTCAGAGTTAAAGAGTCTTAATCAATGGCTTATTTCCAACAAACTGAGTCTGAATGTTGCAAAGACCGGATTTATGGTTATCGGGTCAAACCAACGTTTATATTCATTATCAGACAATCAGATAAACATTGAGATCGATGACAAATAAATCGCCAAAGTTTAAAAAAAACAAGTCACGAGGCGTCATAACTGACGAACACCTCTCATGGTCTAATCATATAGGTGAACTTAGAAAGAAAATGTCTTCAGCTATATTCGCCCTTAAACGCATAAGACCATACATCTTAGAGCGCACTGCCCTCCATGATGTAATCCAACTCTGAATATTGTAGCTCCGTTTGGGGCGACTGCAACTTAATCTTAAGTGATAAACTTTAAAAACTTCAAAACAGTGCTGCCAGGGCGATTTATCATTACCAGATCCAAATATGATACAACACTAGAGAGTATATTAATGAAACAGACTAGTAAGTGATCTTATAGTCTTAACGACGTTCGCGCTAAATTTTCCTATCATTGATTTTTTCCTGGAAATTTTACAGTTGAAAGATGATGAGTTAGTAATGTCAGAAATGTAAAAAAATGGGGGGTTTCCGACTTCGTTTTGGAGAGAACTTGCCCGGAACAACAGCCAGAATCTGTAAAATCCGGCATCTTTAGTGAATAAGGTCATAGTGTCTGTAAGCCCAAAAATATTGAAATTATACCTTTAAAGTGAAATGTTCACATTTAGCGACCTTAGTTTCCTGCGCCTTACAACCGTAAGATGGCAGGATTTTACGTCTGGAGGATAGAAAACTTTAATTTTTTTAACTTCCCGCATTGATTTTCTTGTTCATTTTTGGATAGGTAGAGATAATTGTAAGTGAAATCTGCTTCTGAAAACAAAAGTGGGGGTCACCGAGCATCCAAAGTCGTTAAATTCAAGTAAAGCTATAACAATGGCCATCTTCCCTATCATGGTTCATTTTAGTATTCAGCGCGCGAGCTCGATGCATGACGTAGCATGTGAGTTTGCGTGCGCTGTAAGGATGCGGAGTAGCAATGGGCACGAACGTCCTTAAAAAAAAAAAA
>BLFN01000040.1:2290729-2293229 GCA_014634225.1 Acropora yongei | reverse complement strand
AGTACAGATAAATAAGTATAAAAAAATATGAAAAATAAGGTTAAATAAATAAAGAAATAAACCCTTACCTATCATTTAGGGTCATTCCTAGAAAGTTAATATCATAGATACAACACATAAGCATTTTGTTTCATGCATTGATGGATTCTAACAACAACAGTGATGTTGAAAAATTGATCTAATGATTGGAAAGACAACGACAATTAATCAAAGTCGAATCAAATCAAGTATTGGTTCTTGATGGAGAGGAAAAGAAACTCAAGAAGCAGAGCAAATCAACGACAGGGACTCACCCATATGATTGTAATACATGAAATTCACTTAATGAACTGCAGATTGAAACAAATGTGTATGATCCATCCACGCAGTTTTTTTGTGCTACTCAAGTAGGAGCGAGAAAGGTCTGAAAAAAGGTTATAAGAATGAATCTGACCTTCCTTGCTACAACTTGACTGGTGCTAAAAACTGAAAGGACCATGCATACACACCCTAGACTCAACCATATGGATGTGCCTGAGACACAAAGGAATAACATGATCACCACTCTTATAACCAAAATAGCAGTCTCCTTATGTCAATTAGGGCGCGGTTGTCAAATATCTACTGCAAATGCCTGGATCGAGTCATTTTGCTTGCAGTATAGGTGGGGCAGGTTAGGAAGAGAAGGAAATCTAGGTCCCCTTGCTTTCTACTTTATTAAAATTCCAGCCTGCTTAAATTCATTAGGATAATCCTGGCCTTATGCTGTAGTCACCTTTGGTGTTTTCTTTCCTGCAGTTTCCTCTCTTAAGGACCCACCAAATCAAAACTCCGACAACAACAAGGAAAACTAAAACCCCAATTGAAGCACCAATAACTATTGACAAAGTATGGTCTGAAATCAAAGAAAAAAGGTGGAGGAATTCTGCGGTATTAATAATTACACATTTCATGTTCTCTTGGCTATGTGACTGTTGCTTGCTGTAAAAAAAATTATAGTAAGAAACAGTCATAATATCTTTATTAAAATCGACTTAAAGTTAATGTCATCAAGGGGGAAATCAGAGACTTCTGTGAGCCAGTACCTCACAAAACCATATTGAAATTTAAACAAAGTCCCACAGTACCCTGAACATTGACAAGTGCAATGGGGTCTAGCGATCTAGCTTGAACCAAAAGATAACAATAGCTCAGTGATATTGTTATACCAGGCAATCAGTCAGTCAGGGTATTGTCCTCATTGCCAATAAAAAAAACATGCAAGCAATAGACTAGGTGCTGATTGGTAGATTTAAAAAGGTTGGCATATTCTTTATACTCATTATGATTTGGGTTTCAATTCTGCATTGGCTATAAACAAAAAATTATACCACATAACCCTTACAATCTAGGTATTAAAACCAAAAAAGTAAATGAAAGAAAGGACCAACAACCTATCCTTCTTCCAGCTTTTTGCATCATGATGTTACTGAGAATTTTTCTACAGGATGCAAGTCCAAGTGAAGGGTAAGACCCAGCAGCTAGGTCTTTTCATATACTTGGGGAAGGCCTGGAATGTATATGGTCAGGCTTTTTGTCCAAGGCAACGACAGAGACAAAATAGCTCTCCCTGAAATTAGTGGGGTGTTTTAAATGTAATGTAAATTTTGTGTTGACATTTCATTAATTTTTCAGTCCATTTTATAACAGCAACAGCCTTTCAAATTTACTGTGCTAATTAAAGCAACTGCCACAGAATAACAATTTAAAACTCAATATAATTACCATTACTAAGAAACTGACACAAACCCTTAGACTTCGGAGTAGTTCTAGTAGCTGGTATTGTGGTTGAACTCTGGATACTGGGTGGAATTCCTATGATATATGAAACACTTAATTCTCCAAGCTTTCCATCTACAATGGCATTTTGAATTAAGGAAACACTATCATCTTCTGCAACTTCAGTGCTGAATTTCAAGACCCCATCAAAGATCAGGCTTCCGCAACTGAAACAGAAAATTGAGATTAAAAGAGATATATTCAAAAATATATATATAATTATAAATAACTTTTCAAAACAATTTTATAGTTTCTTTTTCCTATCAAAGCTGGCTCAAGGAATTTGAAAAGAGGTCAGTAAATGATCTCAGATCAGCATGCAGTGGCACCAAAAAGGCCATCAACATTGCATTCCCCAAACTTTAAAAGCATTTGAATTACTTCATGCGAATGATATTTCCCAAGAAAACTCGGACCAAAATTTAAGATCCTTTGCTCTATTAATATTATGATGATCATAACATTTCTTTGCTTACCTAGTACTTATCAGTTCAGCTCCAGAGTAACTTGGAGTATTTGCAAAGACATTGGTTAACTAAAGTAGTAGAGAACACAGAGATAACTAACACTTTGGTTGAACCATGGCTGAACTTGACCACTGCTGATAATGGTTAGCAATAGTTATTTATACATACTATAAAAATTATATCATTAGCAACTATTGCCTCTTGTCATTTGCTTTGTGCAAGACCGCTAAAAGCCA
>BLFN01000040.1:2280729-2283229 GCA_014634225.1 Acropora yongei | reverse complement strand
TTGTTTTAGTTTGTAAGATCTGTAATTTTAGGGAAATCTGTTTGGAACATGTCAAGCAATCATAGAAAATGAATATTTTTTTCTTCAAATCCAACCAGGCATGTGGCTGACTATTTGACAACAAATTCCACTTCATTATTTTCCAAACAACTGTAGCAATCCATCAAAGAAACATAAGATTAAAAGCGACCCGAAGGAGAACTGAGACAAGTGCCCAGGCCAATGCAAAGTTCTGGAAAATCATGTTTTGACTTTTTGTTGCCGCCTGATGAAGGACCATGAGTCTCTTTTTGATTGTTTTGGAAAATAAAAAATAATTTAGAAGTATGTAGAAATCATAACAGTTAATATAAGAATGCCTTATTTAATAAGAATTTCAACCTTTAATTTTTTTTCACTGTTGTTCCACTTTTTTGAATTGTGCAGGTATGATTGAATTGTGCTGTCCCACACAAGAAAACTCTGCCAGAATCCATCCGCAAGGATGCCATTGATTTGAGAAAATGTGATGCTGACCAAATATTTTTACAATTCCAAGTTCAGATTTGCTATTCACTTGGCTCCAAGGCAATATGATACAGTGACACATTTAATTGCCACGAAAGTTTTTGCAATTCATTCTCATGGAATTCCATTTACATGGAAAGATCTCTGTTGAATTTTTTTATAATATTCTCTTTTTTCATGCTGGACCTGTTCTAGCTGTCCAGTTTTGTCTCATGCAAGGTATCACCTTCCTGTACCAGCCTATATACACTCACAATTAGGACAGACACAACACAGGGAACTTCTGATGGCCTACTATCATCGACCAGAGACATTATGGAGGAATTCATGGCGTCAGTCTATGTCAATTATTGTAATTCAGCTACTCAAAGGACAAGATACAGTACATGACCCAATGATCTGACCATGCATTAAATTATACAAACGCCCAAAAGAGTATAAAGGACAGTCTTGTAAGCAGGTTGCACCCCCCATTTAAGGCCTAAAATGGTGTGGCCTATACATGATATCCACTTATTACAAAAATATATTCTGTAAGCTACACAAATGACACAAAGTTTCCCCAAAGTCTAAAAATCAACCACTTGTGAGTGTTCTTGTTTGTGGCACATGCCCAATTGGAGTTGGTATTAGAGGTATAATGCTGAAGCATATAAAGAAGTGCTATACATAGATACTTGAAAGGCACAATAATACAGTATTTAATAGTGACATTATACAAAGAGTGCATCTTATCATTGTATAATCTTTAACTCCATTGATTCAGAAACACTAAATTAAAATTAAGTTACCCACCCTGATATATTTCAAGTACATCTTCTATGCTAATATTGGCCATTCATTTGCATATTCTAAATTTTACTTACCAACAACAAGCACTTGAACAGCACTTCTAAACTGAAAATTCTTAGTAACAAATCCTGTCACTTCATCAACATTAACTTGGCAAGTAAATGTATCATTATCATTTTTTTCTGTAGTTACTTTGAAGATAAACAGCTTGACCAAGTTTTGGCTGGGATTCCAGTCAATGCCAAATTCGTTTTCAAACCCAGCTCGAAGCCCAGATCCTGAAGACCCAACACCTCCAATAGCTGTTCCCTTTAACGATATAACCAAGGAACCAAAGTTTAACTGGTTTAATTGAAACTGCCAGTTCAATGTTGCATTGATGGTTCCTTCAAAAAGTTGTCTGCTGCTAAAGTGGTCCTCAGGATAAGAAGATTGTACAGTCTGAATTGGAAGAGGTTGCTCCCAAGTTAAACTTCCACCATCTGAAAAATTAAAGGCTTCTGTGAGTCACCTTATAGATAATTTTGTCCCCTGAACAAACAAAAAGGTATAAAACCCAGTTCAGCAGATTCTTTAGTTCTTATGATGTTTGAATTCACATGGTACATAATGGAGCATAAATGGTCAAAATCTGATTAAAGTGGGGAACATAAAATCAAACTGCTACTAGTATAATCTTTGAATGCTAATTTTTCATAATAATTATTATTATTAACTTAAAGGTATTCTTCTAGCATAACACAAGTACCACTAAGATAGAAGATAGAATATTAGAACACTGCAATGTGAACTAACAAAATCCTCACAACCATTTTTCAAACCTTTTCCCATTTTAGAAATTGGGTATTGTGATGTCACACAAAAGAGGTTACCGTGATGTCTACAACAACTTTTCAGCAGAATAATTTAAGTTTGGTCAAGTGTTACATGACAAGTAAAGGTTTTTTTTTAAAGTAGACACCAAATTCATGCCACGGTAGCTGCATAGCATGACTATTGGCAAGCTGACATTTACCTGCTACCCATGATCTGCCACCCCCCACCCAGGAAGGAGACCTGCCAGACATTTCAACATTGAGCAGAAGTCATCTTCAGAGTCAAGTGACAGTTGGAAATTCAAACGAATGTAGTAATGCTCTGGTCTGCATTGTGATTGGTACTTGGTAGAGTTATATGATTGGTGGTGAGGGTGGTGAGAGGT
>BLFN01000040.1:2248229-2250729 GCA_014634225.1 Acropora yongei | reverse complement strand
ACCTAAAAGCGTTTAAATGCCAACCTTGTCAAAATGACTCGGACAAAATTAATGGGAATTAAGTACGATTGCACTCAGGCAACAGTGGCGAAAGTCGTTGATCCTTCTTTCAAATTATTTGCTCAATGATTGACAAAACGGTGAACAGACTTATATTACACAAAGAAATCTGAAGCACAATCAGCGTACCTTCGAGTGCGAATACAGCAAAGTCAACGTGAGATAACGCAAGCTTAAATGTCGTTCCGATAACAAAAAACACAAGGCAATTGCCATGGTCACGAAGACTTATCTAACACCTTAGAAAAGGACGCCTCCAACACATTTGTAGTCACGCGCAAATTCAAAATGGACTCCTCCTGGGGGTCAGTTCCAGTGTTTTTAACCAAAAAGTGTCGCCGCTAAATTTAAAAGCAAAATTCAACTACAACACGTCATTTTCCAACTTTTTCAAAGCAGAATTAACAGTGCTAGAAAATCTTCAAATAAGGCAACCACTTTCTTTTAAAAGGGATTATGGTCAATAATGGCCAGTAATGATCTCATTTCAACAACCATGCGAAAAAAAGGTCATTAATATCTCCCTTGGTTGCGTTTTCATACTTGATATGTTACATATCATTAACCACCTCACCACAGGGTGCCTTCAATTAATTTTACAATACTATTTTTTGTTCCAAATTATTTATTTTATTGGCAGCAGGAATCAAGATTGATTTATAGCCACTTGTATTACTGTTTTTCACAAGTCTGAATAAACTTTAAGACACAGCACTTTTCACAAGAAACTACATTTTGCAGGTCCATGAAGAAAGGCAAGATCTCTGCCATGATTTTGATACATTGATACATACCTGCTATCTTTTCACAGTGCACTCTCTATACAAATAAAGATCTTCTAAACTTCTTTTGATCACAAGGATCATTATTTCCTTACCTTACAACTATCAGCTCTGCTCCAGAGTAACTCTGAGTCTTGGAAAAGACCTTGCCAAGCTAAATTAACAGAGACAACAGAGATATATACTGTATATTAACATACTTGTTAATACTTGTTCAATGGCAGAACTTCACAACTGCTCATATAAATGCATTTATCTCGCCTCTGAGTTAGTACTATTGCTTTTGCAAGACTGATAAAGGTGACAAAATCTGAATAAAGGAAATGCCATAAACACCGCAACAAACCTTGGCAAACCTAGCAATAACTGATATAATTAATTTTAGATTCTTTTGCTGAAAGCAATAGGACACAACTTGTAGGCAAGAATCACAGGGTACCCGAATTGACATCCACTGTTCTCGAGGTGTCATGTCAATTTTAGCTCTGACCCACCAGCTGGCTTTCCTCTGTCGAGCCCCTGGTTCGACCTTTTGTGTATGTTTGTACATCACCAACTACTCTGCCTCCTTCCAGTCACGATTCTTAGCTAGTTCAGTCGATTTGAGTCGTTTTGAACACCTCCCCCACCCATGCAAAGGAAGTAAAGTGTCTGCGTGGGAAAAGCTCCTTTGTGCCGACTTTCTCGTCATTAACTATTCAAAATAAGCACGACTAAATGCACCAGATCTAGAGAGCAATTTTATTAATGTGCAATACTTGTAAAATAATGATGATTGTGACCCAACAGAGGCATCCAAAGCATCATTCACATACTCAAAACAGTGACGTTAAATAAAGTAAAAATGATTGATAACTTTCCAGGTTATGCTGTAGTACTCGGGGGTTTCAAATGCAGCCGACGTAAAAAATTTCAGGCCAAATCAACATTAAAATTCTTACAATATAAAATTAAAGATGAACTACTTTGTTCTTGGGAATTTCTTCGCTTCCCAGCATCAAAGATAAATATTGCCCTGAAACAAGTCAATGAAACCATTTGTGGTTTCCCGCCGATCCTGCTATTTGTTGCCCTGTTATTGATGAACAAGTCACTTTCTTCATACCGCGTTTGAAACCGTTTGCCGATAATCCGCGAGAAGAGTTGCACTAGTCTCTTTAAACAGCCCTCGTCACATATGAAAAGGCAAAAATAACTGCCGCTTTCAACAAAGTTTGGGTTTAAACATCAAAGAAAATAAATACTCTTATTTCTAATAAAGTATACAGTGACTGCAAAGTAACTTTTGGGCCTCAAAAGCACCAGATTACACCTTGGAGCATGCAGATGTTGAAACCACCCGTGCAAGAGGAGGAAACCTCATTCCGCACCCTCCCGCATTAGCGCTCCAGCAACCATAATTTTTCCTCCCGCAATTTTTTCCCAAATTGAAAACCCTGAGTATTACATCGTACAGTACCTCTTTCTTTAGTGTCTCCCAAACAGAGTCTTTGTTGCCACATTCTTCACTTACGCTCAACCTCAAGTAAACGTTCTCTCCTCCAATAACTGTGAAAAGACAGAATAGAGACAACATCTATAGTTCGAGAAAGCTGCATTTCTTATTTTATTTTATTAGCTTCGCCAACTTAGTATTAAATCAACATACACACACACAC
>BLFN01000040.1:2191713-2194213 GCA_014634225.1 Acropora yongei | reverse complement strand
AGCAACACCAAAAGTGCTTCCATTGACAACTTCAAATGAACCAGCGCCCGTGCCTCTGATCATTAGGTACAACGCTTGCCACGGTTCCAGATGGACTGTAGCAGCGACGCTAAGGACAATAAAATAACCCGCATTCGGAACTTGTTTTGTGGCCTGTAAACCATTTCCATTCGTCGTATCTCCGTTGACAGATAGCAGGAGTTCCACCAAACTGAAAGAAAGAAGGATAACACGTTTTCAAACATTTACATCTGCAGAATTGTCGAAATTTCTTACAGAGCAAACTGTTTTCATCTGGGCGGTCTTTTGCTAATACTTGTAATAACCCAAATTTCACATAAGACACATTTTTTTCAACTGGCTCATCTTTTGCCAATACATGTGCACTTCCAAGAAGGGACGTTTTCTGCAACTAATGGATCTTGATATCTCCAGAAATTCCCAAATTCCCCAATTAAGACTGAGATCACATTTATCATTCGTTTAGACATTAAAAATGTATATTTGCATTATTCATATTATCATCGTCGTCGTCAATATTACTGTCATTTTCTCAGTGATTTTGCCGGATAGGGTCTCTACCCCTGCTTATAGTTAAACTGAGTAAAGGGTGGACAAGGTAGCCTAATTATTATGCTAATACTGATAATAGAGACATTGGAAGATTGGTGGTCACGTTTAACAAGTTTTTCTATCAGTGAGTAAGTGCCAATGAATGGGCTGGATGTACCTGCTATCGTGTAATATACTTGTGGTCCTCACTGTAACAACAGCAGTAACAGAATACACACCAGCTATGTCAGCAACAAATCTTCCTTTACCCGCATCCGAGTTTGGCGACAGACATACTTGATCAAGAGCTTCCCACTCCTCGATACATTGCCACCATTTTCCAGCTTCGTAGACGCTATTACGGGACCGAAGCAATAAGCAAGCATTATCGCTTTCGTTCGTTAACAGCGCAGCAAAGAACGTAGCGTTGTCACCGATGTTTAACAAACTCGAACTCGTGAACTTAGAAACGGATATCACGTCAGACGCATTAAGGCGAGAAAGAACAGAAACACTGAGCCATTCCGTGGAATCTGCCTTTACGCTGGCTAGAGTCGATATTAACTCTATATTTGACAACCCTATTGCTTCAAATTTCACTCGAACAAGCCCTGGCACAGCAGCTTTCACTTCCAAGTTAGCACAAAGGACATATAGTCCCCTCACAACCACTCGCACTTTTTGCAGCAACTGGCCACTGTTTGTTTCCCACTCAATTAGTTCGTGCCATCCACTAGAAGAAAAAGCAACCGATCGATGCTTGAGTTGAAAAGTTCTATTTACATTCAGATCACTCAAGTAATGGACGGAACGTTTAGCGCTCATTAAAGTGAAACAAGTATGGTTGGATTTAAAGCAAACAGAAATTCGCTCACGCACTGTTAAGTCTACCAGCCCAACAAATCCGTAAGTGTTGTGGTATTGGCTGAGGGCTCCAGGGACCTGTACATAACATTCAGCGCAGCTTCGTGGTCCAATACAGGCAGTGAAATTTCCAGGCACTTTTCCACTGATTGCAAATATTAAAGATATAAGATATGTGCCGGTCAAGGTTGCTGTGAAGTCTCCATACCCTTGCGAAGTTGCATTTGGATTAAAAACCTTTCCTTGTACGTATGCAAGTTGATCTCCCGAAGTTGATGCATGGCTGATCACTGGTTCGCCACGATGCAAAGCATTTCTTTGAACATATTTGAGTGTTTGAAAAAGACCAGGCTGTTGAGCAGGAGAAAGCAACCTCGCCATTGAAAACCACGAACCGGGCTCGTTTCTAAAGTAATTACCAGGCTTTGCAAATTCCGTAAAGAGATTGACTTTCTGTCCTTTTCTTAGGTAGAGTACCCCAAATGCACCTAAGACAAAAGAGGTACTTATCGCTGGTGCTCTCATCAAAGATGTGAAACCTCTCGGAACAAGCTTGTCATCAATTTTAAGACGGCTACGAACAGTGTAGTCTTTTATGACTTCCACATTTACAGCGCTCTGCAAAAAATACAAACCGCTGTCTTTTATGATAACAGGGTCATGCCTTTCCTTGAAAAGGTTTTTGCTAACTGTTGTATTCCAGTAATAAACATCGCCGTTAAAGGTGAATCGTGTGGTATGAGACACGAATCCTGCAGCATAATCACTGTTCCAACGGGAAATAAGCACAACAGAAAAGCTACTGTTCGGAAGCACTTCCAATAAGGAAGCTCCTGTTATAGAGATGGATATAATCTGGTCTGCACTCAGTCGTGTTATTCCTGCAATAGTCAGAGTATTGACATATTGACCACCACGAGAATCCAAAGCATGAAATGTTGTCAACGCAATTTGCTGTCTCTGACCATCATCCAGCAATACGTTCATAGTAACTTTTGATGAACCTGAATGTCGAATTAACACATTTGCGGCAACAAGGTAAAAGCCATCCTCGCCAGCCTTAAATCGACCTGAAGTTGAATTC
>BLFN01000040.1:2131854-2134157 GCA_014634225.1 Acropora yongei | reverse complement strand
GTTATGTTTTTATTTTAGACATTGTCTCATCAACGTGTCAACAAATGTACAATTAAATGAATTGGTCAGGAACATTTTTACATTTTTATGAGAAAGTTGAACAATAACACTGCTTTATCTATTGCAAAAAACAATTAAGACAAATTGAAACCTCGCTCTTTCAATTCGCAACTTCACTTTGCGCTTAGCGCAGTTGGTTACCATGACCGTGGTCAGGAGATAGGAAAATACTGCCCGCTCCCGGAACCAATCAGATTGCAGGATTCTCAGGATACCGCCCTCTCACGATCAAAGAATTAAATAAATATCATTAATAACAATACCATTGAAATCTTTACACCCTGGATTATTTGTGAATATATTATCAATAAGTATTGGCGAATGAGCAGTGATCCGAGTCGGTCCATTAATTAAAGGAATGAACATATGGGAAAATAGACTGTCAACGAATTCTTGAGTAGGGGAATGATCGGAATAATGAAACAGATCTAAAATGTAGTCTCCACCCAAATAACAATACTTATCATTTCTAGTTATTTTGGCGAGAATCTCATTACATTTATCAAGGAAAGCCCGAACGTTATAATTGGGTGGACGATATACAGTACCAACTATAATGTTTTTTCCCATTGGGAATATTAATTTCTACTTATAATCGCGATGGTTCGAAATAAATTTGTATCCGAGTATTTCCACCTGGTCCGACGTAAGCTCACTTAGCCAGGTTTCCGATACGCATACGGCAGAAAATGGATTTTGCAAATGACTAAGCAGGATTTTAAATTTATCCAAATGGCCGATTAGGGAAATTAGAACTATTTGTTAGCTTAGCGTTGATTTCATACTCAGTATAATAATTACTGGGAGGAGGAGAAAATGTAATATAAACTGTTGGTCCGGAGCTAATTCATTAAAGAAATACTGACTTGAAACAGACGAATTATCAATTGAATTGTACAAAAGAGAGCTTAATCATTCGCTATCATAATGTAATGGCCCATGTGTCATTTCTTATAAAGCAATATTGAAGGCGTTTTTGCCTAAATGAGAAAAAGGGAGCTCAAGTTCAGGGAGCTCAGAGTCAGAAGCCATTTGGCTTTGGTGGCTAATAATAATAACTATCAATAAGCTAACTAAGCCTTCTAGTGGATATATTTGAGTTCTTGAACCCCTCAAAATCGGCCATGGTCATAAAAGAATAGACTTGGGATGCTGCGTTATCATCTTTTCGCAACAAAACTTTACCATTCTTTGTCCAGGCAAACTTGAAATGATTTGCCCTCTTGAACTCCTTAACTTTAGCCAAAAGCTCGTGGTTGTTCAGCGTCAAACTCTCGTTGATGTACAAATCAAACTCTTCGGTAAAACCAGGATCCGTAGCTGCCTTGCTCTCTCTCTTTCTGCTCAACAAACGGTCACGGACATTACGACGACAGAACTTTACAATTATTGGAGGGACATTTCCGGCGGCCTTCTCCACTCGGCAAACGATGACTGATAGAGATGTCGGCCAACGAGAGCTCGTGCTCAGCTCAGGATCAACCAACTCAGCGACCTTACACACAAGTTTGTCTGTTTCTTCACCAGGTCGCGTAGGCACACCATGTATTTCTAACATATCACGACGGAGATACTGCTTTAATGCCTCGCTGTCGTCTACAACGTCCTTTAGCTCAATTTCGCGCTGTTTAAGCTGCCCTTTCAGGGCGTCTACGTCTGACCTCAGACGCCGGTTCTCCGAAATTAGATCTTCAATTGCCTTAATGGCCTTTTCAAATTTAGCGTCAACAAAAGCTTGACTTCGTTTAATTTCGTCTATGTCATCTTTGTAAAGCTTGAAGTACTTAATCAAAATCCTGAAGACTGGCGGCCATGTTTGTTACTCCGTTTTCAACCTGGAAAGGCACAATTTCTTCAGTTTCGGGTAATTCTGCTAGTTCTGGTGCCGTCTGATTAGCAGACTGATTTGACGGCATCCTTTGACCTTTCTTTGATTTACCTGACATGTTTTAGAAAGACAGATAGACGTTTAGGACTCAGAAAATACGGAGCTCAGAAAATACGTCTGGCCCGTCCGTTGTCAGCGGTTGTCCAATTGACCTAGGCGATGCGTACTATTCCGTACCTATTGCCCCTGAGTTCAAAAAGTACCTCAAGTTTACTTGGATGGGGGAGATGTTCCAGTTCACTGCATTGCCTATGGGCCTCTCCAGCAGCCTATGAGTAGGAGCATGCAACTCAAATATATTCCTGTCACGGCGTTTTCATAGACCGATTTATTTTTAGATCGAGTCTACTTTGAA
>BLFN01000040.1:2116854-2119354 GCA_014634225.1 Acropora yongei | reverse complement strand
GGGATTTGCCCCGTACGTGATTGAACAGGAGACCATCGTTTTGTGGAAACCACATTATCTCTTGGGTCTTCACCAGGGTAAGGTCGTTTGCCGGGTCTGCACTGAAAAAGAGCGTCTTAAAGAAAGCAGTGTCTCTTGCATAGACAAATAGCTGAGAATTAAGCAGTAATACCAGGAAGTAACATTTTTCCCTGGATAAGGCGGGACAGCGGAACGATTTTGACCAGGAAGAGCGGCGTCGCCTGCTTAGGAGAAACAGCAGCTTGCAAACTGTTCAGACGTGAAGGCCTTAAGGTAGGCTTTGACTTCAGCCGAAGCAGCAGGGTTTCCTAAGCTCAAGACGGTGTTCCAATCACCTTCCCTTCCTGCATCTTTAAAAATGGCTCTGAGCTTTCCGATGTAGGAATCGACAGTAGCATAGGAAAGTCGAACAGGGCATCCCCAGCTATGCACCTTATGCTGTCCTAGGCAAGGACAAGTGGAAACATGGACTTGTGTTTTCCCTCGAAGAAATCGACAAATGTCTTTAGGAGTAGCTGAAAAAATAGTCTTGGCCCCAGGCAGAGAACACAAGAAGGCGGAGAACTCCTTCTTCAGGGACTCTCGTTGTTTGGCTTAAGTGGAGGACAAAGCAATGCCTCGCAATTGGACGAGACGGCCGTCAATTGCAGAAATATCCGGAACAACCGAAAGAGGCTGGGCCGTGGAAAGGGCAGGTCTCTTGAATCCACACATCTGGCAAAATCTGAAATCCTGATCATTCGTATACTCACACTTAGGACATTGGACTGCAGGAACAAAAACGCGGGAAACTGGGGGAAGGCCCTAAAGAAAATAGATAAAGTCTAGGCTTTGTGGGTTCAACGGTGAGGGGCATGACGAGATGAGGAGGATCTACTTCGCCCACCTTACCCCAAACCGAAATGGCAGCGGTGGAAAGGCGTTGCAAAATCGTGTCAGAAATAAACTTCGCAAAGGGAGCACACGACTTGTGATTGTAAAAGATTCGCTGGGGTGGGGAGCGTGAGTCAAAATGTTCGCCCTTTAAACGTCTGAAAAAAAGGCTGTACTTGCACCTTATTCTCCAGCCAATCCAAGATATCCCGAGATAGGGGAGAGGAAGATGAAGCAGCTATACTTTTCCACCCCTATAAAAGGCAATGCAATTGACCGGCTACAAACGCAGCAGGATCCGGGAAAGCAAGCATAGAGACGTCTGCTGAAACGTCACCACGAGAAACGCTTTCAACCCAGTCCGAAGCCAGGTGAAAATTACGAGCCTGAGGGGACTGAATCCCGGGCTGCAGGGGCTTCCCATCGTGACGCACCCACGAAATACTATTTCGTTTGACAGAGAGCGGGCCGAACGAACCGGAATAATCCCATGCCGGGACAGTGTAGGAGAATTTGAAACGCTTTAAAGGAGGCTGGAAAAGAGAAGGAAAAAAAAAGGGCAGAAATAAAAAAGTGAAACCTAAGCTGGAAAAGGCGCAAAGAGTATGAAAGACAAGAAAACGGGACGAAGAAAATAAAAAGTGTCCTAATACAAGAGACTTCAATAACCCCAGACAAATGAAAATACAATAAAGAGAGACAGGGGAAAAACAAAAACAACAGGAAAAACACAAAAAACAGACCGAACAAAAACAACGATTCAAAGGAAACTGTGACCTTTATTAATTGTACAAAGTAACGGAAGAGGCACAAGCAGCACGTATTAAGCACAACGTGCACGAAAAGACGTATAATCAAATGCAACAGACAAAAAGTGAGGAATAAATAAACTTTTGTCCTCCAGGAGGCGGCATAAGGGGGCGAGGCCGCGACTGTAGGTAACTTCGGTTATTGAACCGTTTGAAGCATCTGGACGCCGTGTGGCCAGGCGCACTACACGCATAGCAATAGATCCTTGGACGTCTGGCGGGTGGACGAGCAGATGCGTGGGCGGGAGCCCCGGTAGAGCCAGAAGCTGTACTGGGGACAGAAGACAAGGACTTATCCACTTTAGCCACGGCTTCAAGAACCTTTGCGTACACCTTATCCGCCAAAATAGCGACAAAACACGCCTTGAATTGCTTCTTAGTAAAAGGTAACTTTTCTCTGAGCGTACAAGCTATGGCGTCATAGGTAGAAGCTTTTTCGTGCCCTGACAATTTGGCGGCTGTTGCTAACTGCTCTGCCATGTTTAGTGCGTCGTACTTATCAAAGTCCTCCTCCCTTTTAAAACCATAGCTGGTGATTTTGAATAGGTGAGCTGGGACATCATTGCCAGCATCCTCTAAGGTTTTTATTCTGGCATTTAGTTGTGCAAGTAAGTCAAACTGAAAAAAAAAAAACCGAGAGGAGAGCTTGAATAAAAAATATCTACAGGCTGCCAGCCCACGAGTGGGACAACGTAAAAAACAAAACAAAACAAAACTCAATGGATAACGTAAGCACACAAGGGAGATTAAATAAAAATGGCGAAGAAGATGTGTAAGGACCCACCCAAGGGATGGCA
>BLFN01000040.1:2096854-2106854 GCA_014634225.1 Acropora yongei | reverse complement strand
CAACGTGTAATCAGCTGGTTGGGGGGGGGGTCAACTTTCTAAACACAAACCGGGCTGGTGAGATTGGGAAGGAGGGAGATCTACCATTCAGGGGGGAACGTTTACACGTTTACAGCTGTCAGACGCTCAAGTTCCCTTTACTCAATAGAGAGATTTAAGCACCGCGAACGGCAGAGAGGGTCGCATGACCTGACATTTCCCGCGTTTGCCGTTTGCCGTTTGCCGGCCGCCGTTTCTTCTCGAGGAGGACATTTTCCCGTTTGTAGGGAACGCTAACAGGTGAGCATTTGTAGCCCATTTTTACTGACTATTTCTCCATTTTGATCACTTGCTTTTATAGCTAAGCTTTGTTTATCATCCTACTTCTACATGAACTGCTTTTAAAGCTCAAATTCAAATTCAAGCGGAAAATACATAACTTCTCCATATCCATTTTTTCTAATCGCAGTGAATGGCGACCGAGAACATTTGCCTTTGGAAAATTAAGAAATATGGGCCTGGCCTGTATTGAACTGTAACTGTATTTCAAATAATATTTTAAACAATAAGTCGAACATGTTTCTTTTTGAACGAAAGATATGTTCCGCCGTGTCGTCGGGTAGCTTAACTGAGACGAACAACGCGGACGGAACGGCAAACGACAAACGGCTAGCTGACGTTCAGCGTTCGCTGTTTTCGCGGTGCTTAATCTAAATAATGTAAGTCCTCCCGGTCTCGAACACTGGCCTCATATTGACAGTGAATCATAGCTTTTCATACTTTTTAACACCAAAACCATCAATTGCAAGGAATGTTCGTTGTACACTTACCTTGACCTGAATAAGATTTGTGGTCATCTTCTTCCTCAAGTTAAACGTAGCTGTTGGAGAAAAGAGGTAACTTAGATTAGATCTCAAGGATTCAAAGGAAAATGATATGATAATCCTGCAGATTCTTAGACCGGTGGTACGCCATCATTGTCACATTAGGTAATGCTAGTTTGCACTTGTCAGACAATTGAAAGAGTGGATGTAATTTCTGCAAGAAACCACCTGTATTAGGCAAACTAGGGTGACATGCAACAGTGACAGATAGGTACCCTATCATTAGGAAGTTGAGCGTTAAGTTCAGCAAGTTTACCCTGATCCATAGAGATAAATTTTCTTTGCTATCCTCTTGCTGCTAAGAATTCACTTAAATTCTTACCCCTTTCTCGAATGAAGTTGACGTGGAACAAATGCGTTTTAACCTAAGAGCCTGAGATTACGGAATGCGATGACATGACGTGTGACAAAAGTACTGATGCTTGACAGAAGGTTTCGTGTACACGAAACCTACTGACAAGCATCGGTACCTTTTTTATTGTTTGTTTTTTATGTTTTGTTTCTGATCATTTACATTTTCCGGTTTTTATCACTTTGGTCGTTTTAGGTTTACCTTTTTTATATGTGCGCGCGCGTGCTGTTTCATGTTAAGCATGACGTTTATGGCAAACGGCAAACAGTACACAGCTCCGTGTCACAAAAGTATGAAAAATTACGTTTTCAAGCTGTCTCACTCTTTTGAGAAGTTACTCTCTGTTAACTCAGTCGTGTCATTTCTTCATATGTGGTCTATACTTTATACACATATATACACATATTCCTATAGCTGGATACGTAACCTTGAACTAGGTCAAAAACATTCTTTCGCCACTCCGAGTTTCATGCTCCTTATTGTAAATTGTTTAAATAGTAAAGAAACCCCTTTCGGCGGCTGCTATATCGGAGGATAATGCCCAAGGCTGAGAGTTTGTCCGAAAAATGAACAGTTGGCCGAGAAGCGAAGCTTTGAGGGCAACTATGAAATTTTGAAGACAATCTTTCAGCCGAGGGCATTATTCTCCGATATACCAGCAAGCCCGAAAGCGGTTTATTTATTTTATAGCTCTCCAAATAAATTTCTCAAGGCGAACGCTCGTTGATCGTTCATGCATATTTTGTGGATTTTTTCGTGTTTCTTTGTGCGGAATTGTCAACCACCTTTTTAATTTCTCCGTCTCTGGCTTCTGCAAAAAGTCATTTTTAGTTTTCCATGACCGATTAAAAGCTTAGCTTAAACGCTTTGCTCAAACACTTGCTCGTTTCTTGGCCGTTATTCGTCGAAATAAAATCAGACGAAGGATATCAAATCAGACGGCGGATATCGTCTGATAACCATCGTCCGAATCAGTTTTATCCAATGAGAGCCCGAGGAAATTATTCGGTGGGTTATAATTAGTAAATAAACCCCTTTCGGTGGCTGGTATATTGGAGGATAATGCCCAGGGCGGAAAGATTGTCCGAAAAATGAACAGTTGGCCGAGAAGCGAAGCCGGAAAGGGGTTTATTTATTTTATAACCCTCCGAACAATTACTCGAGGCGAACGTACGTACATCGTTCCAACCATTGCATCCAAGCTACAAAGGCAACATTTTGAACATTTATTTCACCTTTGATTTTTTCTTGAGAATTGAAAGAAAATGAGTGCTTCTTGTCTCCGGAGTCGAAGGAATGCTTGAAAATAAAAATAAGGAGTATGAATGATATAGCTGGACTTAAAGCCTACTGAACGCTCCTGAGCAGAAAAAAAACTGTTACAATTGAAATTCGTATATATAGGCTTTTCAGGTTTTGCAGGCTGTTCCGTGTAAGAAGCAAAACAATTCATCCACAACAATATAACCAGCGCAAAGCTGCCCACCTCAATTCCGTCTATAAGGTATCCTGCCAATCAATGCATTAAAGCGTGACGTCTGGTAACAGTGGCAGTAGAGGACCCCATTACCCTTTAAGAATGCATGACAAACGAGTCATTTTAAAAGCCAAACGGGAACAGGGAACAACATAGACTGTCAATGGTACAATTAAAGAACACCTTGCAATTAAGCAACTACTAGCCGGACCTGTGTCCGCCTGTCATAAATGACTGAATGTAACCTATACTACTTGACTCCGCGAATATCACTGAAAACGGTCATTGATTAAACAGTGCCACGTTTGCCAATATCGAATCGGGTTGAAAACCCTCGAATCTTTAATCTACATCTCATCCTTGACTATTCATATGGACACTCACTGACAACGAAAACGAAACTGGATATTGAGAGTCACTTTCCTTGGAAAGGGCATTTTTCTCTCTCTGTCGGCGAAAAGCATTGCGGACCTGAAAGGTAAATGAAGTGTTAAAAGTACTCTCACTGCCCATAGAAGTCAGTTTGACCTCAATCCTCACTCTGCATTCAGTCACATATCGCTTGAGGAAGGTTCTACTTAGTGCGTGTGAATAACGGGGAAAATAAGAGTAACAAGTGATGGAGTAATGATACCGACTTTTAGATCAAAATAGGAGTACAGGTTTCCAATGTCAAACCCACCGCGTCTAAAAGCATCAAGCTCTTGCTTTATGAATACGAGTACAACATGGATTGAAAAAGTTGTTTTCCAATTCCAATAAGTGGTAAGAGTTGATATTACCGTGCTAATTTGCCTAGAAAAAGGGCAACAACTGATTCGAACTACTGGAAACACAGTTGACGAGAAACCTTGGTTTTAAACAAAGTGAACTGATGTGTTTATTGGTCGAAGCTACAGGCAAAAAGGATTATACCAGAGCATCTAGCCTTAGTACAAATCAATTGTCTTAATATTAGAGTCTGTACTAACCTCGTTGTTAAAAGCACAGTGCAAAAGAAAAATGAAAAGGCCCTAAACATTAAAAGAAAACGGTAGAAAGTTGTTATACCTAACTACTCCATGGCGTAAATGGTCACTGCTCAGGTTGTGTTTAATTTTTACTTACAAACACAAACTTGGGGCAACGATGGTATCCTAAAAAGGTATCAGGCTTAGAGTAGACTCGGACTACCCGCCTGTACAGCCCTCTCGTGACTCCCAAGCGGGCGACATGCTGATCTTGTCTCGATTAAATTTGTTGTTTTTAACAAGTCATAAACGACGCTTTAAAACGCTGGCAGCGTTCTTTTTTCTTTAAGTCACGTGTTCAAATGATTTGCCATCTTATGTTTTACTTACTGGAAACATAAAGTCAATTTCCTATGACCCATTGACCCCTCGTGCTGTGATAACTTTTGCATAGGCATGTGTATACGAGGGGAAAAAACGAGAAGAAAGAGTATTGGTGGTTGTGTTGGTTGGTAAAAAAAATTGATGTTTATTCTAACCTGAAATCCATTGACGAGGGCAAACGCGTATTCAAACACGACGGTGGCTTTGTTTACGGCAAAAAGGCCAAGAATCCACCCAACGCCCAGAATTGGCATTAGCACAAGCAAACCCTTGATTCCAGCTCTGGGGAAAAATGTGAACTTACACTGATTAGTTTTGATTTGCTCTTACTGATGAAGATACCAGAGAAATAGCCACTCGAAAGGTCTGGGGAATCGAATAAGAGAGAGCCACAACCCAAATTTAATTTAATGCTTTGCAAGCAGAATTTTAGGAATTTTAATGTCTTCTTAAAATTCAATATTGTGCAATTGTTTTTGGATCTAGTCCTCAACAAGTCGTACTCTTTACCTAGTCAACGAAATAGAAATCTGTGAATAACCTGTTAGCCATGGGAAACTACTGAAATTCATGTCATGATTTGAATCATGTAGAGTACTTACTTGATGTGGTCATACTCGCAGCTTTTAATAGAAGAGGCAGAGGTTACAACAGTTTTGATCACCATGAACAGCACAATGCTATTAACCTGTGATAAACGAAACTCGCTGATGAAATACCCATTAGCTGCAATCAAACAATTGAGGTGCTAGAGAGGCTTTAACTACAGTGCGAACGATATCTAGCAAAACAGATTAAGACGACTAGGTTCACAAGTCAGCATAAACGTAAGCCAGAACCGCCCTCCCAGCTTGTTTTCGAGTCGTTGGATACACAGTTATACAGATTTTTTTTAAGAAAGGAAATTCAACTGAGATAAGGCTTAAGTGACATAACAAGAGCAAAAATATACTCTAAACATTCAGGAAAGTGGCCAGTTACTTATGTTTTTCATCTTCCTTTTTCGATTTCATTTGAAACAATGTCAGCAATGACCGGCGATGGTGACGAGAAAAAGGCGATGACGACGATAAAGACCATAGGAATAACGACTAAAATGATTATGCAGACGATAAGAAACTTTCGGTTTTTACTCACCGTTATAATTGCTATAACTGGGCCGATAAAAGCCCACACCGTTCCATCTTCCAAGGACAGCCAACATCTAAAAGTGCCAGCAAATTTAGCTTGCATTATCGTTAAAGGACTACGGTAACTTTTGTTACCCAAAGAAACACGATGTCCGTTTACCTCAAAATTTATACTCACATGTCGCTGTTGCCGTAGTTATTAGGCTTCGTAGCAGTTGTTATACCGACTGGGATGATTGCGAAGCCTGCAGAAAAGTCGAGGAGACGATATTACAGTTAATAAAAAAAATGCGGTTTCCTAAGCGAGAGGTAAGCTTTGCGTTCACAGCTACAGAAAACCGCCGTCAAAAGACTGTCTTTCTGCTTTTTATAAAACCAAGAAAATGCTCCCATACTGACTTCATTCCCTTAATTTAAATCGTTTTACCACGCTCTCTATTAAAATACCTAAAGAGAACAACATGAGTGCAAACTGGATGAGAATTTTCAGAAATTTACTGATATAAAGGTATTAGGGTATTGACTAATTTGCATATTTTAAAAACTTGAATATCTCTGCAACAAAAAGAGATATTTGAAAATAGTAAACATCATTTTTCTTCTCATGCAGGCTACTTGTTTGTGTTTTAAAATGCCTTCAATAGAAAAGATATGATTTTCGTCATAGTGGCAGGATATTTTAGATACAGAGGGCAAATTACACAAATGGAATACGCTTAAAGATAGCCATATCACATAAGCTTTTTTTTTTATGAGTATTTATGAACCCAGAGCTAAATGCCGTTGTGAGGAGTTACGTCCAATGCTTTTGCTGCCTTGCCTTGGCATGAGATCTACATCCTTCCTAAACAAACGACCTAAAATCTAGGGCCAGAGAATTTGAGTAGAAATTATTAAATAGAACTGTCTATACAAACAAGATTATACATAAAATGGGTAAAACGGCGACACCTCAGTGTTCCTTTTGTGGCCAGTCTGACGAATCCCTGGAGCATTTATTCATTTACTGTGTTCTGGGTATCAGTGACGAATTGGTTAGAAGGATACGGTATTGATGTAAATGTTTTGAGCACTGCAGACCGACATATTGGTCGAGTGTCGTTCGACATATCGACCGATGCTCGACCGATATGTCGGTCGATATGTCGATCGAGATGTGTCGGTCGACATAGTAAACGACATATCAACCGAGATATCAGCCGATATCTCGACCGACACTCGGTCGATATTTCGGTCGATATGTCGACCGAGAGTTGTTGTCCAACAGTCGGCCGACATGTCGATCGATAGGCTATCGACATTCCGCCGATACCTCATTGCTACTTGCGTACTGGTGACTGTAACTTGAGTGGCAGACATAATTTAACCTTGGTTACTGACTTCTGCTGAGCAGCGCTGATATCCCTGATCTACCCTCCGTTTCTCGGAGGCTTCTTTGTATAAATCCGGCGTAGTCAATCGTACAAGACCGAGTCAAAAATCAATTGAAACCCAATCGACAGTCGACCGATAGACCACCGACAGTCGACCGATATTCCGCCGATAATCAACGCTCAATGTATCGGCCGAGTGTGGCCGCCATTTATAAAAGTGGTCTATAGCTATTTATGTAGTTTGATTAATTGTGTAGGTTTTTCTGGTGTGTAGTTCAGTGTACAAAAAAAAAACAACAAAATTGTAAGTAGCGTGATATTGTAAGTAGTGTGAGTATTAAAAAATTCCTTCTAGACAACAAAATAAGTTAAGAATCCAACATTCGACATTGGCCGCTTCCCGGAAGCGCGAGGCCAAATCAGTCTTTGGTGTTTTCAAACTGTAAGAAGTTGTTCACTTAGGATGCTTTCGCCCCAAAATAGGGCTCCGTACTGTGGCATATGCAAATCAATTCACAATCGATTGCAATCGGAGAGTGCCTCATAACCCTAGCGTGTCGTAAAAATGGAGCCAGCAGTGGCTTGGCGAGTTTCTAGCATGTGGATCTTGGCAAATAGTCTTAGAATTGACCTTCAAATAGACTGTAGGCACGTGTTAAGGGCCCCCAGTGTAACTATGATAATGTCTTACGGACAACTGCTTCCACTTTGGAAGGAAAATGTAAAAATAACGAGAGCGCCGGACGACTGAAGACCGCTGGAACAACTTTAACGAATGAACAAAGAACGCCGGAATCCTTTAGTATCAGATTGACATTACATTTTATAATAACGCATTACACCTTTTAGCAAAGGAATCATTATATAGCAATATGATGAGCCACTTTTTAGAGTTGAAGTTTGAACCACAAGCATAACGTATCCCTTTTCCCTCAACTTAAAATGATGCAGCTCAAATTAATGTACACCCTTTTTAGCGCGATATGGAGATGTTGTCCGTTCGTCAAGTTACTAATTATATAAATGCCTGTATCCCGATGAAGAGCAGGTTACCCTTTAGGATAAGAGTTATTGTTCTGTGAGTAAGCTCAAACAGTGAGCTGTAATAAACGTTTTAGACAATATTCTCCGTGATTGTATCTGATGCTAAAAATAATGGCTTACCCCATCCGAAGATGTAGTAATAGAAAATTTTTACATTCTCTGTTTTGAAAACTTGGACCACTTTTAGATACAAGTGTAAACCTTCCACAAGCATCCAGGTAAACGCGGTCAAATACAAGTAGTGCATAAACACAGCGATTATTTTACACACAACCTGTGAAAAGCAAGAAGTACAATTAAGAAGTAGTACTTACTCAAAATGTCATCTAAAGAAAGCTGAGAGCATAAAAACAGTTAAACTGACCTGGTTTGAAGTTTCTTTTATACCGGCCAGGAAGAGGACTTGCGCCAAAAGTAATGATAACGCAAGGTTCATATGAATCTTATGGCGATCTGTTGAAAGGGACCTTTGACGAAAAATGTAAATGGTCACGATAAAAAAAAAACGAGATAATGTGGATTTGTGCAACCAAAGTGCATTACTTTGGCGTGTTAAATGTCTCATGATAAATGAAATTCACGCTTACTCAACGCTCAGAAATACAATCAGTGTAAGAGCAAGAGCCACTGTTGACACCCCGCAACCGATGTACGTTATGATGCTTAAGGCCAACTTGTCACTATAGGAAAGCTAAAGAAAAATAAAACATTACTGAAGACCTTGGCGTGATTTACAGATACTCTTAGGGTGTGGTTAGGAGGATGGTAACCTTTAAAATAAATATTCTCAAGACACATACATCAAGCGTTTGGGCAGCAAAAAACGAGAAAGTGGGATTTGAGTGGTGTAGGCTAAAGCACCAATACTTTATTAATCTCAGGTAATCTAGACTCATTGCTTTTGTTCCTTTGCTTGTTTCCTCTTTATTTAAGATGTCAGAATTGAATGATATTCTATCATTCCCTCTAGCATCACTGGCGTCTTACTCATTGCCGCATTTTGGAATCTCAAACCAAAGGTGGAGGTGCCTTGAATGGATGACGTATTATATACACCTCCAGCACTACTCTCCTTGAACTGTAACACTGCAACTTAATGAATAACTTCGAACTAAATGAATGGCAAGAGAAAAGCAATAAATTCTTGTCCAAACGAAGAGGAAACAACGGCTCATCATGAGGAGAATTCAATTGAAGCCATTGAAGTATTATGTAACGTACCTCTGTAGCCCTATGATGCTTGATAAGAACGGCAAAGCTCGTGAAGTGAT
The DNA here is from genome assembly GCA_014634225.1 of Acropora yongei. Classification (NCBI taxonomy): domain Eukaryota; kingdom Metazoa; phylum Cnidaria; class Anthozoa; order Scleractinia; family Acroporidae; genus Acropora; species Acropora yongei. The sequence continues at coordinate 2,098,010 of BLFN01000040.1, read as the reverse complement.
TTGTTTCGCAGACAGTTGATTGAGAGTTAACAGGTGAGATTAGTTTAAGACCTTCAGTTGACCAATAGCTGCAAAAGAAAGGTAACGAATAGTGATCTTTTTTAAGTCAGTAACTTCAGGCACGATGCCCGATGTTTGAAGCCATCAACCTATATCTGCCACATCTATCCATCTCCAAAATAGACCAGCAAACACTCGGTGTAATCTCTTCTTTTTCTTTTATTTGCTGTCCAAACGCTTTTGACCTTGCACTTACTGTGCGTTACAGATTCTCATCTAATCAACACTTACTAGTTACAGCTGAAGTTTCGTATATTTTTACCAGTACCCAATTGTTCTACTTGCCCATGGATTTCGCAAAAGAACATTATCTCGACCTTTCTCTTCCACTGGAAAGGTGCTCTCCATTCGCTCTAACTTGACCAGTCAGCACACTATTTAATTTAATGTAACCGCTCTAATCTCCAGTCTATATGAGACGAAAACGTCGTTAACGAACACCGCTGCATCTTTGAAAGCCCGAGCACCCAATGTAAACCAGCTATGGCAGAACACCACCTTTCCTCTCGCCATAGCATTTTGATCGACCTTGAACTAATCCCAATTGAAAATAATTGCTGATTCTGTGGGAACTTCCGTGTTTCATTTTGCTACCACAGTAGACAAAATCATAGAGGTAGGCGCATTAGGTATCGCTCACTTTCAGAATTTCGAGGCAGACATTGTAAATACCATAAGGTATTCTCTCTTGTCTATACTCAGTTTCAGACCACAGAGGAGGATTTTATCCAATACAACGTTAAGTCTCCTTCTTCATATCCCAATAATTTTTTGAAGACATGTTCTTATTTATCCCTCCTCCAGGCGGAAAGCAGCACTACGCAATCACAACGAGACGCTCATCGACTTCTTTAGCACACCGGTTCGTCAAGAATATCCCACGGAAATCTTTCCTTTGTTTCGAAGGATCGGACAGATCTCTAACTGATTCCAATGTGGTGGCATTTGTCCAGAGGAATAGGCCCCGTTATAAAGGTTTCTACAATAACTGTTTCATTTGTTACCTTGCTGCCTTGAAGACTTCAATTGGAATTTTGACTGCCCAAGGGGAATTTCTATTTTAAATCCTCTGAAGCATATCGCTCATGTAAAGTAA
>BLFN01000040.1:2079737-2080819 GCA_014634225.1 Acropora yongei | reverse complement strand
TATATATATATATATATATATATATATATATAGAGAGAGAGAGAGAGATATATATATATATATATATATATATATATATATTAGGAAAGGGTATTAGGAAAGGGACTACAATCAAGGCTTGGATGAATTATAAAAAATAAATAAATGGATAAATGTAAAAATTAACGAAGTAATAAGTGACTAAACTACAAGAATAGACCAACGGATGCATTGCGAATGGAAGGGTGGCTAACAATACACAAACCTTTAGCTTTCATCACTGTTGACCTTGGAATCACAAGGAAGTCTGCAACATTCTTCCAAGAGTCTCCTTCCACAACTGAGAAGTCAGGAATCGTAATATTTGTCATCTGTGCAGTGGAACTTTCTCTAACAACCTGAGCGACTAAATTATGATCCAGCAAGAATTAGTAATTACGCCAATTTTGTTTTACAGCAAAATGTCTGGTTTTGGCTATGATTCCACGCATGTTTTCCGTGTAGCAAAAGATCACTAGAAAAAAGGATGTTTCTATAAACCAAAAGATGCTCTAAGCCCAAGAAAATTTATGGTAAGTGTGGAAGGACGAAACAAAATCACAAAAATCAAGATGTGTGCGTGTGACAACCATTACTTGATCGTTCGAAATAAGGTCGAAATACCCTCTGAGGAGAGCAAACGCTTCCTGCTCGTTCGGTCGTTGGAGTGAACGTCCGTTTGGAAACAAATAAAAGACTGAGAATAAGGCACTTCAGGAACATCGCAACTGCCTGTAATTATTTCAAGTTTAATTGCATCCGTTTTTCTTACCAGCGTTCGATGATACAATTACATGATTTACTTCGGTTGAACCATTTCCTTGAAGGGAGGTGACTAAAATATCTTGTAAACTCTGCATTAATTCTGGCAACTTAAGAATAAGAAAACACAATTATTGCCATGAGAACAACAGATGAAAACTGTAGTACTCGTGATATCTCATTCCACAAGTTTAATTAGTTTAAAAACAAATGAAGTGATACGGCCCCGGATTGCGTTTTATCAGGTACATGCCGACGTCACTAGGTGTCAAGAAGTGTCCCCTCAACTTTCCTGTTACCTC
>BLFN01000040.1:2067237-2074737 GCA_014634225.1 Acropora yongei | reverse complement strand
GATTGTAAGTTGTTTGGTTTAGTCTGTCATTGTGTGTTGGTTTTCTGTAAAAATTGGTGCGTAAACAGTTGTTGTTACGTATGATCAAATAGTCTAGAAAAAGTATTTTACCGTTTTCGTCGATCTCTTTGGTGAACAGGATGTAGGCGTGTTGTTTCTTCAGGTATTTGTTGTGCCGTGATACTATTCGTAGCCAGAGGAGTTTTGTGTGCTCGTATGTTGTTACGTCTTGATGGCGTCAATGAAGTTCTCAAGGATTGTCGTTTGTGTGCGGATTCACCAGTAAGAGCCTAAGATTGCTAGTTAAGTGTTTGAGGAGCCCGGACGATCAAATTCCATCGAAGTGTTGTTATCATTCAGTATTTTGGTGTATATACAGATAGAGAGAGGGAGGGAGAGAGATAGGGGGAGGGAGAGAGAGAGAGGGAGAGAGATTGGAACTGGTCTCCTGCTGATCAGAATATCATCCACTCTCCTGACCGACCATTATGTTGAAATACCTTGCAAATAATAAAATCCATGATGGTCGTTTTTTTCTTGATCTTGGTTACAGTTGACATCATTACTGCTAGTTCCAAGTGCTAGGGATAAACTGTGTGCGGAAAGGTTGCCCACTGGTGAGATTATCTGAATGATTCCGCCCGCCCCTCCGCCCTCTCCTCCGTCGCCTGTGCCTTTATTCCCATCTCCTCCCTGAACTTCTAGTCTCCCATTGCCTAGAACTTCCACCTTGGAAAAAAGAAATGTAATTTTAGAACTTTGTTCAACTGTATATTACACCACTTGCTCTTTTCCAAATTTTAAAGATTTAGTTGCCCGCACTGCCGTAGCTCGTCTCCCTCAGAGACAAATATCCTGACTTTTAAACTGTTTTTAAGGAAAATAAAATGGATTAGGATGCAAATAGTATCTTTGGAAAAAGAGTGAACGAAAGTCGGCCCACAGACGCTTATATGATTATCTATTGTGCTAACTGATACACCAAAAAGAAAGGGCTTAAAGCAAGTTGGATGCCATTACACCTGCCCTGTGGTATGGCCATAACCATAAGCATACTCTCAACCATATCACCCGGGCAGGGATCAGCATGGGTGTACGGGCACATTCGGCCTTAGGGGAGCGGTGATCTTCTTGCCCGAAAGAATTACACAATGCCCAAATGTGTAAACGTGTAATTGAGAGATAAACGCACTTAAATTATACAACAAAAGCAAAAGGGTTTACAATTCTCACCTCTACTGAAACATTTGTTTTCGAACCTCGCATACTTTATGTCCTCTATTAACAAGTCTACTCAATTTTGTTAAAATCAGAAAGTTTTTAAAACAAAAAGTTTTTCGGTCCGTGGTGCTGTCCGAAAATATTTATAATCTTGTCTACACTGTTAACAATTTCCCGCGATCGGCAGATTGGCAGCGGGGGCATTGAAACTTTTCAAGATGGACCGTTTGGTTATTTTGTACAAGCCGCACTCTATAAATAATTTATCCGAATTGCTTTTGCCCTAATCGTATAAGTGTTTTGCCCGAAAATCAAGACTGGGGTGCTGCAGGACCTTCCCTTTCCCCCGGCCCGTTCACCTACGAACTTCTTGTCTTAGCCTTGTTCTGATAAAACCTTGGACTCACTAACATATTTTCCTATGCATATAGCCTACGCAACAGGCTTTATTTGGGGCGCTCATTAGAGTTTTTGACACAGCGCACGAGACAAGCGAGGAGAGAGAAAAGGAATAATAACTCCCGCTCACGTGTTTCGCGCGTTATTCCAAAGACTGAATAGTCTCATAACCCCTTGCATGAAGACCTTTGATCACAGTATACAATAAGTGGACAGCGATCCCATGAAATAACTGGGCGCATGCGCGTAATCAGTCCTTTTGGCTCTCGAAATTAGTATCGCAACTTCACAATTTGGGGAAGAATTTGGCTATTTTTTCGCAGATTTCCCGATTTTCTGAGTCTAATAAGTTACACAATAGTTTCCTATATTGTCTGTCAAGCAAACAACGACGGAAGACCCATCAACGATACCCTCGTGCTCAAAAGGTAGAGAATTTGTTACAGACGACAATCACAGCCTGGCAGTTGTCATGCAAAATCTTACCACCACGCTGTCTCAGTTAACTGAGGCTTCTCAGGAATGAAAAGCGTTATTGGCAGAATTAAAGGAAGAACACCCCCTCCAAGATGATGGACTCGGAGATGAACCATATCCTGGTAGGACAGCAGAATCACTGAACATCTCTAAGCTCACAGCAGTTGTGAATAACGGCGCGAAAAACATGGCCTATGACAAATGCTCCAACCCTGAGTGTCAGGGTCAGAACACCACTGCAGAGAGCCTGACCTGGGCATATTTATCTAATACGACAAAATATCCATCTGTTGAAGGAAAGATAGCACAGCTTATCGACGACATGTTCATTGATGGTCCCATGTTCGAGACAGTGAAAGAGAGCACGGACAAATATTCATCACCGGAGAAGCTTCTTAACGTCACAAGTGTTTAAATAAAATAAATAACTTTATTAGTAGTATTCACGTGGGGGCTCTTTGCCTGCTAGTGTAAAATATGTAGGTGTAGATTAAGAAAAAAGAACCCCTCTATACGGACTGTATAAAATTGGAAAACTGTATGTTTCTTTCTAACAAGTGTCTCCTAACCGTTTTACAAAACATAATGTCTTAGCTCTGCTGGAAGATTGTCAATAACACTGGCAGCTTGATCTTGAAAAGTCCCCAACTCATATTTCTATGGAAGCTCTATCCCCGGAGATGTCGATGATATTAAGTTGAAGGAGCCAACGTTATGTTGTTTGCCTTTCGAGTCCGTCACAAGGACTATTCACTGAGGTGGAGGTGAATAATGATGGATATTTAACTCTGTGTCATACAGAATTTTAGTTGGTAAGCTTCGGGATTTTGATATCAATCCATATATTCTAAACTGGCTTATCAGTTTCATTAGTACTAGAAAGCAACGGGTTGTTGTAGATATATCTAGATATAACCAGGGGAGAACCCCAGAGACGGTGCTAGGTCCAATATTAATTTCTCTGAGGATATATAATATAAAGCCTGTTAGCTCCTCTAGCTTATCAGTTAAACATGCAGATAATATCACAGTTAGCATTCCTGTTCGTGCTGAAGACAGCAACATAGCCGAGCTTGGAGTCAATTCTATAGAAAAATTCACTGTCTGATGAGTGAATTCCACGTCAAATTTCAGGTGAAAAACCGATATCGCACGAATCGCGTAGCGATGAGTGTGACATCGGCATGACGTGGAATTCACTCGTGAGGAAGTGAATTTTTCTTGAATCGCGCTCAATTACTGGGCAAAATCAAACGCTTTGTATTTTTGTGAACTGCGCCAGTGCGCAAACGATGGAAACCCTTCCAAAGTCAGCTGTCAATATCTAGCGAATAGGAAAGATGATACTTTTAGAATGAAAACCACTTTTATTTCAACCTCGTGCAGAAAGCAGCGCCTCATATTTTACAATCTTCAGCCCAAAAAAAATGAAAGCACAAAATACGGAGTTTTTAAGGCAAAGATTTTATAACAAAATTCGTTCATTCGATCAATATCTTTGCCTACTACCAGACAACTGGGCAAAATGTGGCGTGGACAATCAACAACTGAAATCCTCAAGCGAAAGGAAAATTTCAAGCTTTCCGATATTGAAAGCAATATCTACAAAAAACTAGTGAGTTCTTCACAGTTGTAAAAAATCGTATTCAAGATTTAATGCCTGGAATTTCTCTGTAAATTCGTACGAGAAATAGCTCAAAAAGGCTTTAAATTTTTGCTTGCGACTCGCGTCATTCCACGCTAAACACCCTCTCTTCGATAGCCAATCAGACCACGAGTTTACCTTCTAAGCTACGCGATTCCACGCTTAATAATATACGAACAAAAATTTCTGCATTCTGATTGGCAGAGAGCATGTCAATTAATCCCAAGCAGTGCAAAAACTTGAAATAATTTGACTGCGTAAGACGAAATTAGTGCAAAAAGTTGAAAATAATAGTTATTGACAGGTACCTTGAAAAACGGCAACAAAAAAAATGGAGGACAGGTTTGCATAATATGCAATGCACAGATAACAATTTCAGTGCATAAATATTGATTTTAATACATTAATTTACTTATTCAGTTCACAGTTTCATTTTCTAATACATGTTTTTTAGCGCACAAATATATTTTTCAGTGCAGAAATACATTTTTCAGTGCACAAATGTATTTTTCAGTGCACAAATACATTTTTCAGTGCACAAGTGTATTTTTCAGTGCACAAATATGTTTCAGTGCACTAATGTAATTTTCAGTGCACAAATGTTTTTCAGTGCACAAATAAGTTTCCAATTAAACAAATAAGTTTCCCAGTGCACAAAATTATTCCTAGAACCCAATGGGCTAAAAAATGTGGAGATTTAAGAACAATCATGGAATAGAATGGATAAATTGCTCAGGGGTTTTCGTACAAAAATATGTTTTTATCAAAGTATCACAACACCCAAATGTCCATGCGGAGTCTTCAGCAACGATTACATGGCATGGGGTTAAAATGAAGAAATATTTCCTAAAACCTCCAGGAAATACGACAAGAAATAGTAGAGAATTCGAACGGGCCGGGATGTTCAGGAGGAAATAGTTCCCACTCGCATGCCTTCAGATTGAAAGGTTTTCAAGTACCACGACAATTGTGCTAGAGGAGCTTTGCCGCGAACTTGACCGTGTTTGCTGCCATGAAAGAAAGGCTCACCGCCTACAAAGGCACCAGTATACGAATCACGTACAAAGGCACCAGTATACGAATCACGGACCTAATTTCGCATGGCATACCGATGGTATGATATACTTAGACCTTATAGTTTTCCCTAAACATGGGTATGTTGACGGATTCAGTCGAACAGTGCTTTGGTTAAAGGTTTCACGAACAAATAATGATCCAGTTGTAGTTGCAGGTTTTTACCTTGAAACAATAGAAAACGAAGGCGGCTGTCCAGTTATCTTGAGAACTGACAATGGCACATGCGTACAGAGAACTCACTCATAGCGGTAGTTCAAAGTTACTCCCGTTGTGATGGCCAAGATGAACATGCTGGTACTAAAGCCCATGCTTATGGATCCTCTCATTCTAACCAACGAATTGAGTGTTGGTGGTCTTCCTTCAGAAAGTGACGCTCAATTTGGTGGATTAATTTCTTTAAAGATCTCATTGATAGGGAAGAACTGAGGACCTCTAATCTACTTCAAGGCAATAAGTGTACTTGTCAGAATCACACAAACAACATTTTACATCTTAAAGTTCAAATGCAAAAAAAAAAGATCTGCAGTCTCCTGGGTGTAAAACTGATAGCACATTAATAGCAAGAACATACCTAGTAATTATAATAAAGGTAATTCTTTGTAGGATTATCATTTAGTCCAATACAAAAAAGCGCGACAAGCAAGATTCCTTCTGTTCGCGACGAAACTGATCGACGAGAGAACGCAGCAAACAACACGACCAGGCCTCAATGACAGTCTAGACCCCGCGAATTGTGGCCCATTGGGTTCCACTTATTTGTGCACTGGAAAACGTATTTCTGCACTGGAGAACATTTGTGTACTGAAAAATATTTTGTGCACTGAAAAATACATTTGTGCACTGAAAATAGATTTGTGCACTGAAAAATATATTTGTGCACTAAAAAATATGCCCGTGTATTAGAAAATGAAACGGTGAACTGAATAAGTTAAATAATTTAATGAATTAAAATCAATATTTACGCACTAAAATTGTTATCTGTGCATGCATTGCATTTTCGGGCCACCGTAGCTTAGAGCAACAACATCTTAATTCAAAGTTTAAAGGATAATGCCAAAAACAAAAACACAAAGTACAAACAACTGAATAAATGTTTGGACCTATCGTATTCTTGTAGGCGGAGCATGTTAACCCCGTAAGGCAAAATAAAAACAAACTGTCTGCTTTTTGTCTGAAATTTTTGTACCTATATTGTTAACAAGTAATCACATGATTTTTTTCTCGCAATTTGGAATAAGTAAGCACTTGTAAATTTTTCAAAGACCCCAAATTGCACTCCCCCTACGGGCTCGTGCAAGTTTGTTAGTCTTTGAAAAATTTACTCGCGCTTATTTATTCCAAATTGTGCTCGAAATCATGTGATTACCTATACAAATACCCTCTATTATTCGATAGTCAATCAGACCTCGAGTTTACCTTGAGCTTCTATAATAAAGTGGGCTGAAAAGAATCAAATGACACTCACCGCTAAAGTCCTACCAGCTCCTCTTACTATTGTAGAGCGTAAAACCAACCTTAAGTTGCTCGGTGTTACATTTGAGGCTGACCGTATGAACTGGGACACACATATTGATCATGTGCTTAGTAAAGCCAGCATGCACCATTTGCATATTTTAAGAGTTTGTAAATTTTAAGGCTACGCTAAGGGGCAATTAGATTTGCTCCTCCAAAGTTTAATTATCTCAGTCTTCACATATGCCACTGAGGTGTGGGGTTGCTGTTATTATGACAAATATCTAAAGAAGATGCTTTTTGAAGAAATATAATATTAGTGATATTTGATCCACCCGAGACAAATTATGGAATAAGATCACATCTAACACCACTGCACTCGATGATTTCTTACCACTTGGCAATAACGCAGCAGGGACCATGATTACATCTTACCTGGAGTTCGCACTTCACCTTTTAAATCCACTTTGGTATACTTATATACTTGCATAATCACCTCTTAGCTAGCCAATAAGGGCATGCCAAAAGCACTATTCACTTGTGTGCCGGGTATACACTAAATTTCAATAGTCCAACTTATACAAAACGAGGCTTTCAGCTAGGCGCTTCCGAATATGGAATAGAGCGATATTGCGTAATTTCCTGAGTACAGTTAGTGTCGCAGTTAGATAGCTCATATGTTATATGCTCTTGCTATGATAAATGCTGATTTAAATGTACTCCAAAAAGTTGACTTGACTCTTTCTACAAATTTCTCAGAACAGTTAATACATATGGGCAGTTCCTCTAGTGCATCGTTTTTATCTGTCTTGTGGTAAGTAGCATCCACTTTGCCTTTGTCGAGTTTAGGACCAAATTAAGGTCCAATGAGTACTTGCTCAGACGATCGATGGTCCGGTTTACATCCTGCACACGTTCTGTTGGTTTCGAGTCACGAAGAAGCGTTGTATCATCGGCACACTAGTCTTGCTTTGAAGATCTGCTACATATATGTTGAAGGTAAGGGGGCCGAATATAGAGCCCTGAGATACACTGAAGTGTGTTTCTAAACGTGAAGACTTGTCGATTATCTGTCCAAACTGCTAACGACACGTAAGGTATGACAACGCGAAGTAAATGTAGCTCTTGGAAAAGCCCGTGTAATGCATTTTGATTTATCTAAAATTAACCGTATCAAATGCCTTCGGCGAGAACCATTAAAGTCACTTCTCCTCGACGCATAGAGCGAA
>BLFN01000040.1:2059737-2062237 GCA_014634225.1 Acropora yongei | reverse complement strand
CCTGGCCCCAACTGGAAATTTCCATGTGGAATCTGTGGCAAGCCTGTGAAACCTAACTTGAGGGGAATTTTATGTGACCTATGCGACACTTCGATTCACTTCCACGTTGTATCGATTTGGTTGACTCTGAATATAACGGGTTAGCAAATTCATCACGCTCCTGGATATGTCCTAATCGTGACTCTCCTAATTTTACAATTTACCGGTAACGGGCACGTTGGACTCATTCACCTCTACAACTAATTTTGACATTCTGGGTAATATTAGCAGCGTCGACCAAAACAAAGCACAATGATCTTCCAAGAATCATAAGAAACATTCAGGTAAACGATCCACGTTGTCAGTTTTACGAGTAAATTGCCAAAGTGTGCGAAATAAAGTCGCTGATTTGGCTACAGTCATCGAGGAGAGATATAATCCTGGATAATGAATCGTGGTTACGCCCGGATATTGATGGCAATAACAGTTTTCCAAGCAACTATAATGTTTTCCATAAGGACAGAGTTAATCAGGCTGGCGGTGGTGTTTTCCAAGCTGTTAAGAAGGATATTATCGTCAACCACAGAGATGACTTTGACTCAAACTCTGAAATTCTATGGACTCAATGTCCAGTCCAAAGTGGGAAGTTTAAGTCTATCCTACTAGCATGTTTCTACCGACCGTATTTGTCGGACATGGCCAGTTCAATTGAACTTGACGTATATCTGTCCAAAATTGGCAATTTGATAAACACCATCAGCGTCATTTTGGGAGGTGATTTTAATGCCCCTAACTGATTTCCAGGAAAAATAATCAAGTCCTTGATCATCTAGCAACCCAAAAAGGGTTTTGGGCTCTCATAAAGCACTTGTAAAAAAAATGACCCTGGAGTGTTAGACCTTAAAATTGATGAAGACATAATTACCGATGATAAGGGCAAAGCGCAGAGATCTGAAATGATCACTTTACAAGTGTACGTTTTTACCGAGGAAGATTTATCTACTGTTCCAGATATGGGTGTTGATCCCGAGCCCTGTGTCGGTGCTCTTAAGATTACGGTTGAGGGAGTTGTAAAACAACTTAACTCTCTGAACCCTTACAAAGCCAGTGGGCCGGATCGTATACCATCATAGTTCCTGAAAGAGAATGCTGCGATCATAGCTCTGATATTGACACACATTTTTCAAGAACCAGTGGACACAGGTACGGTACCCGATCAATGGAAGGAAGCTAATATCTGCCCCATCTTTAAAAGAGGGAAGACATTAGATCCAACTAATTACAGACCCATCTCTCTTACTTGTGTGGCCTGTAAAGTCGATGAGCATTTCATTCACAGTTTTGTTATGAAGCACCTGGAGAAGTATTACGTTGTTACAGATACCCAGCTTGGCTTCAAAGGTAAAAATCAACTGTGACGCCATTACGTTTAACTATCAATGATATTGCCAAGTCCTTAAACGCTACAAAGTCAGTTTATGCTGTCGTACTTGATTTCACAAAGGCTTTTGACAAGGTCCCTCATAGACGGCTTTTGATTAAATTGAATCACTATGGCATAAGGGGAAATTTACTTCAATGGTTTGAATCATTTCTTCTTCAGCGTTGCCAATCTGTTATATGTTCTGGAAAGTCATCGAAGCCTTTTCCGTTACTTCTGTGGTACCACAAGGGACAGTGCTTGGCCCGTTATTGTTTCTGCTGCTATACATTAACGACTTGCCAGTCAATGTTAAATCCCAAACAACGCTCTTTGCTGATGATGCCCTAGTTTATGGAGCTGACATCGATACAAACCGGCAATCTTCAGGACGATCTGTGTAGTTTTGAGCAATGGCGGGATAAATGGCAAATGAGCTTTAATCCATCCAAATGCAAAATTATTTGCTTCTCTAATAAAAGACATCCCTCAACAAGAACTTATACGTTTTGCAATGCAATACTCGAACAAGTAGGCTCTATAACTTATTTTGGTGTGAACTTAAAGAAGGACTTAAAATGGTCTGAACGTATTTCAGACATCGCTGGATTGGATTGGTTAAGCGAAACTAGTACTTTTGGAACGGTTCTCGTGATGTTAAAGAAACTCTCTATAAATCCATTTTTCGCCCAAAGCTGGAATACGCGAGCGAAATCTGGGACCCATATTACCAGATAGACACACACGTTGTTGAGAGGATTCAGACGAAAGCCGCTAGATTTTGTATGAGTAATTACCGCCGTGAAAGTAGTGTAACAGAACTTATCGAAACACTTGGATGGGACTCATGGCAACTAAGACGTAAACAGGTTAGATTATCTCTTATGTACAAACTAAGTAACAACCTAATAGATATTAACCTTGAGAATTTATTGTCCCGTAATTATGAATGCAGTCATGTTTTAAATAAAAGGTCCCAATGGCCAAAATAGACACTTAAATTTTCTTTCTCTCCAAGAACTATTGCTGAATGGAATACCCTTCCAAGTGACGTTGTAAATTGTAGTTCTCTTAATATTTTTAAGCCGAATATTAGTACCA
>BLFN01000040.1:2047237-2049737 GCA_014634225.1 Acropora yongei | reverse complement strand
TGCGTCAAAGCATTGGATACTTTTGAAAATAGAATAAAGACCCCTGGAAATGATGGTATACCTACTGAGTTTTACAAAAATTTCTGGAGCTGTGTGGGTGAGCTCATGACAGATGTTTTTAACTACTCCTTTGACTCAGGAGAAATGTCAAATTCACAAAAACAGGCAATTATCACATTAATTGATAAAAAGGATAAAGATCGAACGTATATGGAAAACTGGAGACCGATATCTTTAGTCAATGCTGACTCCAAGCTTGCTTCTAAGGTAATATCTAATAGAATAAAAAAGGTTCTTCCTCGAATAATCCATTCTAATCAATCCGGTTTTATCAAGGGTAGATCTATTGGAGAGGTGGCTCGCTCAGTTCTAGACATTATAGATCATACTGAATCGCTTAAGTTATCAGGTATTCTATTGTTCATAGACTTTGAAAAAGCCTTTCATTCTATTGAATGGGATTTTCTTTATCAATCACTAGAGGCCTTCAATTTTGGTCCGACCCTGATAAGATGGATTAAAACCTTCTATAATAATGTCTCGAGCTGTGTGATAAACAATGGGTTACTCTCCGAGCAGTTTAAGTTAGAAAGGGGTGTAAGGCAAGGGGATCCTTTGTCACCTTATTTATATGTTGTGGCAATTGAAATTTTGGCTTTATCACTTAAGTCAAATAACCATATTGAAGGCATAAATATTGATAATGATGAAATTAAGACACTCCTGTATGCAGATGATATGATTGCTACTCTGGCGAGCACATCCTCTGTGGAAATTTTCATGCAAACCCTGAAAATTTTCGAAAAATACTCTGGTTTAAAAATGAATATTTCAAAAACTAAAGCGATGTGGATTGGGGCAAGTAAAACTTCATTAGAGAAACCTTTGGGCCTTGAATGGTGTACTGGGGTTAAAACGTTAGGAATTCATTTTTTGTGTGATCAAGGTCAAATTACAAAATAAAATTTCCATGAACGATTAAGTGATATTCAAAAAACGATCAATCTATGGAGTTTAAGAGGTTTGTCCTTGTTTGGTAATTAAAAAGTTACCATTGTAAAATCTTTCCTTATACCAAAGCTCTTATATGTTTCTACAATACTGGAAACTCAACAAGAAATTATTAAACAGATGGAGAGGATGCTATATAAATGTTTGTGGAAAGGTCCAGATAAGGTGACGAGACTCTCGTTATTAATTCGTTGAAGAATGGTGCATGGCTTGAATCCCACGGACCTTGAAACCCAAATTAAAACGCTAGGGCTCTCTTGGATTCCACTTGTTCTTGATGAGCGGGTAGATCCATGGAAATCGTATTTTGAGTTTCATTTGAAAAAGTATGGAGGGTCTCTTCTCTTAAAATCCGATTATGATGTAAGGGATCTTAATTTATGCTTAAATGGTTTTTATCAACAGTTGCTTAGCTGGTGGGTAGACTTTAGAAATGCTTTTTCTGATATTAATTACTCCAAATATGTAATTTGGAATAATAAACATATAAGAATTGATAACAAACTTACTTTCTATAAAAAGTATGCAGACTGAGGAATTGTTTATTTAAACGATTTATTATTTAGTTTGGACAATATACGTTCTTTCGAATATTTAAAGGATATAGGGCTTGACTCTAATTTTTTGACATCGTCTGCCCTATACGGTTGTCTGTGGCTAAGGACAAGCTCTCTTCTTTCCCACAGGTTGAATTTGATCCTATGACTTTTAAATGTGAAAATACGGAATTCGACACGTACTCAGCTAAGTCAAAACAGTTCTATTCTCTGCTGATTGTTAATAAAGCCAAATATACGAATAGCTTTAAAACTCTATCAGCCTATTTAGAGTTTTCAATCCCGTTGCAGGAAGTGTTTTCAGTCCCATATAATGTTGCGAGTGAAACTTATGTTTGGTCTTTCCAGTATAAATAACTAAATGACATCCTGTTTACCAATACCAAATTATTCAAAATTGGGTTAATTGAGTCAGAGAAATGTTCCTTTGGCACAATTTACAAGGAAGACTTATATCATCTCTTTTATGGCTGCTCCTATTCGCGCGCCTTTTGGAACAGATTCTGTAATTGGTGGACTAATCTTCGGGTTGAAACTTTGAATTTATCTATGAGAGATGTCATAGCTGGCATTTTAAATAGAAATGATCTATTAAAATATTTGATAATTCTTGGTAAACTATGTATTTGGGAGTGTAGAAGAAACAAATCACTCCCAAAGTTTAATACATTTTTACAGAAAGTAGAAGCTAAGCAGGAGACTGAAAAACTTATTGCCTCAAAAAAACAGGAAGCTTCAAGATTATTGGAAAAGATGGGAACCATTATTATAATATATATAATTTTTTTTTCTCTTTTTCTGTGATATTTGCGCGGAGAAAGTTTGTGGTTGGCTCATTTAAAATCTGCGTTATTTATTTTTGTAATTTAATTAGCTTTAGCTCTAAAACCTAATTGAAGTATCTGCATTGTGTCTATGATGTGATGTGTTGT